>OX422211.1:101745098-102135098 GCA_949130495.1 Sambucus nigra | reverse complement strand
ATATTGTGACATCTTGCGAGATATGCACATTAAAAATGATCTTGTAAATGTAATACCCCACATTTTTATCGATATTTATTTATGGGATTAATTAAATTAAATGTGAATTAATTGAGAATTAATCCAGATAAAATACTAACGAGATATGAGTTCGTATTTGATTATAATGTGTATATATGGCAGTATATGAATATTGAAAATATTGAATTTGTCGTGAGATAGAAATACGGCAATTTGGGAAATTTTGTTTGGACGCGTGTGACAGTCGCGTCAGAAATGTAATTATTTGAATTAAAAAGTGAATTTTATTTTCATCAACCGTATGGTCATTTTGAGTGCGCCAACGAGTCCGGAAGGGTCGAAATAGTCAAAAAACACTAGCCGGGGGTTAAGTTTGGGTCCCGGGGCATTATTGGGACATACCGGTAACTTAAAAGGGCATTTTGGTAATTTCGGAATTTTGGGAATTAAAACCCACGAAAATTAGAAGTTAAAAATCTGATTTAGTCTTTACCCACTAAACCCACTAACAACACTAAATGACTTAATGGGTTACGGGAGTTATTGGAAAAAGTTATAAGAGTTTCCTAAGGCAACCTCTAAACCACCATTGTCATCTTGGAGAAAAACTGGTAGAGAAAGAGAGGAAGGAGAATTCTGCAGAGAGAGAGAGAGGGAGATCAACCTTCATCAATTTAACATCAAATTCAGAGAAAGATCAGAGGCAAGTGATTTAATTACGTTAATTTCAAGCGAATGTTTCTTCCATGCTTAGAATTTAAATTAATTACATTACATTGGGAGTTTGATGAAAACCCATGAAATTGGAGATAGAAATTCAAGTTATGATATAGGGATTGCATGTAGAATGTTATTGGGTGATTATACTAAACAAAATACAACTTTTCATGATGTAAAAACGGATGTAGTTATGGATATTGATGACTTTAAATTCTAGGGTTCATACTTATAAGGTTTGGGGAAAACTTTGGGAGATTTAATAATTAGGTGTTGTATAGGAAGATTTGATCCATGAATGTGCTAGATTACGACCTAAGAATGTTTAGGAATGTTGAGGAACCTTAAAATATTGTTGGAATAATTTTTGGAGGAGTTTTGAGGTGAGAAAATTGGTGAAAAACGTAATGGGAAATTTCTGGGCTCGAACTGTCACCTCGTTAGAAGACCTGCCCAGGTCGTTCGAACGAGCTCGTTCGAACGAGCTTCTAATGAGTTGATGGTTTGAATTCTAACGAGTGGGATGTTCGTTCGATGCCTTTCGTTCGAACGAGATCTCGTTAGATGGCCATTTCGTTCGAACGAACTCTCGTTCGAACGACCTCGTTCGAACGAGACTTCTAACGAGTTGACAGTTTGGCCTTTTTGGTCTGGTTTGATTTCTAGTGTCCCGTAACCTTGGTTAATGGTAGAGATAACCTTACCTTGATGACTAATTGATATAGTTGGGATATTCGGGATATATTGGGGAGTAAAATATAGAAGAATGATTTTAACCAAATGGTAATGGTGGGTTTGGACGCGAATAACTAATTACGACGTAAGGGTAATGGATGATGTGTATATATAAACCGGGGACACGTGTATTGGTATAAGAATGAGAAGTATACCACTAATAAATTATGGTAATTACTAAGATGTGTGCATGCTTAGTATATGTATATGATTTTTATGTGTATGACATACCTACCATACTTGCTATCACGGGAGATTTACGTTCGCTTAGGGCCATCTGATCCTTGTGTGCCCGGATTTAGAGTGGTACCTAGTGGACATAGTTCAAGGGAATGGCTTAATTGTGAGTTATTAAGTCAGCTGACTATGGAGCATAGGTATGTACGTGACCATGGATATGTTGAATTATGTTCGCCTCCATTTTTGTGTGTGGTGTTTATTCTAACAATTCCTGAGAGATTCGGAATTTGTAATCCTTATGTACGTGATGTACCGGGATGGATAGCAGAGTATGTGTGCACCACAACTTAGGCTCGGGGTGCTTGTATTGTATATTTATGATGTGAATAATATACGGTTAAATGAAAAGGAATTTGTTATGTTTAATTGCGAGAATAATTTATAGTAACTCCTTGAGAAGTTAAAAAGGGATGACATGCCGTGAATTGTAATGTTAACAATTGAGAATCCGAGTTTAATTAAAGCTATCTGTTTAAGTGATAATATTGGGAATTCATATTGTGAATCGAGTGGAAAGGTTAGAACTTATGTCGGTTTAGTTAGATATGAGAATCACTTGAATGGTTATGGTACGTTAGGAGTGCACAATTAGTCGAGAGGTGAGTATTTCATGTGAGAGCACGTCCTAACATGTACTTTGCATTCATTGTTTTAATGTTATTAAAACACTTGCTGTTTTTAAAATACTCTCCACTTTCGGGCTCTGACCCGTTTGCTTTCAAATCTACTTTTTGTAAAAAAACCTTTTTAGGTGCCCAGTCACAAGGACACCATGCATAGTATTTCCAGTCAGGTGACGAGCTGTAGCTGTTGTGAAAGTTACAGGGCCTTGCTAGTAGATGCTTCATTTGCCTTGACTTTATATTCAGATTTATCAGTTGTAGGGCATGTCGCCCATTTCTTTTAGAGACATTTCATTTCTTTCAGTTATTCAGACTTTTGGTTTGTAATTAATTCAGGATGCAGACTTGTCTTATTTCTTTCCATATGGGGATTGTTGTGAGGAGTATTTCCTCTAGACTCATTTTTACTTGTTGATTTACTATAGTTGGACTTTATCGTGAATGGATGTGTTACATTTCTATATTTCATTTATTGCATGTTAATCAGGTCTAATTTAAAATTTGGCAACTCACTTTTTAAATACTAGGTGGTTAGTAATCATTAAAAATGTTTTCGGCAGTGATGCTATTAACTGAACCAACTTGGCTTTTTGTATTAATTTAATAAAGGAGTAGCTACCCAGTATTTAATTAGTCGGGGTGTCACAAGTGGTATCAGAGCATCAGGTTCTAGTGTCCTTTAGGATCTCTACGGCTTATTATGTTTCCGCTGAGCTTTCTTTGATGTAGAGCCCTATATTTTAGGACTGTTGTATTCCTTTATGTATGCTTCGCTCTTCAGCTATTTTAAGTTTATAACTGCAAAATTATAGACTTTACTCTTATTTCAGATGCCTCCACGACGTGAAGCACAGGTTCCTAGGAATGCACAGCCCGAGCCACAACCAGCTCTAGTACAGGGCACCATGAATGCCGCCGAGGTTGCAGCCATTGTAGCCCAAGCGGTAAATGCCGATCTCGCCGTTGTACAAAAGACACCACCCCAGGTGCCGGTAGCCGCGCCAGTTCAGGCACATGCATTCCCGTCTGCTTGGGAATGCGTTCGTGATGCTTTTCAGAAAGCACACCCTCCGGAGTTTGTAGGTAGCTCCGATGTTGTGGTATCTAGTCAGTGGAGGAAGGATATTCAGAGGCACTTGAGGATGTATGAGTGCACCGATGTTCAGAGGAAGATACTAGCTACTTTCAAGCTAGTGGGATCTGCATTGCAGTGGTGGGAGTCTATTACCACCGTAGAGGAGAGAGATACTCTCACGATACAGGAGTTCTGGGTGCGGTTCGATCGCAAATATTTTTCATCAGCTGTTCATATGGAAATGAGGAGGAAGTTGATGAACCTTAGACAGGAGGGTAAGACTGTGGCCGAGTATGAGGCCGAATTCACAAATTTGCTGAACATTGTACCGGATGAGATACCGACAGAAGAGAAGAAGATTCAGAAATTTACAGATGGATTGACTTGGAGGATCTG
The DNA here is from genome assembly GCA_949130495.1 of Sambucus nigra. Classification (NCBI taxonomy): domain Eukaryota; kingdom Viridiplantae; phylum Streptophyta; class Magnoliopsida; order Dipsacales; family Adoxaceae; genus Sambucus; species Sambucus nigra. The sequence goes on along the minus strand of OX422211.1, from coordinate 102,131,291 downwards.
TCAGCATTTATTGGGGAACCTCTCGTTGGCCACTTATTCTGACGTGGTTAACGCTGCACTGCTCTATTGCCAGGACCACCGTTTTCACTTGACAGAGGGGAAACGATCAGGAGAGTCCAGCCATCAGGGCAGGACAGGGGGAAATGGTGCCAGCGGGGCACAATCAGCTCAGGGTCAGTATAGGCAGGGTGATCAGGGTTACCAACAGGGGGATTCTAAGAGATTCCGATCAGGGGGTTCCAGGCACGGACAGGGAGGTTTTAGGCAGGGCCATTAGGGTCCGAACGACCATCAGGGCCAGCAGGGTCAAAATGGTCAACAGCAGCAGTTTCACCAGGGCCAGCAAGGCCAGGGCAGAAATGGTAACGGTCACCAGGGCCGTGGTCAGCAGGGACAGCGAGGGGGAAACTTCCAGGGGAAGTGTTTCATTTGTGGTAAGATTGGCCACAAACGTCAGGAGTGTCCTGATAAGGGCAAGGCCCCACAGCAGCAGCAGCAGGGTGCTCGACACGAGCCACAGAGGCCTATGTTTCCCGCCGCCCTCCCAGCACCCCAGATGGCAGCATTACCACCCATTCCAGCAGCCCCAGTTCAGCAGGGACAGCTTCAGTATGGGAGAGTGTATCAGCTCCAGCAGGTCGCAGCCCCACAGAATCCACCGGCCATTGAGGGTATGTTCTCTATTCAGGGGACTATGGGGTGCATTTTATTTGACACGGGGCTACACACTGTTTTATTGCTATGAGATTTGCACGCACTATTGGGTTGTTAAACACCGCAGAGAGCACCGCTACTTGTGTAGACTCACCGTTGAGTAGGGGTTCCATGATTTCGCTTATGTGTAGAGGTGTGGGTATAGAGATCGGGAGGTTTACTTTACCGGCTGATATGTTAGTGTTAGAGATAACCAAGTATGATGCCATTATTGGTATGGATTGGCTAGTTGCGTACCGAGCCATGATTGACTGTTTTAGTAGGAGTATTATCTTTGCCATTCCCGGGCAGGAGATGTTTTTAGTGGCGATGCCTCGTCCTGAGGGAGGATCATCCACTCACTTGTACTATATAGAGGAGGAGACCTCTAAGGAAGTGGTGATACCACTTGATTCGATACCCGTTGTTAGTGAGTTCGCCGATGTATTTCAGGATATACCTGGACTACCTCCGAGTAGGGAGACAGATTTTGTGATTGATTTGACGTCGGGCACTCGGCCTATTACCCGCGCACCTTACCGTATGGCTCCAACTGAGATGAGAGAGTTACGGGATCAGATTGAGCAGTTGTTGGGTCAGGGGTTTATACGGAGGAGTACTTCACCGTGGGGTGCCCCTGTATTGTTCGTTAAGAAGAGGGATGGATCGTTGAGGTTGTTTGTGGATTACCAGGAGTTGAATAAGGTCACGATACGGAATAAGTATCCGTTGCCCCGAATCGATGACTTATTCGACCAGTTGAGAGGAGCTTCTTTCTTCTCAAAGATTGATTTGTGATCGGGATACCATCAGTTGCGTATCAGGGAAGAGGACGTCTCGAAGACTGATTTCTTAACGAGATATGGTTCCTAGGAGTTTCGGGTTATGCCTTTTGGTTTGACCAACGCTCCAGCCGTGTTTATGGACTTGATGAATAGGGTGTTCAGAGAGTTCCTGGACCAGTTCGTCATTATGTTCATTGATGACATTCTGGTTTACTCCCAGACAGAGGAGGATCACGCCGAGCATTTGAGGCAGGTTTTGTAGACGCTACGTCAGAACGACCTGTATGCAAAGTACGAGAAGTGTGGGTTTTGGCTGGAGGAGGTTCAGTTTTTGGGGCATATTATTTCCGATCGGGGGATATCTGTTGATCCGGGGAAGGTATCCGCGGCGAGGGAGTGGGGACAGCCCACGACACCGACTGAGATCCATAGTTTCTTAGGCTTAGCAGGCTACTAGAGGAGGTTTAGTCGGGGTTTCTCAAAGATAGCGGGTCCTTTGACACATCTAACTCGTAAAGGTGTGTCGTTCATTTGGAGTGATGCCTGTTAGTTGGCATTCGATGAGTTGAAGGACATGTTGACCTCAGCACCTGTGTTAGCATTGCCGAGACCGGGAGTTGAGTATCTAGTTTACACCGATGCGTCCTTACAAGGACTTGGAGGTTTATTGCAGCAGGAGAGTCAGGCCATAGCTTATGCTTCCCGTAAGCTTAATCCTCAAGAGAAGAATTACCCCACTCATGATTTGGAGTTAGCGGCAGTTGTATTTGCCCTTCGGATTTGAAGACATTACCTTTTGGGGGAGAAGTTCCGATTGTTCACAGACCACAAGTCCCTACAGTACCTATTCACGCAGAAGGAGTTGAATATGCGGCAACGGAGGTGGCTTGAGTTTGTGAAGGACTATCAGTTTGATATCCAATACCACCCGGGGAAGGCTAACATGGTAGCAGACGCGTTGAGTCGTAGGCCAGTAGATGAAGTGGCAGGGGTGTGGAAGGAAAAGTGGAAGGAGTTGGGACACCAGGATGCAGTGGCCCGATCATTCATGTCGGTGATGACTGTTACACTGCAGATTGTCACGAGAGTGGTAAAGGCACAAGCAGATGACTCGTTCTTTCAGGAACAGATAGTTCGATTACTAGCAGAGGGAGCCGAGTCCTATACCGTTAGTTCATACGGGGGATTACGCTTCAATGGGAGACTGGTAGTTCCAGAAGGGGAGGAATTGCGACACGAGGTGATGGCAGAGTCGCACGGCTCACGGTTCGCGGTTCGCGGTACATCTCGGTGGGGATAAAATGTACCAAGATATGAGACGTCAGTATTGGTGGAGCGGGATGAAGAGAGATATTGCAGTGTTTATTTCTAAATGCGCCACTTGTCAGCTGGTAAAAGTGGACCATCAGAGACCGGCAGGACTTCTACAGCCATTAGAGGTCCTGATGTGGATGTAGGAGAGCATCTCCATGGACTTTATCACGGGGTTGCCTACGTCACAGAGAGGTCACGACTCCATTTGGGTAATTATGGACAGGTTGACCAAAGTCGCTCATTTTCTACCCGTAAGGACCGACTACACTATGGGACAGTATGCCCAGCTTTTTGTTGCAGAAATAGTGAGACTTCACGGTGTGCCCCTAAATATCGTGTCTGACCGAGACAAGATATTTGTTTCACAGTTTTGGGAGAGTTTTCAGGAGGCCATGGGCACGGAATTGCGATTGAGTACGGCTTATCATCCACAGACCGATGGTCAAACCGAGTGTACAAATCAGATGTTGGAAGACATGTTGCGGATGTGCATCATTGACTTCGGGGGTGGATGGGAGCAGTATCTTCCACTGGTGGAGTTTGCTTACAACAACTCCTACCAGTTCACCATTGGCATGGCTCCATTTGAGGCGTTGTACGGTAGACCTTGTCGTTCCCCAGCATGTTGGTTGGAGGTGGGGGATAACAAACTACTTGGGCCGGAAGTAATTCAGGATACTTCGGCGAGGATAGAATTGATACGGAGTCGCATTCGGGTAGCTCAAGATCGGCAGAAGAGCTATGCTGATGCAAAGAGGTTCTTCAGGGAGTTCCAAGTGGGGGACCAAGTTTTACTCAGAGTATCTCCTATGAAGGGAATTATGCGATTTGGGAAGAAAGGGAGGTTGGCACCGAGATATGTGGGACCATGTCCTATCATCGAGCGGATTGGGTCTGTTGCGTATAGACTTGGGTTACCGGAGCATTTGCACAGGATTCATGATGTGTTTCATATTTCCTCGCTAAGGAAATATCTTAGAGATGATTTGGCTCATTCTCACATTGGTTTGGAGGACATCGATCTCCAGCCCGATAGCTCCTACGAGGAGGGGCCGATAGCTATTTTGGACCGAAGTGAGCCAAAACAGCGGTCAAAGATAGTTTCGTTAGTGCATGTTCAGTGGCGACATCATAATGTCGAGGAGTTCACATGGGAGCACGAGGATGAGATGCACGAACGTTATCCAGAGTTACTTTTACCAGGTACTTTTTAGTTTCGAATTTCAGGACGAAATTCTGTTATTAGGGGGGAAGTATGTAATACCCCGCATTTTTATCGATATTTATTCATGGGATTAATTAAATTAAATGTGAATTCATTGAGAATTAATCCGGATAAAATACTAACGAGATGTGAGTTGGTATTTGATTATAATGTGTATATATGGCAATATATGAATATTGAAAATATTGAATTTGTTGTGAGATATAAATACGGCAATTTGGGAAATTTTGTTTGGACGCGTGTGACAGTCGCGTCAGAAATGTAATTATTTGAATTAAAAAGTGAATTTTATTTTCATCAACTGTATGGTCATTTTGAGTGCACCAACGAGTCCGGAAGGGTCGAAATAGTCAGAAAACACTAGCCGGGGGTTAAGTTTGGGTCCCGGGGCATTATTGGGCCATACCGGTAACTTAAAAGGGCATTTTGGTAATTTCGAAATTTTGGGAATTAAAACCCACGAAAATTAGAAGTTGAAAATCTGATTTAATCTTTACCCACTAAACCCACTAGCAACACTAAATGACTTAATGGGTTACGGGAGTTATTGGAAAAATTTATAAGAGTTTCCTAAGGCAACCTCTAAACCACCATTGTCATCTTGGAGAAAAACTGGTAGAGAAAGAGAGGAAGGAGAATTCTACAGAGAGAGAGAGAGGGATATCAACCTTCATCAATTCAACATCAAATTCATAGAAAGATCAGAGGCAAGTGGTTTAATTACATTTATTTCAAGCGAATGTTTCTTCCATGCTTAGAATTTAAATTAATTACATTACATTGGGAGTTTGATGAAAACCCATGAAATTGGAGATAGAAATTCAAGTTATGGTATAGGGATTGCATGTAGAATGTTATTGGGTAATTATAATAAACAAAATACAACTTTTCATGATGTAAAAATGGATGTAGTTATGGATATTGATGACTTTAAATTCTAGGGTTCATACTCATAAGGTTTAGGGAAAACTTTGGGAGATTTAATAATTAGGTGTTGTATAGGAAGATTTGATCCCATGAATGTGCTAGATTATGACCTAAGAATGTTTAGGAATGTTGAGGAACCTTAAAATATTGTTGGAATAATTTTTGGAGGAGTTTTGAGGTGAGAAAATTGGTGAAAAACGTAATGGGAAATTTCTGGGCTCGAACTGTCACCTCGTTAGAAGACCTGCCCAGGTCGTTCGAACGAGCTCGTTCGAACGAGCTTCTAACGAGTTGATAGTTTGACTTCTAATGAGTGGGATGTTCGTTCGATGCCTTTCGTTCGAACGAGATCTCGTTAGATGGCCATTTCGTTCGAATGAACTCTCGTTCGAACGACCTCGTTCGAACGAGACTTCTAACGAGTTGACAGTTTGGCCTTTTTGGCCTGGTTTGATTTCTAGTGTCCCGTAACCTTGGTTAAAGGTAGAGATAACCTTACCTTGATGACTAATTGATATAGTTGGGATATTCGGGATATATTGGGGAGTAAAATATAGAAGAATGATTTGAACCAAATGGTAATTGTGGGTTAGGACGCGAATAACTAATTACGACGTGAGGGTAATGGATGATGTGTATATATAAACCGGGGACACGTGTATTGGTATAAGAATGATAAGTATACCACTAATAAATTATGTTAATTACTAAGATGTGTGCATGCTTAGTATATGTATATGATTTTTATGTGTATGACATACCTACCATACTTGGTATCACGGGAGATTTACGTTCTCTTAGGGCCATCTGATCCTTGTGTGCCCAGATTTAGAGTGGTACCTAGAGGAAATAGTTCAAGGGAATGACTTAATTGTGAGTTATTAAGTCAGCTGACTATGGAGCGTAGGTATGTACGTGACCATGGATATGTTGAATTATGTTCGCCTCCATTTTTGTGTGTGGTGTTTATTCTAACAATTCCTGAGAGATTCGGAATTTGTAATCCTTATGTACGTGATGTATCGGGATGGATAGCAGAGTATGTGTGCACCGCAGCTTAGCCTCGGGGTGCTTGTATTGTATATTTATGATGTGAATAATATACGGTTAAATGAAAAGGAATTTGTTATGTTAAATTGCGAGAATAATTTATAGTAACTCCTTGAGAAGTTAAAAAGGGATGACATGCCGTGAATTTTAATGTTAACAATTGAGAATCCGAGTTTAATTAAAGCTATCTGTTTAAGTGATAATATTGGGAATTCATATTGTGAATCGAGTGGAAAGGTTAGAACTTATGTTGGTTTAGTTAGATATGAGAATCACTTGAATGGGTATGGTACGTTAGGAGTGCACAATTAGTCGAGAGGTGAGTATTTCATGTGAGAGCACGTCCTAACATGTACTTTGCATTCATTGTTTTAATGTTATTAAAACACTTGCTGTTTTTAAAATACTCTCCACTTTCGGGCTCTGACCCGTTTGCTTTCAAATCTACTTTTTGTAAAAAAAACTTTTTAGGTGCCCAGCCACAAGGACACCATGCATAATATTTCCAGTCAGGTGACGAGCTGTAGCTGTTGTGGAAGTTACAGGGCCTTGCTAGTAGACGCTTCATTTGCCTTGACTCTATATTCAGATTTCATCAGTTGTAGGGCATGTCGCCCATTTCTTTTAGAGACATTTCATTTCTTTCAGTTATTCAGACTTTTGGTTTGTAATTAATTCAGGATGCAGACTTGTTTTATTTATTTCCATATGGGGATTGTTGTGAGGAGTATTTCCTCTAGACTCATTTTTACTTGTTGATTTACTATAGTTGGACTTTATCGTGAATGGATGTGTTACATTTCTATATGTTGATACCAAAATTAGTAGGCTGATATAGACGAATAATAAGAAGACACGTGTCGATCTACGTGGCACAATAGCAACGGGGAAGTCTATTTCCCCGACCAAGTCATACTCACTCCGAGCAGCAAGTGTACTCCGATGAAAACAAACACTCCGAGGAACTCCAATACTCCGAGCAACTAAGGCGGTCCGAGCTGCATCTCGGCCACAGCATTGATTTTCAGATAATCAACAGTTCGACTATTCATTGAATGCTAATCATACAGACGTATACTCTTAAAGGGCATTAATTGTTTACCCTTTCTCATGTACAACCCAAGGGCTATAAATACATTGTACCACCCTCATTCAAGGGGATTGGATTTTCTTGATTGAACTACATATCGAGAACTCCAAAACACTTGGCAATAACAGAAACAGTGGACGTAGGCCATTCTTATAAGGCTGAACCACTTTAAAATTCTTTGTCTCATTTACATTTATCTGTGATTAAATAATTAGAAGCAATCTAATTTTTTACATCAACAGATTGGCGCCGTCTGTGGGAAACGACTGTTGTTATCATTTTTCACCAAAAATCATTCATCATCAATGGAAGATAATCCGGAATCCAGCAATCGAAACGCTGGAAATGCTGGAAATCCTTCAAATCCCTCTGCACCTCCAGATCTGGCTGGGATTATGACGAATCTGGCTCAAGGACAAACCGCCATGCAAGAAATAATGCGGCAACTCATACAGACCCTTCATGGCGGTGCACCTGCACGTTCGGGATAGCGAAGTGGTCAGAGGCAAACCTATTTACTTTCTTCACGATCCAGGCGTACTGAGTCATATCGTAATGAGGAATCTGATGATTTCTCTTATCAACCTGGGCGAACTTCGTCAATAAGGGCTACAGATACTGATCAACGTATCACTCTCTCTCCAGAGAGACCCAACGCATTGGAAAGACTGAGTAGAGTGTCTCCTTTCAGTCGATTAAGCCCTAGGAGGAATAGGAGTCCACCTAAGACCATGTCGAGGAGTTTTAGACAACCATCAGATCTAAGAGAAGGATCAGCACAATCGCGACCAGTTGCTCGTCAAGATATATCTCCGGAGGTTACATCAGAGCAATCAATTGCTTGAACTAACAAGCCCGAGGAAGGAAATGATGCGTGGAAAGGGTCCATTCAGCGGTTGGAGGATAGATTGGGAGAAATGGCTAAGCCGAAGAATCCCTTACAACGAACTTTTGTTCAAGGGACACCTTTTGTCCAGGCCATTGTGGGTTTTCCTACCCCGTCAAAGTTTAAAGCACCTGTGGTGACCCCCAAATATGATGGAAAGACATATCCTGTTCTTCATATAGAGCAATATCAAGCTGTCGCCGACATCTATGCTGTCCCCGACGAGATGAGATGTAGAGCATTCTCGGGAACTCTTACTGGATCTGCCCAGATATGGTACAACAATCTTCCTCGGGGTAAGATTTCAACTTTCTTTCAGTTGGCCGAGTTGTTCATCGGCAATTTCTGTTTTGGAGTAAAGCCAGTAAAAAGAGTAGCACACTTGTTAAGTGTTAGACAAAAATCTGGTGAGAGTACTAGAGATTACATAACTCGTTTCAATAACGAGAAGAAGATGGAAGTCATAGATTATGAAGAAAAGACAGCAATCACCGCCTTGATGAGTGGGTTGTTGCCTAACAAGTTGTATTACACTTTGGCCAAAAATCCACCTACAACTATGTCAGAATTGATGGCAAAAGCGGCCAAAATCATGAATGCCGAGGAGGCTATGGATGCGAAGAAGAATATGGATAAAGAAACCAAGGTGGAAGAAGACAAATCCAAGAAGAAAGACCATAAGGGAAATGGCGGTGACAAGCATTCCAAGAATAATAAATCGTCATGGGAAGTCCTGAAGAAATTCGATAATTATACTCCTTTGAAAATGGGTATTAATCATGTCTTGGAAGAAATCAAGAATAACGAGGAAGTAAAGTGGCCAAAGAAACTGAGGTCAGACCCTGACATGAGGAATAGGGAGAAATATTGCGAGTTCCATAAGGATCACGGCCATATGACCAAAAATTACATAGCTCTTCAGAACGAGATTGAAACACTCATCCGAAGAGGGAAGCTAGCAAAGTATGTTGATCGGGGAGGCGAAAGAAGAAATAATGACCGAACTAGAGAAAGGTCTAGATCTCCTCGTCGAGCAGAGGAGAAAAAGAAGAGAAACCATGAAGATGATCCAGATGATGACCCCGATCTTCCCAAGAAACCAAGGCAGCCAGAACGAGAGGTATTTTCAATACGCTTTGGGTCATTTGATTGTAATGTCATTACAGGAGGAGATGCAGGAGGAGGAGACCTTACTGCAAAAAGAAAAGCTTACCTCAGTGAGGCTCAGGCTTGCTCATACATTCAACGGATAAATTTGGCTGAAGAGGATCGCCCGAGGAAGGTAAACAAAGAGAAGTTGGTCATCAGTTTTTCAAAAAATGACCTTGCAGGTGTTCTTTACCCTCACGACGACCCTTTGGTGATCAAAATGAGGATGAAAGAAGTAGTGATTTCAAGGTTTCTGGTAGATAATGGTAGTTCGGCAGACATCATGTTCTACTCATGCTTTGACAGTTTAAATTTAAAGTTATCTCAATTGGAGCCTTATCACAGACCTCTCCTGGGTTTTGCTGGCGAGAAGGTTTTTCCACTTGGGACGATCAAGTTGGATATATTCATTGGAACTTGGCCTGCTTGTCGAACAAAAAGAATACGCTTCTTTGTGATGGATAAAAATATGCAATCAGCTTACAACATCATCATGGGAAGAGTTGGTTTGAAGAAGTTCGAAGCAGTACCATCTACAGTACATCAGTGTTTAAAATTTCCTACAAATTTTGGAGTAGGATTTGGAAAGGTGATCAGAAAGTAGCTCGGGAATGCTATTATTCGTCTGCCGAGCAAGAGGAGCTTGAAGAGTCAAGGAAAAAGACTACTACCTACCAGGTGGATGAAGGTACAGAAATTGAAACACTGGATCCCAGAGACGAATCCCAACTTGTAAAAGGACAGGTGGTGGAATCTACAGAAAATGTTATTCTGGACGACGAGCACCCTGAACGAATAACCCAGATAGGTTCGACGTTGGATGCTTCGATAAAACAAGAGTTGATAACTTTCTTGAGAGACAGAAAGAAAACTTTTTCATGGAGTCATGAAGACATGCCAGGAATAGATCCAAACTTCTTATGCCATGAACTCAATGCGAATAAGGAGATCAAGCCTATAAAGCAGAGAAGAAGAGTGTTTAGTCCCGAGAAGAATCAAGCCATACAAGAGGAAGTAGATAAGCTCCAGAAAGCCCAATTCATTGAAGATGTGAAATATCCAGACTGGTTAGCAAATGTGGTGATGGTAAAGAAGAAAAACAATAAATGGAGAATGTGTGTTGATTTCACCGATCTCAACAAGGCATGCCCAAAGGATCACTTTCCATTGCCCAGAATTGATCAACTGGTGGATGCTACCTCGGGACACGAGCTGCTCAGCTTTATGGATGCCTACTCTGGCTACAATCAGATCAAAATGAAACCTGAAGATAGAGAAAGTACTTCTTTTATTACCCCTAGGGGAACTTATTGTTATAATTTTATGCCTTTTGGTTTGAAAAATGCAGGAGCGACATACCAGCGGCTGATGAACAAGGTTTTTGCCAAACAAATCAGTTATAATATGGAAGTCTATGTCGATGTTATGCTGACAAAGAGCAAGAAAGCTGCTGATCATCTAGTTGACTTAGGTCAGACCTTTGATCAACTGGATAAATACCAAATGAAGCTCAACCCGACGAAGTGCACTTTTGGAGTACGAGAAGGAATGTTCCTCGGGTACATCGTCAACCAGCGAGGCATTGAGGCGAATCCAGAAAAGATCAAAGCTCTTTTAGGGTTGCGATCTCCAACGACGAAGAAAGAGGTGAAGAGTCTTACAGGACGAGTTGCAGCGCTCAACAGATTTGTATCCCGAGCAACTGATAGATGCCTCCCATTCTTCAAAACACTTCGGAAAACTTTCGAGTGGAATGATGAATGTGAAAAAGCCTTTCAAGACTTGAAGAAATATCTGGGAGCACCTCCACTGTTGTCCAGGCCAGTAATGGGAGAAAAGTTGTACTTGTACCTGGCAGTATCAGAGAATGCAGTCAGCTCGGCATTGATCAGAATAGAGAATGGAGTCCAGAAGCCAATTTATTACACAAGTAAGGCTTTCCGAGGTGCAGAGATCAGGTACCCAAAGTTGGAAAAATTGGCATTGGCATTAATTGAGGCAAGTAGAAGAATGAGGCCATATTTCCAGGCCCATACAATCGTCGTATATACCGACATGCCATTGAGACAAGCCCTTCATAAACCAGAAAAATCAGGGAGACTGATGTATTGGGCAATAGAGCTCGGTGAATATGATATTGTGTATGAACCCAGATCATCACTAAAAGGGCAGGCTGTAGCAGACTTTATAGCAGAATTTACATATCCTGATACCCCCGAGGAACAAAAGTTGCTCGCTGATCAACCTGTGGATGTTACAGGACCAATAGACATAAGCTCAGACCAACTCCGGTTGGTAAAAGGGCTTGTGGATGTAAAAGGATCATCAAATTCAAGCTCAGACCAACTCCGGTTGGTAAAAGGGCGAGAAGAGATGATCGACGAGGAGCGAGAAATATCAGGGGAAAATGAAAGGAAACAACAAATATTTCACTGAGGAACTCTGTCAGATAAGAAATTTGAAGACGAGTTACCTACATGGAGATTATATGTAGATGGGTTATCTTGTACAACAGGTTGTGGAGCAGTTATTGTTTTGAACACCCCAGACGAGATTGACATGGAATATGCCTTACGATTCCAATTCAAAGCCTCCAATAATGAGGCTGAGTATGAAGCCTTGATAGCAGGTCTTAATTTAGCAAAGATTATGGAAGCACAACAAGTGATGGTATTCAGTGATTCTCAATTAATTGTGAATCAGATGATGGGAACATATGTAGTTAAAGGAGAATTAATGGTCAAGTATCATGCAAAGGCGATGGAGTTGTTGGCAGAATTTGATGCCATTCAGTTGATCAGAATACCAAGAATGGAGAATGCACAAGCAGACGCACTGGCCCGACTAGCATCAGCTACTCGTACCGAGCTGCGAAGAACGATACCAATAGAGGTGTTAGAAAGTCGAAGCATAGATGAAGACCTGACGATGAATATTATTACCTTTAATTTAGGACCATCTTGGATGGATCCCATCAGGGCATATGTTGAGGAAGGAGAATTACCGGAAGATAAGCTCGCTGCCAAGAAATTGAAGTTTAAAACTGCTCGGTATGTACTAACTAATGGTGTTTTGTATAGACGAGGAATTATGGCAGGTTTGCAAAGATGTGTACATCCCTCCGAGGTGAAAGAATTGATTGAAGAGATCCATGAAGGGTCATGTGGAGCCCATGTAGCAGGTCGAACACTTTTGCAAAGAGTGATGACGCAGGGATACTACTGGCCAACGATGAGGGCTGATTGTATAGCCTATGCTAAGAGATGTGATAAATGCCAACGTTTTTCCTCCATCCGACGAACTCCACAAGCATTGTTGACACCCATAACTTCCCCTTGGCCATTTGCCATGTGGGGAATGGATTTGGTAGGACCACTGCCAACGACACGAGGAAGATTTAAGTACCTCGTCGTCGCAGTGGATTATTTTAGTAAGTGGGTAGAAGCTGAGCCTCTGATTGATATGACATACGAGAAGGTGTACCAATTCATTTGGAAGAACATCATATGCCGATATGGTCTCCCTCATGCCTTCATCACAGACCATGGAACACAATTTGATAACGAGGAGTTTGCCGCCTATTGTCATCAGTCAAACATTTTGAAGGTTCATTCAGCACCAGGCCATCCTCAAAGCAATGGACAGACTGAAGTGACGAACAGAACGATACTAAATGGTTTGAAGAAGAGGCTAAGTGAGGCTAAAGCTAATTGGATTAATGAGCTACAGTCAGTATTGTGGGCTTACCGAACAACTCCCCGAGCAGCAACTGGAGAATAACCATATATGCTGGCATTTGGAAGTGAGGCCGTAATACCCGCCGAGTTAGGTCTTCCAACACACAGAGTGCTGAATTTCAATTCCCCAGTCAGCGACTTGATGAGGAGATTAGATTTGGACATGCTCGAGGAAGTTAGAGAAGAGGCAGCCATTAGGAATGCTGTGTAATACCCCGTATTTTTATGATAATTATTTATGGGATTAATTAAATTAAATGTGTATTAATTGGGAATTAATCCGGATAAAAATACTAGCGAGATGCGAGTTGGTATTTGATTTTAATGAGTATATATGGCTATATATGAATATTGAACTGTGAAACTTGTCGTGAGATTGAAATACGGCAATTTGGGAATTTTGTTGAGACGCGTGTGACAGTCGCGTCAGGAATATAATTATTTTAATTATAAAAGTGAATTTTATTTCTATTAACCGTATGGTCGTTTTGAGTGCGCCAAAGCGTCCGTAAGGGTCAAAATAGTCAGAAAACACTAGCCGGGGGTTTAGTTTGGGTCACGGGGCATTTTTAGTCCATACCGGCAACGTATGAGGGTAGTTTGGTAATTTTGGATTTTTGGGAATTAAAACCCACGAAAATTAGGAATTAATATCTGATTTGGCAATTACCCACTAAACCCACTAATAACCTAATGGGCTACGAAGGTTATTGAAATTTGTTCCAAAAGAGTTCCTAAGGCAAACCCTAGCCACCATTGTCACTTTGGAGAAGAAGGCTTGTAGAGAGAGAGAAGAGAGGAGAATTCTGCAGAGAGAGAGAGAACACTTCATCAATTCGACATCAAAATCAGAGATACACATAAGGCAAGTGGTTTAATTTCGTTTATGACAAAGAATGTTTCTTCCATGCGTAGGAGATTGACAAAATTGGTATTATTCTTGGGAGTTTGATAAAAACCCATTAATTGGAATTAGAACTTTATATTTTGATGAAAGGATTGCATGTAGAATTGTGTTAGGAGGTTTATCCTGATGGAAATACACCTTGTTCATAACAAAAAACGGATTTAATTATACCCATTGGTGATTTTAAAATTTTAGGGTTCATGTTCATATGATTTGGGGATAAATGAAGGGATTTGATGATTCAATGATGTTTAGGAAGAATTGGCCCTATATAAACGTTAATATATGACCTAAGTATGTTTAGGAATTATCAGAACCCATGAACAATTGCTGGATTGATGTTTAGATGAGATTAGAGGTGAAGAAAAGTTGGAAAAACGATATAGGGAAAATCTGGGCTCGAATCTGGCTACTCGTTAGAAGACCTGCCCAGGTCGTTCGAACGAGCTCGTTCGAACGAGCTTCTAAGGAGTTGACAGTTTGACTTCTAACGAGAGGGATGTTCGTTCGATGACTTTCGTTCGAACGAGATCTCGTTAGAAGGCCCAGTTCGTTCGAACGAACTCTCGTTCGAACAGCCTCGTTCGAACGAGACTTCTAACGAGCTGATAGTTTAGGCTTTTTAGCCTGTTTTGATCCCGAGTGTTCCGTAACCTTGTTTATATGTAGAGATAATACTTCCTTGTGGATTAATTTTTATATTTGGGATATTTGGGATATAATGAGGAGTAAAACCTAGAAGTGTAGTTTGAACCTAAGGGAAATTATGAATTAGGACGTGAGTGTCTATTACGATGCGAGAACTATTGACGGCCTAAATAATTAGATTAACCGGGAACATATAAATTGTGTAGCATTATATGTCGATACGAGAATAAGAAGTGTACCACAAATAAATTATGGTGATTACTAAGATGTGTACTTACTTAGTACATGTATATGATTTTGTGTATGACATACCTACCATACTTGCTATCACGGGAGGTTTACGTTCGCTTAGGGCCCTCTAATCCTTGTGTTGCCCGGATTTAGATTGGTACCTCGATGAACATAGTTCAGAGAAGGACTTATTGGGATGTTAATAAGTCTGCTGATCATGGGAGCGTAGGTATGTGCGTGACCCATGTGATGTGACTATGTTCGCCTCCATTGCTTGTGATTGTTGTTATTTCAGAACGATTCCTGAGAGATTCGGAATGCGTGATCCTTATGTACGTGATGTACCGGGATGGATAACAGAGTATGTGTGCACCGCAGCTTAGTCTCGGGGTGCTTGTATTGTATATTTATGACGTGAATAATATACACTTAATTAATGGGAACTTTCATGTGGGTATTGTGAATATACTTATGGTAATGTTTTGAGAAAACATAACGGGTTAACCGATAGTGAATTGTGTTACTAATTGTGAATTCGAGTGTATGTAAAGCCCTCTATTTAATTGATAACGCTAGAATGTAATATGGGAATCGAGTAGTAAAGGGGTAGAATGTATTACGGTTTGGTTAGATATGTATGTTATTTAAATGGGTACGGTACGTTAGGAGTGCACATGTAGTCGAGAGGTGATAATTTCATGTGAGTGCACGTCCTAACATGTATTTTGCATTTAATGTTTTGATGTTATTAAAACACTTGCTGTTTTTAAAATGATTTCCACTTTCGGGCTCTGACCCATTTGCTTTCAAATCTATTTTTGTAAAAACTATTTTAGGTGCCCAGCCACAAGGACACCATGCTTAGGATCCTCATTCAGGTGACGAGCTGTAGCTGTTTGTGAAAGTTACAGGACTTTGTTTGTAGACGCTTCATCTATCTTGACTCTATATTCAGCATTTATCAGTTGTAGGGCATGTCGCCCATTTCTTTTAAAGACATTTCATTTATTTCAGTTATTCAGACTTCGGGCATGTAATTAATTCAGGATTAAGACTTGTCATATTATTTTCGGTTGTGGGATTATTGTGAGGAGTTTTCCTCCGGACTTCTTATTAATTTGTTGGTTATTATATTTCTTCGTTATGGTGAATGTATTATGTTGTTCTTCCATTATTCTTTTTTGTATGTTAATCAGACTTAAATTAAAATTTGGCAACTTACTTTTTAAATACTAGGTGGTTAGTAACTATAAAAATGTTTTCGACAGTGATGCTACTAACTGGACCAACTTGGCATTTTGTATTAATTTAATAAAGGAGTAGCTACCCGGTATTTAATTAGTCAGGGTATCACAGGTGGTATCAGAGCATCAGGTTCTAGTGTCCTTTAGGATCTGTACGGCTTATTATGTTTCCGCTGAGCTTTCTTTGATGTAGAGCCCTATATTTTAGGACTGTTGTATTCTTTGTATATGCTATGTTCTTCAGCTATTTCAAGTTTATAACTGCGAACTTATAAACTTTATTCTTATTTCAGATGCCTCCACGACGTGCACAACGGGTTCCCAGGGATGCTACGCCAGAACCACAGCCCGCACCAGTTCAGGGCACGATGAATGCCGCCGAAGTTGCAGCCATTGTGGCTCAGGCGGTAAATGCCGCATTAGCCGTAGTTCAGTAGGCACCACCTCAGGCGCCGATAGCCGCACCAGTTCAGGCACATGCATTCCCGTATGCTTGGGAACGTGTACGTGATGCTTTTCAGAAAGCACACCCTCTGGGGTTCGCAGGTATCTCCGATGTTGTGGTTTCTAGTCAGTAGAGGAAAGACATTCAGCGGCACTTGAGGATGTATGAGTGCACCGATGTCCAGAAGCAGATACTAGCTACCTTTAAGCAACTGGGGTCTGCACTGCAGTGGTGGGAGTCTATTACCACCGTGGAGGAGAGAGATACTCTCACTATCCAGGAGTTTTGGGTGCGGTTCGATCGCAAATACTTTCCGTCAGCTGTTCACACGAAAATAAGGTGGAAGTTGATGAGCCTCAAGCAGGAGGGTAAGACTGTGGCCGAGTATGAGGCCGAATTCACTAATCTGTTGAATATTGTTCCGGATGAGATACCGACGGAAGAGAAGAAGATACAGAAATTTATAGACGGGTTGACTTGGAGGATCCGTCAGCATTTGTTGGGGAATCTATCGTTGTCCACTTACTCTGATGTGGTTAACGTTGCACTGTTACACTGCCAGGATCACCGCTTTCACATGGATGAAGGCAAGAGGTCAGGAGAGTCCAGCCATCAGGGCAGGACTGGGGGAAATGGTGCCAGTGGGGCACATTCTGTTCAGGGGTAGAGACAGGGTGACCAAGGTTCCCTGCAGGGGGATCACAAGAGATTCAGATCGGGGAATTTCAGGCACGGACAGGGAGGTTTCCGGCAGGGCCATCAGGGTCCGAACGGCCATCAGAACCAGCAGGGTCAGAATGATCAACAGCAGTTTCAGCAGGGCCAACAGGGCCAGTGGAGGAACGGTAACGGCCACTAGGGCCGGGGGCAGCAGGGACAGAGAGGGGGGAACTTCCCGGGGAAGTGTTTCGTTTGTGGAAAGACCGGCCATAAACGCCAGGACTGTCCTGATAGGGACAGGGCCCCGCAGCAGCAGCAGGGTGCTCGACATGAGCCACAGAGGCCACTTTTTCCACCTGCCCTCCCAGCTCCAACCCAGGTTCCAGCACTACCAGCCATTCCAGCAGTTCCTGTGCAGCAGGGGCAGTTACAGTATGGACGTGTCTATAACGTCCACTAGGCAGCAGCTCCACAGGCACCACCCACAATTGAGGGTATGTTTCCTATCCATGGTACTATGGGTCGGGTTTTGTTTGATACGGGGATAACGCATTGTTTTATAGCTACACATTTTACGAAAGCCTTAGGGTTGTTAGCCACAGCAGAGAGCACAGTGACGTGTGTAGACTCACCATTGGGGAGTGGGTCGCTTATTTTCTTTATATGCCGGGGAGTGGGGGTAGAGATTGGTAGTTTGGTTTTACCTACAGACATATTGGTATTAGATATGCATGTACACGATGTGATTATCGGTATGGATTGTCTCTCTGATTATAGAGCCATGATTGATTGCTTCGGTGGGAGAATTGTTTTTGCCATTCCGGGGCAAGAGATGTTTGTAGTGGCGATGCCTCGCCCAAAGGGAGGTTCGACCGCTCATTTGTACTACATAGAGGAGGATACCTCTAAGGAGGTTGCGATTCCTTTAGATTCGATCCCAGTTGTCAGGGAGTATTCTGATGTGTTTCAGGAGATACCAGGCCGACCCCCCAGTCGAGAGATAGACTTTGTCATAGACTTATTACCAGATACGAGCCTATAGCACACGCACCGTACCGTATGGCTTCGGCAGAGATGCGAGAGCTACGAGATCAGATTGAGCAGTTATTGGGTCAGGGGTTTATACGGAGGAGTACTTTGCCGTGGGGTGCCCCTGTGTTATTCGTGAAGAAGAGAGATGGATCGTTGAGGTTATGTGTGGATTACCGAGAGTTGAATAAGGTCAAGATACGGAATAAATATCCGTTGCCCCCAATCGATGACTTATTCGACCAGTTGAAGGGAGCTTCTTTCTTCTCGAAGATTGATTTGCGATCGGGATACCATCAGTTGCGTATCAGGGAAGAGGATGTCTCGAAGACTGCGTTCTTAACGAGATATGGTTCCTACGAGTTTCGGGTTATGCCTTTTGGCTTGACAAATGCTCCAGCCGTGTTTATGGACTTGATGAATAGGGTGTTCAGAGAGTTCCTTGATCAGTTCGTCATTGTCTTCATTGACTATATTCTGGTTTACTCCCAGACAGAGGAGGAGCACGTCGAGCATTTGAGGCAGGTTTTGCAGACGCTACGTTAGAACGAGCTGTATGCAAAATATGAGAAGTGTGGGTTTTGGCTGAAGGAAGTCCAGTTTTTAGGACACATTTTTTCCGACCGGGGAATATCTGTTGATCCGGGGAAAGTAACCGCGGTGAGGGAGTGGGGACAACCCACGACACTGACGGAGATCCGTAGTTTCTTGGAACTAGCAGGATACTACAGGAGGTTCATTCGGGGATTTTCGAAGATAGCGGGTCCTTTGACACATCTGACTCGTAAGGGTGTGCCATTCATCTGGAGTGATGCCTGTCAGTTGGCATTTGATGAGTTGAAAGATAAGTTGACCTCAGCACCTGTGTTAGCATTGCCGAGACCGGGAGTTGAGTATCTAGTTTACACCGATGCGTCCTTGCAAGGACTTGGAGGTGTATTGCAGTAGGAGAGTCAGGCCATAGCCTATGCTTCCCGTAAGCTTAAGCCTCACGAAAAGAATTACCCCACTCATGACTTGGAGTTGGCGGCAGTTGTATTTGCCCTTCGGATTTGGAGACAATATCTTTTGGGGGAGAAGTTTCGATTGTTCACAGACCACAAGTCCCTACAGTACCTATTCACGTAGAAAGAGTTGAATATGCGGCAACGGAGGTGGCTTGAGTTCGTGAAGGATTATCAGTTCGATATACAATACCACCCGGGGAAGGCTAACGTGGTAGCAGACGCGTTGAGCCGTAGGCCAGTAGATGAAGTGGCAGGGGTGTGGAAGGCAAAGTGGAAGGAATTGGGACACCATGATGCAGTGGCCCGATCATTCATGTCGGTGATGATTGTTACACCGCAGATTGTCATGAGAGTGGTAAAGGCACAAGCAGATGACTCGTTCTGTCAGGAGCAGATAGTTCGATTATTAACAGAGGGAGCCGAGTCCTATACCGTTAGCTCAAACGAGGGATTACGCTTCAATGGGAGATTGGTAGTTCCGGAAGGGGAGGAATTGCGGCACGAGGTGATGGCAGAGTCGCACGGCTCACGGTTCGCGATACATCCCGGTGGGGACAAAATGTACCAAGACATGAGACGACAGTATTGGTGGAGCGGGATGAAGAGAGATATTGTCGTGTTCGTTTCTAAATGCGCCACTTGTCAGCTAGTAAAAGTGGATCATCAGAGACCGGCATGACTTCGACAGCCATTGGAGGTCCCGATGTGGATGTGGGAGAGCATATCCATGGATTTTATCACGGGGTTGCCTACGTCAAAGAGAGGTCACGATTCCATTTGGGTAATTATGGACAGGTTGACCAAAGTAGCGCATTTTCTACCCGTAAGGACAGACTACACTACGGGACAGTATGCCCAGCTCTTTATTGCAGAGATAGTGAGACTTCACGGTGTGCCCCTAAATATCGTGTCTGACAGAGACAAGATATTTGTTTCACGATTTTGGGAGAGTTTTCAAGAGGCCATGGGCACGGAATTGCGGTTGAGTACGGCATATCACCCGCAGACCGATGGGCAAACTGAGCGTACAAACCAGATGTTGGAGGACAGCTACGTATGTGCATCATTGATTTTGGGGGTGGATGGGAGCAGTATCTTCCACTGGTGGAGTTTGCCTACAACAACTCCTACCAGTTCACCATTGGCATGGCTCCATTTGAGGCATTGTACGGTAGACCTTGTCGTTCCCCAGCATGTTGGTTGGAGGTGGGGGACAACAAACTACTTGGGCCGGAAGTGATTTAGGATACTTCGGCGAGGATAGAATTGATTCGAAGTCGCATTCGGGTAGCTCAGGATCGGCAGAAGAGCTATGCTGATGCGAAGAGGTCCTTCAGGGAATTTGAAGTGGGGGACCAGGTTTTGCTCAGAGTATCTCCTATGAAGGGGATTATGCATTTCGGGAAGAAAGGGAAGTTGGCACCGAGATATGTGGGACCATTTCCTATTATTGAGCGGATTGGGCCCATTGCGTATAGACTTGGGTTACCGGAGCATTAACATCGGATTCACGATGTGTTTCATATTTCCTCGCTAAGTAAATATCTTAGAGACGATTTGGCTCATTCTCACATTGCTTTGGAGGACATCGATCTCCAGCCTGATAGCTCCTACGAGGAGGGGCCGATTGCTATTTTGGACCGAAGTGAGCGGAAACTGCGGTAAAAGATAGTTTCGTTAGTGCGTGTTCAGTGGCGATATCATAATGTCGAGGAGTCCACATGGGAGCACGAGGATGAGATGCGCGAACGTTATCCAGAGTTGTTCTTACCAGGTACTTTCTAGTTCCGAATTTCGGGACGAAATTCTGTTATTAGGTGGGAAGTATGTAATACCCCGTATTTTTATGATAATTATTTATGGGATTAATTGAATTAAATGTGTATTAATTGGGAATTAATTCGGATAAAAATACTAGCGAGATGCGAGTTGGTATTTGATTTTAATGAGTATATATGGCTATATATGAATATTGAACTGTGAAACTTGTCGTGAGATTGAAATACGACAATTTGGAAATTTTGTTGACACGCGTGTGATAATCGCGTCAGGAATATAATTATTTTAATTATAAAAGTGAATTTTATTTCTATTAACCGTATGGTCATTTTGAGTGCGCCAACGCGTCCGGAAGGGTCGAAATAGTCAGAAAACACTAGCCGGGGGTTTAGTTTGGGTCCCGGGGCATTTTTAGTCCATACCGGCAACGTATAAGGGTAGTTTGGTAATTTTGGATTTTTGGGAATTAAAACCCACGAAAATTAGGAATTAATATCTGATTTGGCAATTACCCACTAAACCCACTAATAACCTAATGGGCTACGGAGGTTATTGAAATTTGTTCCAAAAGAGTTCCTAAGGCAAACCCTAGCCACCATTGTCACTTTGGAGAAGAAGGTTTGTAGAGAGAGAGAAGAGAGGAGAATTCTGGAGAGAGAGAGAGAACACTTCATCAATTCGACATCAAAATCAGAGATACACATAAGGCAAGTGGTTTAATTTCGTTTATGACAAAGAATGTTTCTTCCATGCGTAGGAGATTGACAAAATTGGTATTATTCTTGGGAGTTTGATAAAAACCCATTAATTGGAATTAGAACTTTATATTTTGATGAAAGGATTGCATGTAGAATTGTGTTAGGAGGTTTATCCTGATGGAAATACACCTTGTTCATAACAAAAAATGGATTTAATTATACCCATTGGTGATTTTAAAATTTTAGGGTTCATGTTCATATGATTTGGGGATAAATGAAGGGATTTGATGATTCAATGATGTTTAGGAAGAATTGGCCCTATATAAACATTAATATATGACCTAAGTATGTTTAGGAATTATCAGAACCCATGAACAATTGCTGGATTGATGTTTAGATGAGATTAGAGGTGAAGAAAAGTTGGAAAAACGATATAGGGAAAATCTGGGCTCGAATCTAGCCACTCGTTAGAAGACCTGCCCAGGTCGTTCGAACGAGCTTCTAACGAGTTGAAAGTTTGACTTCTAACGAGATGGATGTTCATTCGATGACTTTTGTTCGAACGAGATCTCGTTATAAGGCCCAGTTCATTCGAACGAACTCTCGTTCGAACAGCCTCGTTCGAACGAGACTTCTAACGAGCTGACAGTTTAGGCTTTTTAGCCTGTTTTGATCCCGAGTGTTCCGTAACCTTGTTTATATGTAGAGATAATACTTCCTTGTGGATTAATTGTTATATTTGGGATATTTGGGATATAATGAGGAGTAAAACCTAGAAGTGTAGTTTGAACCTAAGGGAAATTATGAATTAGGACGTGAGTGTCTATTACGATGCGAGAACTATTGACGACCTAAATAATTAGATTAATCGGGAACATATAAATTGTGTAGCATTATATGTCGGTACGAGAATAAGAAGTGTACCACAAATAAATTATGGTGATTACTAAGATGTGTACTTACTTAGTACATGTATATGATTTTGTGTATGACATACCTACCATACTTTCTATCACGGGAGGTTTACGTTCGCTTAGGGCCCTCTAATCCTTATGTTGCCCGAATTTAGATTGGTACCTCGATGAACATAGGTCAGAGAAGGACTTATTGGGATGTTAATAAGTCTGCTGATCGTGGGAGCGTAGGTATGTGCGTGACCCATGTGATGTGACTGTGTTCGCCTCCATTGCTTGTGATTGTTGTTATCTGAGAACGATTCCTGAGAGATTCGGAATGCATGATCCTTATGTACGTGATGTACCGGGATGGATAGCAGAGTATGTGTGCACCGCAGCTTAGTCTCCGGGTGCTTGTATTGTATATTTATGACGTGAATAATATACACTTAATTAATGGGAACTTTCATGTGGGTATTGTGAATATACTTATGGTAATGTTTTGAGAAAACATAACGGGTTAACCGATAGTGAATTGTGTTACTAATTGAGAACCCGAGTGTATGTAAAGCCCTCTATTTAATTGATAACGCTAGAATGTAATATGGGAATCGAGTAGTAAAGGGGTAGAATGTATTACAGTTTGGTTAGATATGTATGTTATTTAGATGGGTACGGTACGTTAGGAGTGCACATGTAGTCGAGAGGTGAGAATTTCATGTGAGTGCACGTCCTAACATGTATTTTGCATTTAATGTTTTGATGTTATTAAAACACTTGCTGTTTTTAAAATGATTTCCACTTTCCGGCTCTGACCCATTTGCTTTCAAATCTATTTTTGTAAAAACCATTTTAGGTGCCCAGCCACAAGGACACCATGCTTAGGATCCTCATTCAGGTGACGAGCTGTAGCTGTTTGTGGAAGTTACAGGACTTTGTTTGTAGACGCTTCATCTATCTTGACTCTATATTCAGCATTTATCAGTTGTAGGGCATGTCGCCCATTTTTTTTAGAGACATTTCATTTATTTCAGTTATTCAGACTTCGGGCATGTAATTAATTCAGGATTCAGACTTGTCATATTATTTTCGGTTGTGGGATTGTTGTGAGGAGTTTTCCTCCGGACTTCTTATTATTTTGTTGGTTATTATATTGCTTCGTTATGGTGAATGGATTATGTTGTTCTTCCATTATTCTTTTTTGTATGTTAATCAGACTTAAATTAAAATTTGGCAACTTACTTTTTAAATACTAGGTGGTTAGTAATTATAAAAATGTTTTCGACAGTGATGCTACTAACTGGACCAACTTGGCATTTTATATTAATTTAATAAAGGAGTAGCTACCCGGTATTTAATTTGTCGGGATGTCACATGCTGCTTATCAACAACGAACAACCCTATTCTACAACAAGAGGGTGAAAAAATGCGACTTAAAAGAAGGAGATTACGTGCTAAAGAAGGTCATTCAGAAGCACAATAAGTTGGAAGCAAACTGGCATGTACCTTACCGAGTTACAGCAGTTGTCCGACAGGAACTTATCGAATAGCAACTCTAGAAGGAGAGGAATTTAAGAATGCATGGAATGCTGAACACCTACGCAAGTATTATCAGTGATGTAAAATGTAAAGCAGTTCCATCAATATGAATAAAACGACGATATTTCGCCATCTTCTTTCTTTTTATTGAAAGTTTTTCGGGGAATACTAGTGTGTAACACTACGCTGCTCGACAGTAAAAAGAACACGATAGTTCGAACTCAGACCAACTCCGGTTGGTAAAAGGGAGAGAACAAACCATACTCCTTTGGTTAGGAGGCGTACACTGGTTCAGACCAACTCCGGTTGGTAAAAGGGCGAGTGGACATGATAGTTCTAACTCATACCAATTCCGACTGGTAAAAGGGAAAGAACACGATAGTTCGAACTCAGACCAACTCCGGTTGGTAAAAGGGCAAGAACAAACCATACTCCTTTGGTTAGGAGGCTGACACTGGCTCAGACCAATTTTGGTAAAAGGGCAAGTGGACATGATAGTTTGAACTCAGACCAACTCCGATTGGTAAAAGGGCGAGAACAACATCAACATTCCTAAAAATGCCAACGTGTTTGGTTAGAAAACAAGATATGCTCTCAAATGCCAACTTATGTTGGTCGGGAGGTAAGTTTATCACATAAAAGTTCCTCGAAGAACAAAATATTCCAAACTGAATCAAGTATGGTTGGTCGGAGATAAAAATCCACTAACTGTAGTTGGTCGACCAGGAGAAAATATTTTAAACAGTACCAAGTATAGCTGGTCGGGGATAAAAACCCATTAACTATAATTGGTCGACGAGCACAATTTAACAACCTTGGTTGGTTGGAAAAATTTTAAACATTTTTATACTCATTACTTTATTATTAAGTTATCGAGCAATATTACTAATACTTGTATTTTTTTATTACTAAGTTGGTCGATTAACCACACAATATTGTTATGCAAGCACAAATATAAAGTGTTTGACAAATACAAGAGCAATACAAATTTGCAAACAAAAATGAAATTCTTTCATTAAAGTCAAAATGAATTACACAAGTTTATTACATTGATATTAAATTGTGTACTGATTATTACATCAGAATTTCCAATTCTATTGACTTTTTTCCTTCAGCTTTCGATATAGGTTCCTCGCCAGCAGGAGGATCTTCCAGGCAAAGGGGAGAATAAATGAAGTTAATATCTCTAAGCATTCTGACGTTCATTATTGAAGGTGTGTCCAGTAGATGCTCGGAACGAGGTACCTCGATCTGAGAATGAAGATTGTAGTCACCGAGGTATTTTGCAATTAAGCTTCGAGGAATGGCACGAGCTGGGATCCATTCCATGTCCAATTTATAAGGTGGCACAGGCAAGTCTAGTACCCCAGGATCATAATAGTCCCACAGGTAGTGTCCTTATTCGAGCTTCAGCACGCCCAAGGCATTCAACCAACCTTGCTTGTAGCCCTCATTATTGGCATTCTGGATACGATCATCTAAATGAAATAGTGCTTCGTTGTATCCAGCCATCCAGAACTCCCTGGGATGTTTATTAAATTGAAATGTCAACCTTTCAAGCTTCTCGTGAAGACTTTGGATGAAAAGATCATTAGTCACCAACGCTGATATCTTTGAGGAGAGTTGTTGTTCCAGTTCTCTAATTTTCTTTGACATGTCAAACAAAGCTTGGTTCTTAGCCATTAATTGGAATGCTTGATTTTCCAACGTTGATCGAGTACGAGCTTCTTCAACAGTACGACTAAGAGCTCTTAATCCTCCCCGAGCAGGTCGAGAACTTGGTTCCTCGATAACATTCTGAGCAGCTCTTCCTCGTCCACGAGAACCTCTTCCTCATCCCCGAGTAGCAGTAGAAGGCCCAGGTCTTCTCAAAGCCTCTAACTCTTCTCGCAACTTGGCATTTTCCACTTCTAGAAATGAGAATCCATCATCAGTGACCGGTATCAAGGCAGTGGAAGACGAAGCAGCAAACCTCAGCTGAGCTAGTTCTTTCTGCAGATTATTATTTTCCTGCTCCAATAGCTCAGCTATTTGCCTGTGCACCTCGGCATCTGCTTTCAATATTCTCTCTCTCACTTCATAGCCAGCAAGCATCTTGTCGTAGCCTTTTTCTCCAAGTTGTTTGAGTTTCTTCTCATACCCTTCATGCAAAAGAACTGAAGACTCTTTATACTGCTGCTGAAGATCATAGAGAGTACCTTGCAATTCTTCAATCGTTTCATAATAAGCCACATTATTAGCCACAGCTCGGTCAAGTAAGCATTTCAGATACTGATAAGCTTTGATTGCCTGCTCTGAATCATCCTGACCAAGGATGTCGGTAACCTCTGATACACTCAGGTTTGTGTGACCAGCATTATAATATTCATGGCATTGCTTCATCAGCTTTGTATCATTAGCAGATAGCAGATCCATCCTGGCCAGAAACTAGTAGAGAAAGAAAAAGTAATCATCAAAAAGAAGATCAAGACATAGAAGAGAAAAGAGACAATCATATGGAAGAAAAGAACTCAAATTTTATTAGATCATAGTGCAGAGTTACAAAGATCTTGGTTACACTTGAAAAAGAAGAAAAATAGAAAGAGAATACCGAACAACTTCACACCTTTTCCTTGTCTCCCAAGACTTTCTCGGGAGGCTGGGATGAGGAGCTCGGTTGCTCGGTGGGAACAACGAGTTGGTCGGCTGGAGCTGGAACTTGTTCAGGAGGAGCAGGCAGAGATGAAAGTTCCTCGTCAGTAGGTTGGGTAAGGATGAGATCACCCACTACCATTGAAGATTCTTCGGAGGCAGCTTCATCCTCTTCTTCATCTTCAATATCTGGGGGAGGACCAGGGAGATGTTGTTGAAACAGTTCTGAGTCCTCATTAACCTTTAACTCTTGCAGAGCAGCCACCCAACCATCTCGAAAGTATTTCAAACTCCCATACTGCACCTGAGTCATCATGGCTGCTACCCCCTTGTTCCACCCTTTGTCCCAACCTATGTTGAAGGACTTCTTTATTGCCATTTTTCTTTTTATTTTCTCCGAGGAGAGCTTCTTGGATAGAAGATTCTCGGTGGCCTTCAACTTAGCATCTACCTCCTCCTTCTGGCGATTTACTTCTCGCAGAAGGGTTAGCTCTTCCTCAGCCAATTTCAACTTATTTTCAAGCTCCCAAAGTTCGTGAGCTTCTCGGCGTACTTCTTTTTCTCCTCCTCCAAGTCTTTCACTTTATTTTCCGACTGCACCTTTTATGCTTCAACTGCAGTCAACTTCTTCTCCCATTCAACCCTATCCTCGTCATACTTTTGACGAGAATCCTTCAAAGATTTGGTTAACCCCAACAAAGCATCCTCCACTCCAGACGAGGAGCTAGAAGCCTTGATCGCTTCATCTTTCTTCACAATGGTGTTGAAGCAACTCACCAGCTGAAAAAAAGGAGATAATAATAAGTCAGCACAGAGATACATGTATTGATGGAAAGAAAGAAAATTCAGAATATGAGAAGCTTACTGAAGCAATGGGACGAGTAGCCAAGGATGTAAGCATATCCCTAGACATACTCTCCTCGATTCCTTGGACTTCAGGAATAGTCCAAGTCTTTACTGAGCTCATTGCAGAGCTCGGGGGAATGATAGTTGGAACACCAGCTCCACTAACTTGGAGCTGGGAAATGTTTTCAGCCAAATTGACCGAGGAGGATTTCTTCAGTCTCCTCGGTGGCATTTCAGCAGTTTCAACCAAAGAACTTTTGGTGGGGGAGATGGTGACCACTTCCACAGAAGCACTTTTCTTGCTCGGAGCCACTGGGGGCTTCTCGGCAGCCTTCTGAGGAGCAACAGAAGGGGCATCATCTACTTTCTTTGTCCCCTTTGGGACATCAGCCTTGTTCCTTTTTCCATCTCCAGCAGAGGTAGTCTCCTCAAAGAGAGCAGGAACTCTTCTTTTGCCCATTTTCTGACTTAGAGGAATATGAGATTCTGGAGAAGAGTCCTCAGGAATTGATGCTGGTTCACTATTGCTGACCACAGGGCGAGCAGTAAAGAATGTTGTATAACTCCTATACTGCAAAAAGTATGAAGCAGACCTGATATGCTCGTCTGCAACTTTTCGATGCAAATTCCAGATAAGTTTCAAATGTTTGATGTTAATATCAGCTTCTTTTAGAGTTTTTCTCTTACTGCCAACTGCAAACAAATACATAGTGAAATATCAGTCACGCATTTATTCGAACATAATGAAATCATAATTTCAGAAATAAAATAAGATGAAAATAACCTATCCCATTGCCATATGGAGGGCATCTGGGACCTTGATATACTTCATCTCCAGTCAAAGGGGCATGTTGCCAATTTTTGATAATTACCCCATGTTCAAAATAATCCCTATTGGCATCAGGGAGGTTAACTACTAAGGCCCTATTCAAAAATCTAGTTCTTAAATAAAAAATATTGTCTAAAATAGCCCATCTGTAACAATACATAATATCAGGAATTCCTATACGAGTTTCATGAGTTTGATTTAACCTATACACCCCATTAACTATTCTCCACGTGTTGGGGGCTATTTTTACAGGGACAACATCGAAATACTGACAGAACTCTAAGCACAAAGGGTTTGGTGAAAAAGAAAATCCACATTCAGCAATAAAGAGATTGGGGAACCAGTGTCCCTCAGCGAAACGAAAATAATCTAAAGGCTCAGAAAGATTCTCCAAAGTTACCCAAGATGGAATAGAAAAGTCAGAACAGAATTTCTCAAGAGATTCGATAACATAAACCATGGTGAATAAAAAGAAATGAAGAAGAAGGAAGAAAATCTTACAGGAAAAAGGAGATCTGTTGACAAACAAACGAAGAAAGGGATGAACGCACAAGAGAGAGAAAGGCTATAGAAAACTCGAAAGAAGAAATTGGAAAAGGTAGAAGATAATGGGATTGCCAATGAAGCTTAAATACTTTGCCTTGGGAAACGGCGAAAGAAATGATTACAAAAAAGAAACTATTACGCTACCGGCGGCTAAAAGGACAAAAGTGCGCGAAGATCGAAGCGCTTATAAAAATTCAAAAAGGCGGATTCTTCGAAATTTGGAATGACATTCAAATACGAAGAAAATGCTCCTAAAAACCAGGAAGGTCATTTAATATTGCCATATACCGAGAAGGAATGTTCCATACTCCTCAAAGTTTGAAATATGAAACATTGGGGCCTTCTGTTGATACCAAAATTAGTATGCTGATATAGACGAATAATAAGAAGACACGTGTCGATCTACGTGGCACAATAGCAACGAGGAAGTCTATTTCCCCGACCAAGTCATACTCACTCCGAGCAGCAAGTGTACTCCGATGAACACCAACACTCCGAGGAACACCAACACTCCGAGGAACTCCAATACTCCGAGGAACTCTTGAACGAAGAGCAACTAAGGCGGTCCGAGCTGCATCTCGGCCACAACATTGATTGCCAGATAATCAACAGTTCGACTATTCATTGAATGCTAATCATACAGACGTATACTCTTAAAGGGCATTAATTGTTTACCCTTTCACATGTACAGCCCAAGGGCTATAAATACATTGTATCACCCTAATTCAAGGGGACTGGATTTTCTTGATTGAACTACATATCGAGAACTCCAAAACACTTTGCAATAACAGAAACAGTGGACGTAGGCCATTCTTATAAGGCTGAACCACTTTAAAATTCTTTGTCTCATTTACATTTATCTGTGATTAATTAATTAGAAGCAATCTAATTTTTTACATCAACACTATATTTCATTTATTGCATGTTAATCAGGTCTAATTTAAAATTTGGCAACTCACTTTTTAAATACTAGGTGGTTAGTAATCATTAAAAATGTTTTCGACAGTGATGCTATTAACTGAACCAACTTGGCATTTTGTATTAATTTAATAAAGGAGTAGCTACCCGGTATTTAATTAGTTGGGGTGTCACAGTAAATAAGTTGAAGAATAAAGGATTCTGAATTCATGTCACAGACCTTTATACATCAATCATAGATAGGCTTCTGCCCAGTTGGTTGCATACAAAATATTATAGATTTTTAAAATGTAATACTGAGTGGATGGAAATTAGACACATCAAGCATGTTTTAAAGCTATTGAAAAGGTATATACATATATATAGTCGTAAACAAGACATTTGTACATACGCCGCTATTTTTTTAATTATAGGAAATATCGAACTGGAATGAAAATAATCAAGCAACTAGCGAAACACCACCAACTGGGAACTCTCCTACACCTCAACCTCAATTCTCATCTCCTTAGAGTTATCAATACTATACTCCGTTAGATATTCAATCTACCACTCCATCTCCGAGTCATCGAATTCAAGAACCTCTATTAATCCAACCCCTATTCATTCCCAAACAGTTCGTAGGCAAAGCTTCTCTTCTGAGTAGATGGTCAAATGAAAACCTATCGTAAGAACCTTTAAAATAATTACTTCTTGAAGGGGCAACGAGTTTTGATATTTTTGGGTTGAAGGACATATTTCCATAATATGTTCAAATTTTTATCGAATAATGTGACAACTTCTTGGAGAATGAGGCCAGAGAGGGAAATTGACTGAGAGGGAGAAAATGAACTGAATAGGTCAAAGAAAGTTGATGTCCACAAATTTATGGCAAAATCTTATAATGATATGAAGGGTTAATGGGTTGAACGGACCAAAGGGTCTCTAAAAGAAGGTAACAAACCTAATCAGGTCAACATGTACTTGCATTCCCGATGGGAAAAAGGGACCAATAAATTCCCAAACAAATTGGATCCGACTTTGATCAGTTTGAATTTAGTTATCATATGTATACACGTTATAAATTTAAATTATTTAAATCACATAAATATAATATTATATTATTGGAAATGATAAAAGGCATGTCGAGCAGTCAGTCTGAGTGCAACCCCTATGACATTGAAGCAGATGTCCTAACCAAGGTACTTGAGAGGGATAATAAGTGGAGAACAAAAGCTGCGGGCTCACATATGCCAAGTAGAAAATACATAACAGTGCACCTCTATTGGACGAGATCTCTTCGGTGAGGAGTCACGTGTTGATAGAGGCTAAAAACCATGTCCGACTAGATGGGAGGTTTTAAAGCATCATAGGGAGGTGGAAAATTTTAGCAACAATATGGAAATCCTGACGAATGAAATGCACGGGTTGGTTTTATTCTTTACTTAACAGCATGATTACCCCACTTAGTTGCCTCCTCAAATATTCCCATATCCTATGATTTAAGTTTTCCTATCTCAAATGCCTCCACCTGTAACATTCCCCGCCCAAATTCCTCCTCCAACTTTCTATGGATCATCATCATCCATGCACGGTGACTATGGCGATAAGTATTATATAAAGGACTTTTGCAATAGCGCACTCTCGTTACCATGAATGTTAAAACACTTTTACACAATAATATTTGGCCGTCGGTGTAGACAACCCATCCTAGGAACCCACCTAAGCACTTCCTCATGTCCCTAGCACTCACACGTTCATCACAAACCCTAGGTCATACTCTAAGAAATGATCTAGAGGCCATCGGACGCCCTCGAGCCCCGTTTGACTCAGGTCAACTTCCTCGTCTGAGTAAAATCTCAATAAATCTTAGAAAGGATCTAAATCACTTTTCCAATGGTCGGTACCATGCATGAATCAACCTTACAATTCGAACGAAAGGTCTATTTTACTATTAAAAACTGATCTGGAGGCCACTGGGCACTCCCGGGCCCTATTTGACTCTGGTCAACTTCCTCACCTGAGTGAAATCTCAAAGAATTTTCTAAAGTATCTTAATCCCCTTTCCAAGGGTCTGCCCCATGGATAAATCAGCCTTAGGGTTCGGATGAACGGTCCGTTTTACTTCTAAAAGTTGATCTGAAGACCACCGGGAGCTCTCGGGAGCCATTTGACCCCGGTTAAATCTATAGATTGAACGAAGATGAATGAATCTTACAAGGCATATGAATATACTTCTCAAATATCCATCTCGTGTATGAATCATCCTTATGGTTTGGACGAACGATCCATTTTACTATCAAAAATTAATTTGGAGGCCGTGGGGCATTCCCCTCAGTCAACTCTTAATCTTGAACGAAGATGAATGAATCTTCAAAGGGCTCTAAAATCCCTTTCCAATGGTCTACCTTGTGTGTGAATCAGCTTTATGGAACGGAAGAACAAACCATTTTACTCTAAAGGGTCATCGGGCACTTTGGGCCCCATTTTACCTTAGTTAACTCTCCGAACTGAATGAAGGTGAATGTAATCTCAAAAGGATCTGAATATCCTTTCCAACGATCCATCTCATGCATAAATCGGCCTTACGATTCATACAAAAGATTCATATTCCTCTGGGAAGTTCCTGTCTAATCACCAACGGGTGCTTTCAAGCCACATTTTACCTCGATCAACTCCCTAGCTCGGGAGTGGCCTATGTATTCTTAAAGGGCTCTGAATTACCTTAACAAAAGTCTTCCCTGTGCCCAATTATAACTTATGGTTCGCATTTTGCAACCATTTTTTCCAAAAAAACGGCCTCAGACTGCTAAATGGCACCCGCAGGACCATGCTTATCGGCAGTGTGTCTGGGGTTCTATACCTATAGGCAAGTCAAGGAACCTGTCGATCGGCACCCCTATTGTCCCCATAAATAAAGGCCATTATCTCACTTTGAAAGGCACCTATGAATATCACTCTCAGCAATTCAGAGAATATTATCTCGAATTCAGAGTTATTCCCCTCTTAAAATGCCCATTTCCTATATTCCCTCCATCCTTTTCATATTTGTTTTAGTAAATTCTCATCTATATCCTCATACCACCATCATCTCATCATGAGATCAGTGCATCTACAATCAAGATCCATTCCAAGTCTTCATAAGAAGATCCAACTCTCCACCATTGTCTTTAAATTTTCTTATTTTAGCATCAACCACTTTATTTTCACTTTAGTGTTTTATTTCATTACATGATATACCTTAATTTCAAACCTTTGCTATTAGTATTTGCATATACCTCATTTTCATAAAAAACCAAAAACAAGAAAAATAGGGTTTACTTGTAAATTTCAAACGGGGAATTCTCATCACATTTTCTCACACTAAGACACCCTTTTTACACACACATGAGAAGATTCCCCGATTGCATTTTTGGGTTAAATTCCACCTCGTATTGTCTTAGAAATACGTGGACTTTGATTCCCCCTCGGGCTACGTAGTCGTGTTGGTAAATCCCTAGACTCGAGTCCTCCCATATACATTTGTTACACTGTTCTTATTATATATTCCCAATATATTTTATATGTTTGATTGCCCATGTCTTGTCCTATATACGTATTCATTCTGCTATAGCGACTTGTGAATCGACAAACACTTACATTATAATTTGAATTACTATTTTTGGAACACTCCTAAGGATGAACTCACCCCGCCTTTCTCCATGACGCAAGTTGAGCGATTCCATTTTCCATTTATATTGTGTACATAATCAAACACATCACAAAGTTTAATAGGAGAAGATTAGTGCATGCCCATAAGAGACCAAAAGGGAGGTATGGGTGCCTTACACCTTTCCATTCCATAACTTAGTCCCCGGTCCCTTTCGTAAGCATCAGTATTGTCCTTGATGTTGTTATCTCAAGACGACAACATTTCTTTTGCCGATTTTTTGCGAAGTAGGATGGCGACTCTATTTCTATATATCACCTCACATCAACGATGGTCAAGCGCCTCGAGAAAGGACGTAATCATGCACACATGCCAAAAATGAAGGAAAGGGGGAGGAAGAGGACCCTCATCAGGAGACCCTTCAACCCCACCTCGAGAAAAAAATCCAAAAAAAAGCATGGTATTATTCTTTTCTGCATGTGTGCGTATGACCTTTTTGTATATTTCTCTCTCATGTATATATCAATTTCCACTCACTTATACACTCCACACACTTGTATATACTCTCGATATACACTTTACACACTTACACTTAGCTTCACTTTATATTCACATACTTCACACACCACTTAGAATATCCATGTTTAGGCTTCACTAGCATACACCCACATTTCCCACATCGATATATATCTCCATAATCACTTACACATATCACACACCACTTCACTTCCACACACACTCACTTGAATATATTCCCCTGTTACTTACTCACTCACTCACTCACATGTATCCATGCATAGTATAGTCTCCATACTAGATTTACTTTTCATAATACTTTTATATGGCCCCTCATTAGTATAGTACTCCTTTTATTCATCATGCAAATAAAAAATAAAAAATAGTCTCTCTCCATAATATGTTAATTACGACTCATGAACTTTTGCACACTACATCACCAAGAGCATGGCAATATTGACAAAAAAATTGTCCCATTATAGGGGGCACTTTGTGATGGGAGCTGGTCTTATGGGTCGCAGTTTGCCTAAGCGATATAACTATAATCTTCCATTGGCCTCATACCTTTATGTATATCTAACAATTCCCCCCTCATCATACCGCTTGACCGAACTCATGACGGGAGGTATATACCAGGGAACTTATTCACGTACATCAAGTATATCGAATTTTCTCTTACATGTACTATTCCCACGAGGTATATATTGAGGTGCTTCATGTACACTTAAGTATATCAAATGGCTTGTCCACACATACAGATGGATGATTGCCCTTATAGGCAAGCGGTATACCTTGATAAAAAATTAATCCTTATTTACCAACCATACATTATCTAACCAAATCAAATTATATCTCGATATGTTCCTAAAAAAATCCGATTCGGGTGGATTTTCCCCCCAAGTAGAGATAGGATCTTGGCGTAATTGCCACAATTGAAATTGAGAATAATTTTTCAAATAAATAGCCCACCCGTTTCTTGAAAACAGATGGAAAACATGCTCAATATCATTTGATTGAATAGTTGACCCACATAGTTAAAGTCATGCCAAAGGGGAACCCTTTCACTAACCCAATAATTTCATAAAAATCATATAGGCATCAAACCTTGGTAATAATATTTAGTTTGCCGATTACCATACAAAATTCTGCCAAAATTTTGAGTTGGTATACCGCCTAAAGCTTCATGCTATTTCGCCTTTTTTTAAAATAAAACCCCATTCGTGAGCCTGGAAAGAAGTCAAACCAGGACTTACATACTTTCAAACTCTGTTTTCCCAGGCTTGGGTCCTGTCCGTTATTTCTTTTGCATTTAGGAAAACATAATACAAGTGAAAACCAAATAATAATCATGTTGAGATTCCTATCCTTCCCCCCCCCCCCCCCCTTCAAAAATACCAAAAACATTTTTTCCTCTTTCCAAAATAACAAAAAAAATTTCCCCCCTTCCTTCAAAAATAAATTCGAACCATTTTTCCTCTCAAGTTGATGGTATACCCAATTATGTCCTATCTCCCTATTAGCTTCGGTCTTCCGTCGGACCAATTTTGTCTGTTCTTCTGCTACTTCATCCAAATTTAGGATTTACCTTTATGAGATCTTCATGAAGATAACTAACCAAGCGCTGAATGTGCAACCCAATCTGATGATTGTCTTTTCCCAACTCATTTCCAATATTGAAAACCTTCAAACTGAGGTCCATTAGATGTAGCATCACCGGGCCCAGGTTCTCGAAGAACCCGAGGTTCTCTTTCCTCTTGCCATGAGTCCACCCATTTTCAATCCTGTTTGGGTCTAAGAATAGTATCAGCATGCTTCACGTGCCCCACATGCTAACGGGTCACCACTAGCTCAACTCCCTTTTTTTGAACCTTGCCCAACCAGGGGTTAACCTGTCAGTACCCACGGATCCCAAGGAGGAGGAACTGAATAAGTTCAAACAAGACCTCACGATGTTGTTAAAGAAGTTCTACCAAGTCAAGATATCCGGAAACTACATGGATTACACCTTTCTGTCTCCATATCCCAAAGTTAGACTTCCAAAGAAGTTCAAGATGCCAGACATGGAGAAGTTTTTGAAAAATAGACCCCCAATTATTTACCTTTGAAGCTATCATCGAGCCATTACCCTCTTTGGTGCCTTCGAAGAGATAATAGCCCAGATGTTTCAGTAGACCTTGAAAGAAAGTTCCCTCCAGTGGATTCTGTCCCTTGAAGAATCTAGAATCCGTAGTTGGGAGGATATCGCACTAGAATTCATATCTCAGTACAAGTACAATGAGGACCTAGAGGTTACCCATCGAGATCTATATCTTCTTAAGAAAAACCCTGGGAAACAGTCAATAACTTCATATGAAGGTGGAGAGAGAAAGCTACTACCATGACCAAGAGACCCTCTGAGGACGAACAAGTCAGTATTATGAATAACCTCTTGCCTCATATCAGAGCATCTATGAGAGGACACTATTACCCATACTTCTGAGCCCGTCGTAAGGGAAATTTAGAAATTAAGGAAGGCATTACCAAAGTCAAAATTGAACCAAAGAAAGTGAGTCGACAATTCACTCCCCAGAAGTAGGAGAAGCCCGCCAATGCTATAGTCTCAACCATCAACAACATTTCCCAACCTGTAACCTCTTGGGCACCAAAAAGTCACCCTAACCCTATAAAGAAAGAGTACACCGAGCTCCATTCCCCCTATTCAAAGTCTAACAGGCCCTGTTAAGCCAAAATATCATCAAACCCTTGGTCCCCCATCCATTACCAAATCCACTCCCTAAAAACATCAAACCCGATGCCCATTGTGATTTCCACCAATCCCTTTGTCATACCACTTACTAATGCTTCCACCTTAGGAATGTGATCCAAGGCCTAATTAACTGGGGTATAATCTCCCCACTAGCTAATCCTAAGGCCAATACCACTCACAACCCACTTCCAACACATAACAATGCCATCTTTCTAGAAAGTGATCTAGAATTTGACCCATCTACTCAAATTGTGCCCAACAAAGGACCCATCATCCCTATTATCTCACCCAAACCACTCAAGGTTTGCTCATATTTTCTACTACACCCTACACATTTTATCGATCAAGCTTTGTCACTCTTTACAAGGGCCTGCATTACCATCCGTACCCGATCTGAAATGAAAAAACATGGAATTACCAGTTGTGTTGAACTAACTCTTAGAATTTGGGAAGAAATTTCTCGTCGAGATGACTATTAATTGTCGCAAATTTAGTGGCTTGTTCATGGAAGCCCAAAACTGGGCTCGGGAATTAGATGAATGGGTAGTACCTGTTAAAGAAATCAGTCTAAATGATGAGGTCTAGACCATGGCCGATATTCTTCAATAGATAAATGTAATCTGCAGCATTTCGGAGTTACTCACTGCTTTGAAGCTTTAGGGATGTTTGGTACCTTTATTCCTGAACTTCCCCGCTGAGTGGGAAGATTTGTAAAATAAAGGCATTAAGGTTATCGAGTGTATTAATTTCTCTTGGCAAGAGGATAAAGTTGCCACCGGATGGGGGCTGACTTTGATAGTTCAAATGATGAACCCAATTGGGAAGAAGACAGTCTAGTAGCCAGCCTATGTGGAATGATATCATTGAAAGATCTATTGGAGGAAATTAATAAGTTAGACATTTATCTAGAGGTATATGAAGACACATGGTTCTTTCTTTTCCTCGCCTTAATAAATCACATAACCACGTTAGGGAGACACTACAAAGATCCGATTCCTCATGTAACCGAGATCGATAAATTAAAGGGAATTAGCGAAGAACTTCCCATGCCAAAAATGACCATTGAATAGAGAAAAGTCCTTGATCGGCTCAAGAAGACCCAAGCCAATATCATCCTATGAGGGCTTTTCATGTCCTCTTAGTTGCATCGAAATGATCTGATAAAACTCATCACTAAGACCATAATCCCTCCTTCCACTACTCTCGAAGAAGTCGTAAACATGGTTGGGTCCTTAACCTCTTCCATACTCCTGTCCTTTTTCGAAGAAGAGATATCGAAGATCATACCTGATCATAATTATGCCCTCAACATCTCTGTCAAAGTCATGGGAAAGACAGTCACACTCTCACTTTCTGACAACGAACCCGCTCTTAATATTTATCCTCCCAGAACTTTCAAGTGCTTGGGATTGAAAGTCAGTGATCTCACTTCCACTTTCGTTGCCTGTGGGCTAATGGTAATACCCGTCGAGAAGTAGTGGGGTCTATAAAACTCATAATAGGGGCTGGCCTTATCCATCCTATCATCGAGTTCCAAGTCATTGACATACCTGGGTGTTTTAATTTACTCCTTGGCGGTCTATGGCCTCACAGCATCTGAGGGGTATATTCTTCTCTCCATTAGAAACTAAAGTTCTTCGCCAAAGGTCAGGTTATCACCATTTTTAGGGATGAAGACAGTACAGAAAATGCCAGCACTAGCAATATAGTATTAAGGATCCATTATGGGATGAATGACATGCTCCTCTATGGATTCAGAGTTGATCCACTTCCTCTTCCAGGAAGAGGTAATTAAAAAGATCGGGTCTGTTTAGAACACAAACCTCGTGGCAACATCAATGTGATTAAGATGTTCAAGAGCATGCACTTCATAACCGAAATGGGTCTAGGGCGATGCCATCAAGGTATCCTTGAGCCCATAGTCCAGAAGGAAGGCTTTCCCCCATATGGCATGGGTTACCAGCCTTCACCAGAAGAACTCAAAGCACTCTGGTGACCAAGATAAAAAAAAGCTTAGAAGATGAAAATACTGTTTCAATAGACTCTTTGAACGAAAGATTTATCAAATAGGGTGAAGACTTCCCTTTTTACGGCTTCCCTGAACCATGGTATGGCCATATTGATAGGAACATGAAATCGTGCTGAAATATTCTTTTAATATAGAAACTCTTGGGTCAAATAATGCCAACATGAAGTGTAACCTCTCACTGAGAAAGATGTGACAGTTATCGAGGATTCTGTGGAAAGTAATTTTGAGGAATTGTTCAACCTGCGGAAACTGGGGCTGAGTCTTTGAATGATCCGCTAAGATGTCATGCCATCGACCCGTCCACTCAGATCAAAGCTACTGACATGCCTCTCCTCAACTAGAATGTTGTGCCTGTCCAACCTTCTAAGATTCAACCTGACCCCGTTATTCACCTATCCAAGTCTCTTCACCTATTATTGTTCCTTTTTTGAGATCAATGTAACTGATACCTCTTTTGACAAGGTTCTATATGCTATTTTTCTCGAAAATGAAATAAATGAGGATTTTGAGTATCTTGCTGTGCCTTACATTTATTATATTGATTCTAATCAAACCTTAGATAATGATGATTTTACAAATAAACAATTCTTAACTGATCTTAATAAGGAGAATAACAAACAACATAACCGCATTCAAAATAATGATGATGAGACTGTTGTTATTAATCTTGGTTATAGTATCCATCAATGTGAAATTAGGATAGGGTCCAACCTTAACCAGAATGAGCGTACGCAATTTGAAGAACTACTAAAATAATTTATGGACGTCTTCGCATGGTCCTATGATGACTTACCCGATATTGACCAAAACATAGCTCAACATGAGATTACATCATTCCTCGAATGCAAGATAGTCAAATAAAAACTAAGGAAAATCTGCACCGAATGGTCTCTCAAAGTCAAAGAGGAAGTGGTCAAACAGTTGAACGTGAGTTTCATTTGAGTAGTTGAATACCCAACATGGCTCGCCAATATCATCCCCGTGTCGAAGTCGGGAGGAAAAGATCGCATGTGCGTCAACTAACGAGATTTGAATAAAATATCCCCAAAAGACGATTGACCCTTTCCCAATATCGACATGATCGTGGATAACACAACCAGACTCGCCCTTAAGTCATTTTTTGATGGATTCACTTGATATAACCTGATCAAGATTCACCCTAACCATCTGGAGAAAACCACCTTCATCACCCCATAGGAACTTTTTGCTATATTGTCATGCCATTTGGACTCAAGAACGTCGGGGCTGCCTACCAAAGGGCTACCATAACTATCTTGCACGACCTTATTCATAAGGAAGTCTAAGTCTACATAGACAATATTATCATATTAAGTTTAGTACTCTGGAAGGTTATATACTCGCCCTTCGAAAGTTCTTCGAGTGACTGCGATAATACCACATGCGGCTAGCGTAGTGGACCCTGCCAAGCAAAAAGACATACTTGAGATGCCACTACCACGGATGGAGAAGGAATTTTGGGGATTTTTAGGTTAAATACAGTATATTCGTAGGTTCATCATCCAATTGACTTTTATTTGCCAACCCATTTTCAAACTTCTCCAGAAGGATTCAACTAGAGTTTAGAATAAGGCATGCCAAAAAGCCGTTGACCGAATTAAACAATGCCTCACTCGACCTCTGGTGCTTATGCTTTCGCAGCCAGGTTTTCCCCCCTATACTTGTTCATAACAGATACCACAGCAGGGGATTCTCTATCCTAATACATTAAAGAATCTCATAATGAAAGAGCCATTTATTACGCTAGTGAGAAATTGATCGGGTACAAAGTCAACAACACTACTTTGAAGAAAACGTGCGTCGCCCTGGTCTGGGTCACGCAAAAGTTACGGTACTACCTACTTGCCTTCCCCATAAGACTATTATACCATCAAATACCTGCTAGAAAAGCCCTATCTGTCTAGTCGAATGGCCCGTTAGTTGATGTTGTTAGCCAGATTCGATATTGTGTACATCATGCAAAAAACTATGAAAGGGAAATCTATCTCTGAATATCTTGTTTGTTACCCTATGGAAGGGACCGCTGTTTGGTTCTTTGAATTTTTGAATGAAGATATTCTCTGCACCTCTCAAGAATACCTTAAATGGAAAATGTTCTTTAGTGGAGCTGCCAACAAGAAGGGATACGACATTGGGATACTCCTGATTAGAGTTGATGACTATCACACCCCCATTGCCATCAAACTAGACTTTCCCTACATCAAAATGTGACTGAGTGTGAGGCATACACTGTAGGCCTCAATATCAGCCTCAAGAAAGGAGTCCGACACCTAGACATCTACGGAAAATCTAGCCTCGTCGTGGGCCAAATCCTTAGAAAATAGAAAGTTAAAGACGAGAAAGTTAGCCTCCCAATTTAAAGATGTCACATTCCACTTCTTGCCTCGTTCGAAGAAAAACTTAGCCGATGTCTTGTTACCCTAGCCTCCATGGTCGATATGCCTAAGGGAATAACAATGGTCCCATTCCTGATTCAGAAGCAAGCCATGTCGACCCACTTCTACCACATTGAAATCGTTACCGAGGAAGATTCTGATATGGTCAGATTATGGTACTATGATATTTTTATCGACTCCTAAAACATGGTAGGTATCCCCAAGATGCCGATAAGAATCCATTAAAAACTTCATTAGAAACTTCATAAGAATCCATTTGCAACCCTTTGCAAACTAGCTGCCCAGTATATCATCTGCGATAAATCCTTTTTCAAGAGAAACTTTATTAGAATCCATTTGCACTGCATAGCAAGGGCTGATGTTGAATAAATGATGCAGAAGATCCACAGTGGGGAATGCGAACTCCACATTAACGGTCACATTCTTACTAAAAATATCATCCGTCAAGGGTACTATTGGACCATCATAGTTCGAGATTGCATTGCCTATGTCCGAAGATGCCTTAAATGCTAACAGTTTGCTAATCTCCAACACTTGCCTCCATGAGAACCATACAACATGACCTCTCCTGGCCCTTTTTCACCTGGGGTATTGTCATCATAGATAAGGTTAGTCCCAAAGGTTTAAACGATCACGAATTCATCCAGGTCACCATTTATTCCTTCACTAAATGGGTCGAAGTCGGTTCATACATAGTGATGAATGCCTAAAAAGTGGTCAATTTTATCAAAAAGATCATCATCTGCCAATGTGGATGTCCTCATAATTTGGTATCAGATAATGGTATCCATTTCAAAGCTGAGGTTACAGAATTAGTAGACGAGTATGGGATTCAGAGACACAAATATTCTCCCTACCAACCCCAAACTAATGGTACTATCGAAACTAGCAATAGAAGACTTAAAACCATAATAAGTAAGATGACTAAGAGTTGTAGAGATTGGGCCGACTGGATTCCGTATGCCCTCTAGGGCTACCGCACTTCAATAAGGACACCCATTGGAGCTACCCCTTATTCTCTAGTGTATGGCATGGAAACAGTCCTACCCATTAAGTTAGAAATACATTTCCTCCACATCATGATAAAAAGTAAGGTTAGTGAAGAAGGATGGCAGCAGAGCCTCTTGGACGAATTATCACTCTTGGATGAAATAAGGCCTAAGGATCTATATCAATACAAGGGTACCAATGCCAGATAATGCGATCATTCAACCGAAAGGTCAGGGACCGCGGTGTCCAAAAATGAAACATTGGCCTCAAAGATATCATATAACCCATTTGGGAACCCAGGGGGAAGTTCAAACTGAATAGGAGCGACCCCTACATCATGAAGAAAATTCTCTCAGGAGGCGACACTATGCCCACAGACCTCGACAGAGAAGAGATGGCGTGTCCAGTAAACCTGAACCATTTCAAGAAATTTTACACGTAGTTAGAAGTTTCGACGTGCTAAAAATCTTCTCATCCCCTTTCTATTCTTAAAAAAATTCTTCATTTCCCCAACTAGAACTACATGGTTTTATCCCATTTCTATTCTTAAAAAAAATTCTTCATTTCCCCCACTAGAACTACATAGAACCTGATCCTCTAAAAAAATATTTTCTTTTTAAAATGAGACCCATGAAATTTTTTAAAATCCCCAGAGGTACGTAGGCAGACCATACATCATACACGGGACCAGTCCCCTTCTTTCTCACAAAATGCTATTATTTTCTAACCTACGGGAACAGTAGTCCATTTTATCATTTACACAACCAAAAGGATTATGTACGCCTTAGCGATGGGTATGGATAATTTAAATGAACAACTCATCAAGAGGCATAACAAAATATGATCAAAATTAATTTTTATTTCTGAATAAGGAATACATTATTGTTACATGAAGTATTAGTAAAGAAAGTTAAACAAACCACCCTCCCTTCCACTGACCAAAATATTTTAAAATAAACTAACCCATACCAAGCTACACAAAAATAATTCCAAGCCCCCAAAATATAAAACACCAAAATTACCTATCTTCACAAAAAATCACCCAAGCTTGACAAGACATTGCCTTCAACTACCCAACGGTCCCTCTTTGCCACCATTTCCGACCTCCAGAGTTCCCTAAGTCTCCCACTCATGGTTAGCACTCCGTATGCGCTCCATGAAGCGATACACCCTGACAAGCCTGGACAAAACCACAACACCTTCCTTTGTGGTGTCGAAGTCAATGAACCACCTTTGATCGGTCTCTTTCATCATTATTTTATCTACTACCCGCTTTCATAATCACTTCAGGTAGTACCCAGACACATGTCATGACCCTCCCATAGACTTTAATGGACAGATAAATGGTCGATAACGCGACCATAAGGATCCCATCATCATCTGTAATGATTCAGTCAGGTCCTCCACCGGGAAGAGTCGTTATGCGAGTGGGAAAAATTTATTCCCACCCGACTTGATGTAGAAACCGCCAAGGGAAATAGAAGGAAGTCAACTGAAGGTCCACCAACCTCACATACCGGTACTCTCCAAGATGCAAAATAGTCTGCAAGTCTCCCCACCATGGAACTGACCAACGAAGAAACCATGCTCCATGTTTCACAAACCAGTTGACCTAGTTCTCTATAAATGGGGGGAAACTGAAGAAAGATTGAACAAAGATATTGGGCACACCTACCAAGGGGTACTTAGGAGGGTCCTCCAGACAAAATCTCTCTACAAGCCACATGAACAAAATTATCGGGCTCCCCCTCAAAAAGTTGAAACGCCCCTCCTCCTAAGCATCCAAACAGTTCAAGGTCTCAACTAGCACCGCTGCCACAGGATTATGGTAGTAAGACATCCATGCCATTATCTCAACCACTTGGTAATCCTTCATTAAGTCCCCTATCACTAATAAAAACCTTGCAGCAAGGACAAAACAACAGCCCTGGAAAAGCCAGCATCTTCAAAGCCCCTTAGGTGAACTGAAAACATAATCGCCTGAAGAGAAATAATCTCTCTAGTAG
The DNA here is from genome assembly GCA_949130495.1 of Sambucus nigra. Classification (NCBI taxonomy): domain Eukaryota; kingdom Viridiplantae; phylum Streptophyta; class Magnoliopsida; order Dipsacales; family Adoxaceae; genus Sambucus; species Sambucus nigra. The sequence goes on along the minus strand of OX422211.1, from coordinate 102,087,256 downwards.
CCAACAGTCGAATCAACAAAGGAGAAATATGGAGAAACTCCACCAAAAATTCCCTAGGAGAATGGGAAAGATCATGCATAGTCGCTGCAACACTCGGGACAACCCCCAACATTGTTATGGATTCCTCATAAGTGGGACAAGCCTCATCCAGGCCAAAATGGAAGACATGATCCTCGGGGTCCCAGAATTGCAGCACTGCTTCTACCACATTCCCATCAAAATCTCTAGACAAGCCATCACTAGTATAGTCTCTCCGACACACTAGAATCAACACAACCCAATAAAGGTGATAAGCTTCACTTTACATCAAGATTTTTATCTCCTCATACATATACAAACAAGTCTTCAAGGCCTTCCTCTATCAAAAAATTTCCAAAAACACATTTTTCTCAAAATAAGTCCCTTCAAAGGGAAGCTTTTTGTAACCAAACCTCCAAGGCCTTCCTCTACTCAAAAAATTCCAAAAATGTAATTTTTCTATTTTTTCTCAAAATAAAACCTCAACAGCAAATTAAAGTCCATGTAATTAAGCCACTATGTCAAGATAATCAAATAAAAATATGCACAATTTTTACCTTCTTGAGTCACCCTTTTCAGGTGCAAAGCCATTACATCAAGCATACAACATAGTCAATGCCAAGATCCCTCAGTCACAACGATGAATCTGCAAAAAAATATCGAAAGGAAAGAATAAAAAATGAATGCCACCTCATCCATAATCCTCGTCATCCCACACACCACCTCATGCTCCCAACAACCTCCTTATCTACACCTGCATGCCTTTAACCCCTGTGATCCCCAAAGGAAGACTCTAAGGGTAGAAGGTCACCTATATCCCCTACAAAACTTAAGCAATCCACTTAGAAGCTAAGTTTTAAATCCCTTGACCATACTGATTGGTAGCTGCCTTTTCCTCTTTTTAAGGAAACCCATGAGTCCGTGCCATTGTCAGTTGGCACCCTCCTCAGATTGCATATTGGCACCCCTTTTCAAATTTTGTACAAAAATGTCGAAAACTTCCAAAAAAATCTAGAAATCGCCTGGAAAATTCCCAAAAATCTCTGAAAAATATGGAACCTTATTTCCTAAAGAAAATTATTTTTGGAAGCACTAAGACTCCTAGAAATATCAAAACCCCCAACTGCATTAATCTTGCACCCCTATCCTCAACATATCCACCTCAGAACCCACGCCCACATCCAGTTCTACTACAATTCCCTAGCTAGACCTCAGAATTAAACATCCCGTAGTGGAGTCTCAATATAACGCAATCCCCAGCGAACCACAAGTGCACTGGCACACCCAATATAACTTTAAAACCCCCAGAAGAGAAATTCCCTACGCTAAAACTTAAGGTCCTCAGAATTAAACTCGACCCTTAGAATTTGTTTCCCCAACTTTAAGTCATCATAATTGTCCTCGCCCCTCAGAATTGGTTGTCACAACTTAAGGTCTTCAGAATTAACATCATCCCTCACAACTTAAGGTCCTCAGAATTGACATTGGCCCTCAAAATTGGTCATTACAACTTCAGGTACTCAGAATTGACCCTGACCCTCAGAATTGGTCGTTACAACTGGAGGTCCTCAGAATTGACCTCGGCCCGCAGAAATGATCATCCCCAACATCACTCTAGAATTGACATCGACTCGCTAAATTGGTCATCCTAGACCTTTAGAACCAATCTTTACACACCTTCGAGCCACTGAATCGGTCATCTTCGTCTCCTTAGGTCCTCAAAACTGACCTCAACCCTTTAAATCGGTCAACCTCACCCTTGCAGAATTGACCTAAAAACCTCTTTCCCAACGTCGATGTGGTGTCTATCATTCGATGACCTTCACTTTTAGGACCCCCCTAAGTACCTCCTTAGGTCCCTAGCACTCACTCATTCACCGTAAATATAAGGTCACATTCCGAGTACTGATCTGGAGGCCACTAGACGCTCTCGAGCCCCATTTTGACTCCGATCAACTTCTCACCTGAAAAAAAGCCCAATAAATCTTCGAAAGGCTTTGAATAAACTTTTGAAGGGCCTTTCGCGTGCGTGAATCGGCCTTATAGTTCAGATGAATGGTCCGTTTCACTATCGAAAACTGATTCTGAAGCCACTGGATGCTTCCGGGCCCCGTTTGACTTCGATCAACTTCCTTACAGAGTAAAAGCTTAATGAATCTTCAAAGGTATTTTAATCCCCTTTCCAACAGTCCACCTCATTTATGAATCAACGTTATGATTAATACGAACGGTTCATTTTACTATCAAAAATTGATTTGGAGGCCACTAGGTGCTCCTATGCTTCGTTTGACCCCGGTCAACTCTTCTTATTAAATGAAGATATATGAATATTTTAAGGTATCTTTATATCCTCTCTAATGGTCAATCCCTGGCATGAATCAACCTTATAATTCGAACAAATGATCCGTTTTACTATCAAAAACTGATCTGAAGGCCACTGGGCTCCCCCGAGACCCGTTTAACCCCAGTTAACTCTTCATCTTGAATGAAGTTGAATTAATCTTTGAATGGATCTAAATCCCCTTTCCAACGGCTCACCTCGTGTGTGAATTAGCCTTACGGTACGGAAAAATGGTCCATTTTCTTCCAAAGGGTCACCGACCACTTTCGAGACCCATTTCCACTAAACTGAATGAAGCTGAAGCTGAATGAAATCTTGAAGGACTCTGAATACCCTTTCCAATAGTCCATCTCATGCGCGAATCGGCCTTATGGTTCTGACGAACGATCTATTTTCCTTCGAGAATTTCCTATCGACTGATCAACGGGTGCCTTCGAGACCCGTTTAAACCTGTTCAACTATCGAACCCTAGAGGAGCTTAATGTATTCTTAAAGGTCTCTGAATCCCTTTCTAATGGTTCGCCCCGTGTACGATTCTGACTTATGGTTCACATTTTATGACCATTTTCCCAAAAAAAATAGCCTCAGACTATTAAATGGCACTCCTAGGACCTGCCTATCAGTAGTGTATCTGGGGTTCTATGCCGATAGGCAGGTCAAGGACCCTGTCGATCGGCACCCCCTTGGCCCTATAAATATAGGCCATGACCTCACATTAAAAGTCACTCTTGAACATCCCTCTCAGCAATTCAGATAACATTCTCTCGAATTCAAAGTTGCTCCCCTCTTAAAAAGCCCATTTCCCACATTCCCTCCATCATTTTCATACTCCTTTTAATAAATTCTCACCCATCTCCTCATATCACCATCATCTCATCATGAGATCAACGCATCTACAATCAAGATCCATTCCAAATCTTCATAAGATGGTCCAACTCCCCACCCTTGTCTTTAAATTCTCTTATTTTAGCATTAGTCACTTTATTTTCACTTCATTGTTTTATTTCATTACATCACATACCTTAATTTCAAACCTTTATTATTAGTATTTTCACATACTTTATTTTCATAAAAAAAAGAAGGCAAGAAAAAAAGGGTTTACTTGTAAATTCCAAACAGGGAATTCTCATCACATTTTCTCACACTAAGACGGCTTTTTCTACACACACACACATATAAGAAAAGTTCCCGATTGAATTTATGGGTTAAACCCCACCTCATAGTGTTTTCGAACTACATGGACTTTGATGCCCCCTTGTGCTATATAGGTGTCTTCGGTAAATCCCTAGACTCGAGTCGTCCAATATACATTTGTTACCATGTTCTTATTATATATTCTTGATATATTTTATATGCTTTCTTGCTTGTGTCTTTTCTAATATACACATTCCTACTGGTATAACCAACTTGTAAATTGGCAAATAATTACATTATACGTTGAATTACTATTTTGGGAACACTCCTAAGGATGACCTCACTCTGCTTTTGTCTATGACGCGAGATAATCAATTCCATTCTCGATTTATATTATGTATATAAGCACACACATAAGGGAGTTTAATGGGATAAGATTAAAACATGCCCATGAGAGACCAAAAGGGCGGGATGGGTTCCTAATGCCTTACCATTCCATAACTTAGTCCCCGGACCCTTGAACTAATTGGTTTTGTAAGCATCAGTATTGTCTTTGATGCTATTCTCTCGAGGTAACTACATTTCTTTTGCCTATTTCTATGAAAGATAGGTTGGAGACTCTATTTTTACATATCACCACACCTCGACAATGGACAAGCGCCCCGAGAAAGGATACAATCCCACGCGAACGGCGAAAGGGAAGGAAAAGGAGAGGAAGAGGACCCTCCTCAAGATACCCCTCGACCCCTCCTCGGGATGGACACACTGGGTGAGGCTCATATATTGGTTGATACACTATATGATTGTTGTGGAAATGAGTCAGCGTACTTTGATCACTAGGAAGGGCCTCTATTAAAAAAATATCGTAATTATTTTATTACTTAGCCAGTTCATTTATTGGACAAGACTAGGCATTGACCAACATTTTATTTTTTAACCAATTTGTAATATTTTAATTATATGGGATATCCATTTGGTTTTATTCCATAATTACTAAATGAGTGAGTCGAATGAATTTTCTTTGAATTTACTTAGGTTAAATGAATTTTCTTAAATTATAAACTGAGAGTTCTTTTATACAGCATGACCTTCTTTTCATCCAATTTATACATGTGACTTGAATTTTGAAGGATACTTAATGGATTTCCCATAATACAAAGAGTGGATGAGAGAGAGTCATACAGTATCTAATAATCATTTAAAGGGCATTCGAGAATTTATTAAATATATATATATAGTGATAAAATTTCGTGTCTGTGCAACCGTTGTATAAATGGTAAATTCAAATCTTTTTAAGACATTGAATTGCATTTACTAATGTGGGGTTTGTGCAAGACTAGAAGATATGGTAATTCCATGGGGAAAAGAACGTAGCATATGTTCTGAAAGAATTATCGGTAAATGAACGCATGACGGATCCCCACCGGGTTGAAGTGGTGAATGATTTTCCAGCACATCATCCTTTGACCGACCTAATTGATGATGCTTACAGAGTCCACCACCATTAAAACTTCAAGTCTATGGATACATATAATATGAATTATTACCATGTCAATGAATAAGTTGATGTTGAATTACCCAATGATCGGGTATACACACGTTTGAAAGTCAATGCGACTAGAAATGTGAATAGAAATTACAAAGAAGACCACTCGGTATTATACTCAAGGATCAGTTTGCATAATTTAAAGACTCAATTTTATTTTTCGAGCAATAACGTAACTACAATTCATAAATGGGCTAAAGACATTCTCAAAAAAGAGAAAACATTATTAGATAGTTAACCGATCTTGAAAATGAGCTTGAAGGGTTTGGGTTAGAAGTACAAATTTATTCATACATGCAAGTATTTCATATTATACCGTAATGAACATGAACTAAAGGATGAATCTTGTATGCACGTGTAATACCCCGTACTTTTATGAGTATTTAATTTCCATGTGTGTATTAAATTATTAATTTAATTCGTGAGATTAAATTGGTTTCGATAAATATTAATTAACAATTAATATTTATGATTATTATTATTTACCTACATGTGATAAGTAAATAGAGATATGAATTGTTATTCGTGGTTTATGAGTGAAAAACGACAGTTTATTATATTATGCCGATATAGAGTTACATCGGCGGATTTATGTTGTTTATGGGCATCGCGTATTGTACGCACGTATCGGGACTGATTAATGGGATAATGGCCTATTTTTAGTTTGGTGACTTGGCTGGTCTTTTTGAGTGTACCGATGATCTGAAATGGGTTGATATAGTCCAGAATTGATATCCGAAGGTGATAGTGGGGTTTCAGGGCATTTTAGACGTAGTAGGGCCCGTATGGGGGTACGGGTGCCTTTTTACCCTTAGGCCTACACTTAAAAACGATATTAGGGTTTGATTAAGAAGTATTTAAGGATTAGAGAGATGGATGACACCCTCACTTTTGCCTCTGCATAATTTTGATTAAGGGAGAGATTAAGAGAACCAAAAAAGGAATAAAAGATAGAAGATAACTTGGAGAAGACAGGAAGAACATCTTCGAATTCAAATCATCTAGTGGGGACTCCGGATTCAATTCTAAAAGGAAAGTGTTTACTTGCTTTAGATTGTAATTTTTGTGGTTAACTACGTTCATGATTAATTAGGAACTAATCTGGGAAATTAAAAGATGAAACTTTGAGAATTAATTAAAACTTTGATTTGTGTTTAACCACTGATCGTATTTGATAATGATTGATAATGAATAAGTGAGAAAATCATAATATTAATATGGGTTTAAGAGTATGAGCATGAGAATATTGATAGGGTGTTAGAATCAATGGATTTCAAAGGTTTGATAAATTTTGAGTTATATGAATTGATCAATGTTTAGGAATCCTTGTGTTTAATGATGGATTCGTGTTTATTTTGGTGTTAGAATACTTTTGGGTTGGTCATATGTTGAGGTGGGATGTTAGTTTTGTTCTTTTGGGAGGCTTGGGACCTCCGTCGAAAAGTTTAAGAGGTGCAAACTGAAAGAAGAAGATTATGGGAAGCCCAACAAATCGAATCGGTTCGCTGAGGGAGTGATTCAGTTCAGTCAAACGAATCGATTTGGTTTACCAAGCGAACTGGTTCGGTTTGTTAGACTGTCCAGAATTTCGTTACACATTGTTTTAACCCATTAGTGTTTGGGAAATAGGCGTATGGGCTTTTGGGGTAGATTGGAACTACTAGGAAACTATTATCGGGGGTTAGTACGTATGTTAGGCCAAAGATTAGATACGTTCGAGTGAGATTAACCAAAATTAAGTGAGTGAACACTTAATTGTATAATCGAGAAGTCGGTTCGAACATTGGGATTTAGTAGACTAGGACGCTGTGGGATTTCCATAGGTAGTCAATACTTTATATATGTACGCATTGTGGATTACCTATGTATATAGGTGCGAATGATGTGTATTTATTTGAACATACCTACTCGGTAATGATATCGTTAGTAGGTTTCACGTAGTGGGTAGTCCACCCTGGCGTTGACCAATAGGTGTTGGATTGATTCCCCAGGTCGTATATTGTTGCATGGACACTATCCATGTGTGAGGATAGATGTTGTTTTGGAGATCGATTGAGTACGATGTGGTATGGTTGCGACCCATGGACGTATGTTTATGACTGCCTCTGTTGTTTATGTTATGTTTGGTTTCGGTGGTGAGATTCTGACCCGGTGGTCCAGTTGTGGTACGTGGTATACTTGGAGCCCGATAGCACACGAGGGATGCATCCGAGAGGTCCATGATCTTGGAATGCGGTTTATACATATATAGTGAGTGATATATATGTATGTGTATAATAGATATTATGTGAATATTTATTTATATCACGTGTGTAGATATGTTATAAAATTAAAAAATATGCCTAGTGAGGATAGTATATATTTAGCTAATGGTGACTATTTGCGTGATTGTCATTTCCAAAAAACCTTATTTTCCTATATTCTCCCACCTCACTTTACGAATCCATTTGGTGACTTACTTCATCCTACTATACCACCCTTACACCACTATAAAAATCAGCCTACATACCTCCCAAATTCAACAACAAAAGTCTTCAAGGAGGTCTATCCCTAACTCTTTTCTAGTTTATTCCATTGGTGTTATTATTTACTTCATTCTCATTTTGTGATATCTTTTAGTCTTGGTTTATTGTCTCACATAAAATAATATCCACTTTTAATATTAGTATATCACATAACTTATTTTCAAAAAAAAAAAAGTAAAAAAAAAAAGGGTTTATGAGTTGAACCCCACTCCTACGATATATTTCACACTTGAGCACATTTCTCTCAAAAGCACTCAAAGAGAATTCTTAAATTTGAGTTTATGAGTTGAACCCCACCCCTACGATATATTCAAACTATGTGGACTTTGATGCCCTTTAGGCTACGTAGGCGTCCCGATCCAATCACGGGTTTCGAGTCCTCCCTTTCCATTATGAGCCTTCTATATTCAATTATATCTATTTTGTAAGTCTTGAACTCTTACATATTTATGTCTCATCTGACATGCACATTCGCTTACCCATAGAGTCTCGTGATTCGATGAACACTCACATCATATGTTTAATTATTTTTGGGTACACTCTTATGAATAATTCCTTTCCGTCTTTTCCATGAAATGAGTCGGATGATTCCCTTATCTCGTTATATATATTACACACATTTGCACACACCTCACGTTTGTAGAAAAGGAGAAATCATATCCCTTGAGAGCCCGAAAGGGCGGAATGGTTGACTAACACCTTCCCATTCCATAACTTAGTCTCCGGAACTTTGAACCACTTGATTTCATATGCATCAATATGATCTTGATGTTGTTCTTTTGAGACGAATACATTATTTTGCCCATTTTGAGCAAAATAAGCTTGCGACTCATTCCTTCGTGTTATCCTCTTTTGAAGACGACTAATTTTATATCTGAGGTAGTCTGCAAAGGTGCCAACATGAGTGGCAAAAAGAGAATCCTCATATCCTCGAATCACCCGCACACGCATGGCAGGGAAGAAAGGGAGACTCCTCCAAAGGGGGATATTTCCCTCCTCGTCCTGATTTTGAGGTTGGCTCGCACCTAAGGAATTCTATCCAGATGGCCATAGTGCCAATTCCACTGGAATGTTTTTAGAGAACTAGACCCTATTTTTGCATGTGTGTTACTTCTTTACTCTCCTACTTTTTTGCATGCGTACATATGCCTCCACTTGTATGTTCTCCTTACCCTTATGCTTACATCTTGTATATATATCACATTCTTATCATGATGTTTATCTTTACCATGCTCTATTCTCATGTATATAATACCCTCTTGTCACATATTTCACTTTTTTGTACATGTTAACCTGTTTTAGCTTATGCTCACATGTATATATTCTCTATGCTAACTTCACACACTCTCACTCAAATACAGTCTCACCCTTACTTACGTTCTTTACATACCACTTTTATATTATCCATGATTAGTTTCACTAACACTTCTTTCTCACTTATATATCTTTATGCTCACTTACACGTATTTAACACACCACTCGTAGATCATCCATTCTTAGTCTCACTAGAACACACCTCCATATTTCTTTTACTTGTATATATCCCTATACTTTTTCACTCTCACTAATGTATATCTCACTCACTTGTATATTCATATACTTCAAACTCTATCACCTTGCTTTTTATAGTTTTCATGCTCCATGCTAGCTTTACTTTCCATGATTACACCTCTTATCTTATGCTATTTGTATATTCTTCTCATAGTGGTAGTACTCCCTTTACTTAGCATATAAAAAAAATCTCCATAATATACAAAGAAAGACTCATGCATTTTTGCACACTACATCACCTGAGCATGGGAATATTGACGAAAATTTTATCCCGTACTGGGGGGTCACTTTGTGATGGGTACCGGTCCTGCAGGGCGCGATTAACTTAAGCGATACAATTCTCACCTTCCATTGGCCTCGTACCTTCGGCGTATATCAAACGAGTCCCCTCGAATCGTACAGCTTGACTGAACTCCCAATGAGAGGTATATCGCGGGGAACTCATTTACGTATGTCGAATATATCGAATTATTTCTCATACATACCATCCCCATGAGCTATATCATAAGGTAATTCACGTACACTCTGGTATATCAAATGGCTTGTTCACACGTACCAATGAATGATTGTCCTTATAGTGAAGAGGTATATTATGGAAGTCATGCCAAAGGGGGGAACCCTTCCACTAACCCACCAAATGCATAAACCTCATGTAGGCGTCTAACTTAGGACACTCATATCTAGATTATCGGTTACTACACAAAACTCTATTGAAGTTTTGGGTCACCACACTACTCTAATTTTCACACTTTTTTGACCATTTTTAAAATAGAACCGTATCCATGAGCCTGGAAACAAGTTGAACCGTGTCTTATATCTTATACCCTACCTTTCCCTACGTTTATGTCCTATCCAACATTTTTCTTAAATTTAGGCAAACATAATACAAGTGGGACCGAATAATAAATAACCATGTTGTGGATTTTCCCTTTCCCCCTCTTTTAAAAAAAAATACCAAAAACATATCTCCTTTTTCAAAAAACAAAAAAAGAATAAAAAAACCAAAAATACACCATTTTCCTTCAAAAATTAGCCAAAATCATTTTTCTCGCTTAGGTTGATCCCATACCAAGATTTTGGTCGGGTTCAATATTGTCTTCGGTGTTCCGTCAAACCGCCTTGAAGCTCTACTGCTTCCTCTGTTGCTTCCATCGAGTTTGAGACTTACCTCTGTAAGTTATTCATGGAAAACGTAGACCATGATTCGAATGCTCAACCAAATTTGATGGCTATCCCGGCTCAACTCAATGATAAGATTGACAACCTTCAGGCAGATGTCCAAGAGATGCAATGACATTGGCATCAAATTTTTGAGTCACATGAAGCCAAAATCCCCTTTTCTCGTGCTATGGGACCACCTGGACCTGAACTAATTTGGTTCTCAGAAGAGTATCAGCATGCCCCTCGTGACCTACCTATAAATGGGCCTCCACCCGCTCAGATACTGATTCCAAACCATTCCCAATCAAGGACTAATCCGCTAGTGCCTGTGGATCCCAAGGAAGAAGAACTGAATGAGGTTAAGGAGGACATCAAGCGGTTGTCAAAGAAATTCGACCAAGTTAAGATCTTAGGGCAATTTATGGACTATACCCATATGTCTCCCTATCCTAAGGCCAGACTACTAGAGAAGTTCAATACGACAGACATCGAGAAATTCAGAGGCAACGGGCCTCCACTTGTGCATCTGCACAGCTATCACTGAGTCATGACCCTCCTTGGAAATTTAGAGGAAATAATGGTCCCAATGTTTCAACAAACCTTAAAAGAGAGTTCCCTCAGGTGGTTCTTGTCCCTCAAGGAATCCAGAATTGGCAGTTGGGAGGATGTAGCCAAAGAGTTCATATCACAATATAAGTACAATAAAGAATTAAAAGTTACACATATAGACCTATAGCCACTCAAGACAAATCCTGGAGAATCAGTCAATAGTTTTATGGGAAGATGGAGAGAAAAAGTTGCCACCATGACTGATAGTCCATCAGAGGAAGAGAAAGAGAGTATAGTGAAGAATAATTTCTTGCCCCATATCCGAGCATCGATGGGAGGACAATACTACCCGCACTCCAGAGCCCTCTGGGAGGCTGGCGTGAATATTAAAGAAGGAGTTGCTAATTACAAAATAGAACCTGAACCGAAAAGGTTGATTGATCAATCTGCACCAAAGAAGTATAAAAAAATCGTCCAGTACTTCAGTATCTACAATAAATAACATATCCTAACCTGCCACTTCTCAGTCACCTAAAAGTTTCCCCAACCTTACTAGAAAAGAATATACTAAACTTCATGCTACCCTATCAAAAGTCTACAAAGTCCTGCTACCTCGAAACCTCATAAATCCATTAGAACCCTTACTTTTTCCAAATCCCCTTTCTAAGAACATCAAATATGATGCTCACTGTGACTTATACCAAATCACAGGCCACGCCGTCGAGCACTATTTTCACCTTAAAAATTTGATCCAAGGCCTCATAAATTAGGGCATCATCGCTCCACTAGGTAATCCTAAACCCAACACCATTCATAACCCTATCCAAACACATAGAAATTGGATAAACGCCATCTTCCTAGAAGAAACCGAAGATTTTGATCCCTCTACCAAAATTGTCCCCGTCAAAATGCCCAATATATCCATAATCTCACTTAAACCCTCAAAGTTTGCCCATCATTTCTCCTACATACCATGAGATGCAATGATTAAGCTCTATCACTCGTTACACAATCCTACATTACCGTCCGCACCCGATCAGAGGGGAAAGGCATGGAATTACCCATAGTTCTGGATCAACTTCGAAGGTTTGGGGTGAAATTGCCCACAGAGATTACTATCAACTATGGAAGGTTCAACAACAGGTTTATGAAAGCCCGAAAGTGGGCTCAGGAATCATATGAATGGGTGGTGCCCATAAAAGAAATCAGTTTGGATGATGTCGTACATACCATATCACACATGTTTTGCCAGAAAGGAAAGATATGCAGCATCCCCGAATTGCTCACAACCTTAAAACTTCTAGGGCATCTTTTCTCTTAACTCCTTCACTTCCCCGCTGAGTGGGAAGACTTCCATGATAAGTTTGCCAAGGTTGTTGAATGCATTGACTACTTTTGGCAGGAGGATATCGCCACCACAGGATGGGGTGATGATTTCAAAAGCTCAAGTAGTGAATCAATGGGTGAGGACTTCCCCATTTGTGGATTATCTAAACCATAGTATGAATCCACTGATAAAAAGATGAAGACGGGGATTGAGATCTTCTTCCAAGATAACAACACCTGGGATAAGGAATATAAGCATGAGGTGGAACCTACGAATGATGAGACCATGAAGAGCATTGCAAATTCTGAGGATAGTGACACCGAAGAGTCATTTAACCTGCAGACACTGGGTCTGAGTCTCTGTATGATTAACCAAGAGTATATACTGTCTGACTCATCCGCAAAGATCATCAGTGCTGAAGCACCTATCCTCAACTAGCATGTCATTCCAGTCCAGCCTGCTCAAGACAATCTAAACCCTGATATCCTCCCTCGTTAAGAGATCCCTGAACATATAACTATTTGTCCTATTTCTAATATCATCGTAAATGAGGCCTCTTTTGATTGGGTTCTCAATGATGTATTTTTTAAAATGATATAAATGAGGATTTTGAGTTTCTTTTTGTATCTTAAATTAATTGCATTAGTTCTAATCAAACTTTTGATGATGATGATTTAGTAAATGAATAATTCTAAACTCATCTCAATAAGGAAAATAATAAACAACATAACCGCGTTCAAACTAATGATGATGAGACTGTTGTTATTAATCTCTATTTTAAATATCCATTTACACGAGATAAAGATAGGGTCTACCCTCAATGAGCATGAGAAGGTGCAATTCGAAGGGCGTCTGAAAGAGTTCGTAAACTTCTTTGTATGGTCCTATGACAACATACCCGACATTGATCCATAGATAGCTCAGCACGAAATTCCCACATTCATAAAAAACAAACCCGTCAAGTAAAAACTGGGAAATCTTCGAACAGAATGGGCCCTTAAGGTCAAAGAAGAACTAGTCAAACATTTGAACGCGTGCTTTAGTCCCATAGTCGAATACCCTTCAGGGCTTGTAAATATCGTCCCCTGCTGAAATTGGGAGGAAAAGTTCGCATAGGCATTGACTATCGGGATCTGAACAAGGCATACCCACGGGATGATTACCCTCTGCCCAATATCAACATGATTATATACAATATGACCATCCATGCTCTCAAGTCATTTGTTGACAGATTTGCCGATTATAACCAGATTAAAATGCACCCTGACCACCAGGAGAAAAACGCCTTCATCACTCCATGAGGAACTTTTTGCTACACAGTCATGCCATTTAGGCTTAAGAATGACAGGGCTACCTACTAAAGGGCTGCCACAATCATCCTGTATGACCTAATCTATAAAGAAGTTGAGGTATGTGTTCACGATAAGATTATCATGTCCAAGACTTGTCCAAGAGTTAGGAAGATCACATCCTCGCCCTGAGAAAATTCTTCGAGCGACTGTGATAGTACAGATGCAACTCAACCCATAGAAATCTGTCTTCGACATCACTAAAAGAAAACTCATTAGATTTATGTTCAATGAGAAATTATTAAAGCAGTCCTCGACAAACTAAAAGCCATACTCGGGATACCACCACCCTGGAAGGAGAAAGAAGTATAAGGATTCCTGAGTAAGCTACAATACATTAGTCGGTTCATAAACCAAAGGACCTCTATCTGCGAGCCCATTTTTAAACTTCTATGGAAGGAATCAACCAAGGTTTATAGCGTGTCATACCAATAAGCCTTTGACGAGATCAAGAAATACCTTACCCGACCTTAGTGCTCATGCATTTATAACTAGGTTTTCCCCATCTTCTGTACTTGACTGTCACCGCTATTGCAGTAAGGGCTTTGCTGGCCCAATATATTGAGGAATCTCGTATGGAGAGATCGATTTACTACGCTAGTCTAAATCAATCTAGGTACTAATTTAACTACACTGCTTTGGAAAATTCATGTGTCTCCCTAGTCTGGGTCACGCAGAAACTACGGCATTACATGCTTTCATTCCCCATCACACTAGTATCCCGAATGGATCCCATAAAATACTTACAAGAGAAACTCGCTCTATCAAGTCGAATGGCCTGTTGGCTGATGTTTCTAGCTGAGTTTGACATTGTGTGCATCACGCAAAAAGCCATGGTGGGGAGGTCCATCTTCGATTATCTTACCTACGATCCCATGAAAGGAATCGAATTTTGTGTCTCTGAATTTCCAGTCAACCTGGATCGTCTCAAAAAATTCTACCCTTAATCTGAATTCTTATTGAACTACAACTCTTTTAACCCCCTTCTATTCCAAAAAAAACTCTTCATTTTCCCCTACTCAGAACTATGTGGAAACTGATCCTCTCACTTCCCCCCTTTTTTTTATAAAACTCACAAATTTTCAAAACCCACAAAGGTACGTTGGTAGCCCATAAAGAATACATGGGCACAATCATTTATTTCTCACAAAATATTATTCTCTTCTTCCCCCGAGAACGACGGTCTCTCTCGTCATTTAAACGAACAAAAGGATAATGTATGCCTCAGTGATTGGTATCGACAAATCAAAATACAAAATTCATCAAAAGACATTACAAAATATGTTAAAATCATTTTTTCTTTTATTATCAGGAATATGGTTATTTCATGAAGTATCAACGATGGGATTCAAATAAACGACTCATATTAGGAGATATTTCTCATAATCCCTAGTTTACATTAAGTATGTCGTATCCTATTACAACCGTAAAAGGAAGTTTACGTTCACACGTTCAAGAAGACGGATCTGAATATCATGCATCTTTAACATCTACGCGGCATGAGGTATACTTTGGTATAGATTTTGTTTTGAGTTACTTAGATTTTTTGCTAAGTATTGGGATACTTTTATAAATTATTTTTTTTATCAAAAGAACGCATTTTTTGAACTTAAAAAGTGTTCTGAAATACCAGTAAGCGGACTTTAAAAAATATTTTTCGCTCCCGTCATTCAAACGACATGGACAAGTCGTTCTAACAACATTAGCAAGTCGTTAGATAGGTCATTTGATGCCCCTGTTCGATTTTGGATCAAATGAGGCAATATTATTTAGATTTTAAATAGGTCGTTTTTAGGGTCGTTCAAATGGCATCTGAATGTCGTTCAAATGATATAAGGAAGTCATTCGAACGAGATGCGCCGCCTCAATTTTTTTGTCAGCCTATAAATTCTGTTTCGTGAAGCTTTTCAATTAATACTTTTTATTTATGCAAACTGCATAATTGCTGCAATTAAATCTTCACTTTTAAGGGCTAAAACATTTTTTAGACTTACAAAAACAATCCCATATACTTTTGTGAATCTTCTTTGGAACCCAAGCACTTATGTCATGAAGTTTATTCTTGTGGAGTGTTGTCTCTACTGGTGGACTTGGGGATATTGAAGGGTATTCACTACCGAACAAGGAGTTGCAATTATTTTGATATCGAGGGAGTCATTGTCGGTTCAAGGCTGTGGTCTTTGAGGGTTCTTATGGGAATTCATTGTAGTGTTTGACTTGTAAGTTTGTAAGTTACGATTTACATTTTATTAATAAAATAAAGGTTTTACCATGTGGGAATTTTTCGTGAAATTGTTTATTTTCATGCTTATATGATTTAATGATTTCAATCATATAGATGCATGTTTAGGGTTTAATAAAATTGGAATTTGGTTTGTCTGAGATTGACATCTAGTTAAATAAGTTTAATCCATTAAACTATTGCGAACTCTTAAATTAATATCACATCCCTCGTTCTGAAATTGGTATCAGAGAAGGTTTCATCAAATTATCGTGATATCCTTTTTCGTAAAATTTTTGTGATATTAATCGTTTTTGAAAAATTGCTATTTTTCTATGGATAACTTATATATTTCGATGCTCGTCTTTGATGGAACTAATTATACCCATTAGAAAGCCCGCAAGAGATCTTGTTTAAAAGCTATCGATGAAAGAGTTTGACTCATATGTGAAAGGGGTGAACTCCTCCCACTGTCACCATTGAAAATGTCACCAATCCCAAACCAATATCTGATTGGACTGGAGATGGTTATAAATAGAGTACCTATAACTACCGAGGCCTGAGTGTTATTTTTGAAGCCCTCACCCTCGACGAGTTTCGACGTATTATGATGTGCACCACATTAAAAGAGGCATGTGATATCCTTCGGTTGATACATGAGGGTACCAACGCGGTTAAGGCATCGAAATCGCAAAATTTGACCACCCAATTTAAAACTATCACTATATTAGAGTCCGAGTATTTTGATAAGTTTTATGCTAGGTTATTGGACATTGTTAACATGAATTTTAATTTGGGTGAGAAAATTGATTAGTCGAGAGTTGTTAAAAATATTTTGAGGTCACTCCCATCCCATTTTATTCCGAATGTCCATGCTTTAAATTCTTTGGGGATTTGAATACAATTAGGTTAGAAGAACTTGTAGGAGACCTTCAAACTTATGAGATCGACATGCTTTCCCGATCCGTTAAGCCTATAGATGGAGGGATAGCTCTAAAGACTCAAGTTAAGAAAAATAAAAAAGAGAGAGTTGGTGAGTCTTATTCTGAGGGTGAGGTTGATTTAGATGACTTGGCCTAGTTTTCTAAAATTTTAAAAAAGTTTCTCAAAATTTCCAAAGAAAATTCTTCCAATAAAAAGATTTTTGAGGATATGAGTGCGATAAAAAAGGGCACAAAGCTTTTGTCCCACTATGCTAAAGAGCAAGGGCGGGAAGATTGCTAATACCGCTACTCTTAGCGATAGTGACATCGAGTTGGATGATTCCGATAATATCACCGCATAAAAAGTTATTTGCTTTCATGACTATTCACGTGAGAACATCTAGTTTATCCCACAATAATGAGGACACTTATAAATGTGAGAGCCTCGATAATTTTTCGAGCCATTCGGGGGATAGTGTGTGTGAGGATGCAACTGCAAGTGAGGGACAAGGGGATATCCAAAAGGCATTTAGGGTTTTTTACATCGAGATGTTGAAAACCAAAAACTTGAATAAAGAATTAGGTCTTAAGGTGTTATATTTGGAGAGAGAGAGAGAGATAGTATTTTTGAGGGAGTGTGAGGCATCGACGAGTAAACTCAGAAGGTAAGAGTTTCTTTGTGTGAGAAGTTGATCATCGTAGGCTGGAAAAATAGTGAATTGACCAATACCATTGCTAGTCTTATGGGAGATATTAAATCTTCATTGGATACTCGTAAGAAACTTGAAGCCCGTGTATCCTAACTTTAGAGGGACCATGAATGCGTCCGGGAGATCAAAGTCATTATAGAGGACACATCTAAGAAGGTTAGAAAGATGCTCCTCGGTCCCTCTTTGGGTAATTTTGATAGACTAGGAATAGATTATGATGGTGCGTCCACATCGTATGTTGCACCCAAGCCAATTCCTGAATTCGTGATAGATCCATATGTCTCTCAACCTAACCCACCTAGGTGTCCGTTTCCCTATAGGAGAGCACGTCCTAGACGTTTTGAGAGACGTGTTCTTAGAGCCGTGTATGTTTGCTCCCATTGAAAAAAAAAGGACACCTTAGGGAATTTTTCCTTAAGTTGGGTAGTGTGTCTACTAGGTTTTTACCTCGTTATGCTACTACATGTGTTCCCACACACACGCCCACATATGATACTCCTTATGCTACCTCACATCACATGATAGATTTTGAGCATTACATAGAGCAAGTTGAGTATTTAGTTAATACTTCACATGATTTGATGGATGTTTTTCATCGGATGTCACCACCTTTGAAAAACTCCTCCGCACCTAATGATTGAGGTTTAAACTTGTTTGCTATCATAGGATGATTTCATGATGATATATTATGCCTATTGATAGTGTGTACTACCATTGTATTTAGCTTTTTCCATTTTTATATATATTTGGAAAAATCCAAAAAGATTTTTATTTTTGATTTTTTTTGAAAAAATATAAAAAGATTTTCAATTTTTTGGAAAAAGTGAAAAAGACAAAAAGATTTTATTTCGATAAATTTTTTTGAAAAACACAAAAAGATTTTTGTAGTTTGTTTTACACCGTATATGGATGAGCATTTAGGATGACCAAGTCACAATATCATTCAATTATTCATGTGACTTTTTGATAGTCTTTTGAGACACAACATCATTTCGTCTATGCGATTTATAATGTTTGGAGCCATTAAGATGAGATTTGTGATTATTTTCTACATATTTGACTCATAATTTCTTTTAATGTACACCTGCACAGATTTATTTGATTTTTGTACTTATCTATCACATGTTGATCAAAGTGTTGTCTTCTCAATCATGTCTTTAAAACGAACCAAATGAGATAAAAAGAGACAATGAAATTAGTGCATGTAAAACAGTTTCCCGTGAGAGTTTAATTAATTTTGAAAAATATGAGAGTACATGGGAAAGGGCTGCGAGGGGCAAGTGAACTCGTCGTGAAAGACACTGTTGGAAAAGGGCCCAAGAAAAAATTAAGGAAATAAAAATAAATATATGCCAAAAATGGGGCCAATAGGAAATCTTTTCAAGATATATTAGCACTTCAATAGAAAAATAAAAAGAATTATTATTTATGAGGGAGTTTGTTTGGAAATCAACGGGTTTGCACGTCCTGATAAAGTCTTGAAAAAACATTTCATAGTTTTAGACCTTATTGGTGTGAAAATCATTTTAGACTTTAATTTTTTGATTAGATTGAGTTTATATCATTTGAATTCAACATTTTTACACCTAAGGATGATTTTGAGTTCGTTCGTTAGGAGTATTCAAAATTCATCGTGCACATATTTTATGATTTTTTAAGTTGATTTTTTTATTGAATTTATTCATGCCCATTCATTCCGTTTCCACGATTTGGTTATCTTAGTGTTAGTTCATGGTGCGTGTTGTTTTTGAAAAATAAATAATAGTTTGCCGAACCTTTTGAGTTATTCTTGCATCAGCTTATTTGATATATATATATATATATATATATATATATATATATATATATATATATAATTTAATTTTTTATGCTTGTTGTGACCCACTTCGGTGTAAATAAAAAAATGGGAGAACGAATCATGAATTATGGGGGAGTGAGAGTTTGAATTATGGGGGAGACTTAATTTGATTTGATATTTGATTTATGTTATTTTCTTTGTCTATTGTGTATAGGAGTATGATGAGGATTTGAAGAGAACACAAAAAGAAGAAGAAGAGAAAGCAAGGAGAATTGAAGATTTTAAAGTTGAAGATTTTTGAAGACTTGCATATTTAGTATCTTTCCACTTTGGGGTTCATGGGAAGGTATTAGATTTGTATAGGACATTTATTGATAATTCAGATATTTTTATTTTGTAACGGACTAGACATAGATGGAGATTTGTAAGGACAAATTTTTCATAGTTCTTAGTTTACTTTATGTATGTCGTATCCCGTTACAACCATCAAAGGAAGTTCGCATTCACACATTCAAGAAGACGGATCCGAATATCACACATCCTCAACATCTACGCGACATAAGGTATACTTTAGTATAAATTTTGTTTTGAGTTACTTAGATATTTTACTAACTATTTTGATACTTTATAAACTGTATTTTTTAATCAAAATGAGGCATTTTTCGGACTTAAATTCTGAAATGCCTATAGGCGAACTTTAAAAAATATTTTGTCACTCCTATTGTTCAAAAGACATGGCTAAGTCATTTTAACAACATTAGCATGTCGTTTGATAGGTCGTTTGATGTCCCTGTTCATTTTTGGATCAAACGAGGTCATATTGTTTTGATTTTAAATAGGTCATATTTATGGTCATTCAAAGGACAAGAGGAAGTCGTTCGAACGACATGCGTCGCCTCAATTTTTTTGCTAGCTTATAAATACCTGTTTCGTGAAGCTTTTCAATTAAGACTTTTTATTTACGTAAACTACAGGACTGCTGCAGTTAAGTCATCACTTTTTAGGGCTAAAACACTTTTAAGATTCAACAAAACAATCTCATATACTTTTGTGAATCTTCTTTGGAACCCGAACAATTCTATCACATAGTTTATGCTTATGGAGTCCTGTCTTTACTAGTGGACTTGGTGATACTCGAAGGTATTCACTGCTAAAGGAGGAGTTGCGGTTCTTGTGATTATCGAGGGAGTAATTGTTGGTTCAAGGTTGCGGTCTTTGTGGGTTCATACAAGAATTAATTGTAGTGTTTTACTTGTAAGTTGTGAATTACATTTTATTAGTGAAATAAAGGTTTTGCCCTGCGGGGATTTTTCCTGAAATTTTTTATTTGCATGGTTATATGATATAATGCTTTCAATCCCATGGATGCATGTTTAGGGTTTAATAAAATTGGAATTTGGTTTGTTTGAGATTGACATCTACTTACATAAGTTTAATCCATTAAAATATTATGAACTCTTAAATTGATATCACATCTCGCTTTCTTAACTCCCCTCCTAACCCTCATACAACCTACAAATTCCCTACCATTAAACCAACTCCACAAAAAAATCCAAAAACATACCAAACACCTACATTAACCACCCCCAACACCTACGTAAAACCCAAAACACCTGCACAAAAATAAATTCTCCACAAACACAAATCCAGCTCCTCAAAACCTTACCCTTAGCTATTAGATGGTTCCGGCTCATTATCACTACCTTCCCCTGAAGGCCCCCATGTATCCACTCCTGATTATTTCTCTGGATGCATTCCATGCGAGGGTAGGCCTTAATAAGCTTTGATAAAACCATGACACCCTCTTCTAAGGTGCCAAACATGATAAGCCATTTTTGCCAAGTCTCCATCACTAAAATCTTCTCAACCGCCCATTTTCATAACGACTTTAAATAATCCCCGGATAAAAACTTTGCCTCTCCCACGGATTGTGATGAACGAGTAGACGACCGACAATATTGCCATAAGGGACCCAGTATCATCCTTAAGGACTCAACCAAGTCCTCCATCGGAAAGAAATTGGTTATGCGGGGAGGCACAATCTTCTCCTATCTCACTTGGTACAAAAGCCACCAAGAAAAGTAGAAAGAAGCCTGGTGAAGGCTAATATATCAGTATTCCTCTAATTGTAAAATGTGTTGCAAGTCCCCACACCATGGTATAGACCAACGAAGGCATCAGGCCCCGTGCTCCACAAGCCAGTTAATCCTGCTCTCCGTCAATGGACCAAAGTTGAAGAAGGGCCTAGAAAAGAAATTGGTACTCAAGAGGATACTCAAGAGGGGCTGTCAGGTGCACTCTCTCAGAAAGACACATGAACAACATGACAGGGATTCCCCACATAAAGTTAGTCGAACCTTCCTTCAAGGCATCCAAGCCGTTCAAAGTCTCCATTAATACCACCGCCATAGGACTACAGTGGTAGGACAACCACACCGCTATTGTGGGCACTTGAAGGTTAGCCGTCAAATCAACCATCACCAATAAAGCCTGGCGGTCAAACCTAGGGATATAACTTTGATAAATCCATTGTCTGTAAAATCCCTCTAGTGCACCGAATTCATGACTACCGGGCGGATAATATTTGCTCCATGAACCAGTAGCCGAGTAGCTAAGGGGAAGATATGAAGCAACTCCGTCAAAGACACCCAGGGAGAACGAGATAATTCGGTATAACTTTCGCTACACTGGGGCTAATACCTGAAAACGCAGAGAACTCCTTGTAAGTGGGACACATCTCGTCTAAGATGAACTGAAAAACATGGTCTTCAGGGTACCAGAATTATACTATTGCTTCTAGAAGGTTCCAGTCTATGGGACGATTATGCCACAAAGAAAACTTACGCATACCAAAGCATTCGTAGTCGACATTGTAGAGGCATGTTGCCTCTAAACCCTCTAAGTAGGCGAAAAAGTCGTTAGACATTGAAAGAGCCATTTGAACTGAGAAGAAGAAAAGCTACAAAGAAGAGAAAGTCGAATGTGGTGATGGAAACACTTCTAAAGCCCCCTTTTTATACTAAAAAAATTCACAAGAATACAAGTCATTCAAAGCACCATTGGTTTCCCTGCTCCCAAAGTACCTAAAGTATGCAGAAAGTGCAATCAAATCTAAGGGGTGATTTGGACTTGGCCCTTATGCCGATATGCAAGCTAAAGGGTATGCAGATCGACAACTCCCCCTTTTTAGGTTATTCCTCTTTTACAACTATCAATTTCCAAAATAAACATTTGCTTTGAAAAATTTAACCTCCGAGTTAATCCTTTTTTAAAAATCCTCATTTTCTCCTTTGTACATAATTCCTAAAATAAATATTTTCCTCTTTTCTTCGAGCCCCTTTTACATTTTATCACTATGTTTACAAAATAACGAAAAACATCAACAACAAATTAAAGAGCATATATAGTACATCATAAACTCAAGATAACATAATAAAGAAAATGCATTACTTATATATCTTTTTGGAATCATTACATTTCTTACAGATACAAAAGAAAATAAACAAAAAAGAGAAAAATACATCAGGACGTAACCCGAATTCCTCAAAATCTCTCAACCCCTATCTTCAACCCCCTTAGCAGACACGTTTTCCCCGACGAATTGAGCAAGTCAGTAAAGAGAAACATTTTACAAGGAAAGAGGAACATAAGTACCAAAATTAAGCAAGTCAGTAAAGAGAAAAATAAGGCAGGGAACAAGAGATAAAAAAGAAAAAATAGTTATACCTCACTCCGGAGAGCATCCTTGGAAAGACCCGCCAACCCTTACACTATCGCATGAGGATGGTGAGGCACTGACATCACGACCTGCGACCCCACTACTCAATCGAAGATGATAAGAGAGAGTTGAGATACGATGAAGCGGAACCTCCTCCGTTGTCGCAATCGTGCCTCCTACAAAACTATGGGATGATGCCATCGATACATTGGTACCTCTCCCTGATCTAATTACAAGTGGAGGCATGTTCTACATATCATATATGCATGGCGACATCAACCAACTGGTAGCAAAGTTCAAATAGTCATACCCCACAATCGTATTCATGTTATACGTATTGGGATCGCCCTCCATCACTGACCTTACCTCATCTGTCATCTCCCTTACACGTCTCTTGTACTCAGCGGGCACCGATGGTGGGACCTCCACCCCTCCCTCCATGATTTGTTACACTACCCTCTTCCGAGGTACCACCACATTGGCGCGTGCATGCTCGTAGCCCCTATAGCCCTCAAAAGTAGACTCCAAGGGTCGATGGTCACGTTTCCCCAATAAAGAGTCAATAATCTACCCATAAGAAAATATACTAAAAATTCAGAAAGAGATAAGAATCAAAGCCTAATATGATTGCTTGTCGGGGTGTTCAGCACCGCTCGCACATCCTTCAAAGAGAGGAATTGGTTCGAATGCCTATTCGACTTCCTCCACTTGTACATCCTATAAAAATCCCCCAGCTCACTCTCCTTTAAGGAAACCAATGCCACGTTGTGACCTATCACCTCATAAAATCATATTTTCAAAAGGAAACACTAAGAATCAGAAGAGAAAGCAAATAGATCTCAACAAAATGAAGAGGAAATTAAACGTAAAGATTACCTCCAAAAGATACGTGGGTCATTTAAAAGCCTGTCAGCAGCACCGAATAAAGGCATCCAGAGAAGCATAAAAGGGGAGCCAAGGTAAAACTCTTCCAGTTGTAGAGATGGATGTCAGAGATGATCCTTGAAAATGGCGAAAACCAAAGATGAATGACGTCACCGCTCATCGCCACTGCAAATCCTCCTAGCAGAAGCAAAATAAATAAATGGGCTACCTGTCTCACCTGCCTCCCATCCGTCTCATCAATCTACCTAGATAGTAGAGTCTCTCCTAGCACAGATATGCAAATAGAATCCCCCGACACGATTCTTTCGATGTCCCCCAAGGCAGCCTGCACCGTCGCCTCCGTGACTTGCAAAGTTCGATTCACCACGATCTCCTGACCATCAAAATCTAGCCCCATCAACTACTTGACATCTAAGGGAGTAAATGTCATATTTTCCTCGGGCTCAATATTACAATGACACGGAGGCCTCCATGAAATGATTTTGTAACCAAAAGATAAAAAATAAACTTCATAGTTGATTCATGAGTCACATATATATGTATGCCATGTATAGCCGAAAAATGCTGACGTTGTCAACAAATTGATCACCGAAAGAAGGAAAATTACATCTTGTGTTGCATTGGAAGAATATTTTAGGACATTAACTAGGTGTATATAGGGATTTCAAAAGTATTAGCATAATTGAAGTGTTTGCAACTAATGGGTAAGGGGCAGAGAGAAATTTGAAGGGTCTAAAGAAAAGCATTTATTATATTTCATATACAATCTGGAATTTGTGGCTTTGTTAAATGCACAACAATACTTACTTAAATAATGTAATAAGAGTATAACTAGACTAAGCCACTTTTCTTACCCTATAATAAAACAAAATAGATAGAGTCGCACCCACTTTTCCTCTTACCAAATGAAACAAACTTACCCTCTTGACACTTCGGCGAGGGATAATTCTACGTCGACAAATAAAATTGATACATTTTGGTGCGATACACTGATGTGTTGCATCTGTATTGACTTGTGTCTCGGCTCCGCTATCGGTGAACATACATGGAGCCCATACACGAGCCAATATGGGCGAGATACATAAGTGTGTCACACTAAATGTGTCGACATAAAAGGACCCAAAACAAAAACCCATTTCTCCCCATCTCTTTCTCCTCCCTTCAATCAAATCAAATACCCCAAATCTAAAAACCCCACCATAGTGTCAATAAAAAAAGAGAAATGCTTTGAGTCCCAAAGAAATCACCCAAATCATCCCGCAAAAAGCAGTAACTGTTGTACCTTATGGTATGGGTTTCGCCAGGGTACGACACTTTATTGCTGTTTGTGAGATGATTCAGAGAATTTTTTAGGACTTTGAGCACTGCTCCTAAAAAAAGCTTACCATTAAAAAAATATAAATTATTATCGACAAACAAAGCACACACACACACACACACACACACACACACACACACACACACACACATATATATATATATATATATATATATATATATATATATATATATATATATATATATATATATATATATAGTTATAGTTAAAAACAATCAGAGACTACACTGAAAAAAATAGAGCATACAAAAAAAGAAAAACAAGAACCGACCATAAAAAATATAATAAAAAAAATCATAACAAAAATTCCCAAATAAACGCAATTACATTAAAAAAAATAGTAAAATGGATCATTTGGGAATTTTGTGTATTGTTAATTTCGTATCCAAGAAGGACTATTCATATTTATTGATATGTGGAACGAATATTTGTATCAATATATAAAACATTTTTATTATCAGTTGTTGGTATTATAAAGTACATAAAATCTAGATTGTGCATTTATAATGTCTCGTGCAATCTATTACTCCAATTCTCAGCAATTAAAGCCCAATTGGATTCGAATATAAATATACATGATATGGACTTAATTTATGCGTACTAATTTGTTCATGAATAATTAAAAAGATGCCTCGTAAAAAAAATATGGAAGTTACTCGAATAGTGAAAAAAAGGATAATATGAAAAATCAAGGTCGTGGGGTATGGACCCAATTTGTACAACATCAAAGAACTCTATAATTTATTAATAGATGTTATATTTAATCTTTATCTTAATTTTTTTATATGTGAGAAATTGTATTTTGAGGTTGAAGCAAATCTCATGCCATAAAGAGCAAAGAAAACTATAAGATAATGTATATTAAATTATAGTATATATCTTATCACTTTAAAATTTAATTTGTGACCTATTAAGATGAAATAATTTGTCTTAGAATATCATTTAAAAATTATTTTATTTAAAATTTATAGAATTCTTAATTCACAATTAGAAGAGCATAATGTATATTTATTAAATATTGAAAACAAAAATGTTACTAAACGTAAAGATTAAAAACAAAAAAAAATAAGAGTTATTTATATATAGGTCCCATAAGAATAAAGTTTCCTTAATTAAGTCCTATCGACTTTTCAACCATTAAATACATCGTATTCCTAAATTTTTAGAATTTTTTTTTCATAATTTTGCCTTTTTAAAATCATTCATCCGTAACTTCTTGTGGTAAGTTACATAAATTGTTGGATTTTTTTTTCATCCTATTTTTAATCTTCATATGATCATAACTTTTGGCTGACAAATCCATTTTTCGTAAAATTACTATTTTTGAAATCTTCTCGCCGAGATCTATCAAACAAGATTCATGAAGTAAAATTTCAAAGAAAATAAATTACACATATAGTAAACTTTACTGTATGAACTGAAAAATAAAATTATTTTATATCAGACATTTTCACAAATGGTAACATTTAATGTGTTAAATATTACACGGACAGTAAAATTTACTGTGTCCACAAGAAAATGAAATCTATATATTTATCAAACAAGATCCAGGAAATCCATAATATTTCAATGAAAAGAATTATACATATAGTAATATTTACTCTGTAAGCCTGTAAAAATAGAACTTGATTAATGCTTAAAAAGTGAAGAGGAATTCCTTAAAAAAAATCTCAAAATAGAAATTACATATACTTATACATATTAACTAGGTTTTCACATTAGCTGTTAGGATTAAATAATGATACAAACAAATTAGTTAAATAAATGGTTCAATTAATGTATAAATTCATATATATATATATATATATATATATAAAGAGAGATAGATTGAGAGAGAGAGAGATATAGGCTCTCATACATATCAAGTTTACAATATTCTATTATTTTTTAAGGTCCGCGCCAGCGGCACCCCATTCTACCCCAAACCGAAGTTCTGATGAAGGTCGTTAGAGCTCCGATAATGGGGATTACTGGGAGTAAAGATTGGGTGCCGCTAACACAGACCTTTAAAAATATGAGAATATTGAGTAAATGGGCGTTTGAGAGCCAAATATATCGGAGCTCCGGTGGCACGGGGTGCCGCAGGCGCGACCCTTCAAAAAATAAGAAAATATTGGATAAATAGGTGTTTGAGAGACTAAAAGGGTTAAACTAAAACTATGATTATATATATATATATATATATATATATATATATATATATATATATATATATATATATATATATATATAAGGGGTAAGGGTGTTTTCACTGTTCAATAAGGGGGAAAGACATTTTATGGTTGAGATTAAAGCCACCTAAGCCGAAAATGGAGGGATGAGATGCAATTCCTGTACCCAATGCTTAGCCCCCACCCCTTTTGCCAAATCCGTACATCGAGTACAACAATCTGTCACTTTTTACTTCAAAAAATAATTTGCGCCGCTGATATGTAAGGATGGTAAGTCAGATGTGTTACTTTAATATGAATAATTATACTATCTTACCTACACGGTTACCAACCTCACTCTCTTTTCTCTCTTATCTTCTAATATTCTCTCTCATAACACCCTCACAGAACACTCAATGCATCCATTTGGATTTTGTTTTGGAGAAAAGGTTTTTTTCCATTTCCTCTCATTTCAATTTTTCATCTTTCTATTTGGATATGCCACTGCCACCGTAAGTCCCTAACCCTCACAAATTTTTGTGGTTAGATTTATATATGTTTTAGATTTTTATTTTGTTTGGGTATTTTAGTTTGAACTATCAGAATTTTTTCAGGGCAACCTGAAAGATATGTTTTGTTTTGTTTGTCTTTGTCAACATCGGATCAAGAAGTTTTTCTCTCCGACAAAACTTTCTATTTTGATTTTTTTATTAGATTTTACAGGACTATCACACTTAGACCCATATTTACACCTCGAATACGAGGTATACTCTCCATTTATTTCTATGAGTTGGACCTTCACACTTGGACCCATCTCATTGTTCTTACATTATGATTTTACAGGACTAAGTATGGTTTTTGTTTATAATTTACTTTATACTCTGTTTTTTGTTTCTGATTTTACAGGACTCACTCTCTCACTCATCATTTGATTTGATTTTGAAGGTTTGTTTCGGGTTTGATATTTGATTCTTAAATCACCCCTCTCTCAAGATGTCTTTGCTGCAATAGCCAACTTTTTGTGGTCACCCTTATTTTTGCCACCATCTTCATCATCTGCAAGGGCAAAAAAAGAAAGATCCAAGTCCCAAACCCAGTCCTCCTCAAATCTGAGTCAAACCTCAATTGTTGTAACCTTGAGTGCAACGTTTGACGGTAGTTTTGGCTTGGGCTATAAGGCCACTCTTTGTAAGGGAATAAGCTTCGCCGTTAAAAAACTCAGCCCCAACACCTTTCAAGTCTTCCGTGAGTTCCGGGCTGAGAAGGTAGTTTTGGTTGGGTCTATATTTTCTGATACGACAGTTGAAGTTGGCCCCAGTTTGATTTGATACTATGCTCTATTTTTTCAAGATCTGATTGAATGTTGCTCAATGTTTTGATTTTAAATATACAATACCCATTTGTATAATCATAAACAAAAAATTAGTAGAAATATGTTGCATGTATCCCGACTATTGTGTGTTTGTTTCAATGCTGTATGTTTTGTTATTTTTTGTTGAGACAAAAATGGGTCTGTGAAGAAATCAAATCGTAAATATTTTTTTTTGCCAAAAATCAGTTACTTCGAGTTAAATGAGCTATAACCGTGTTCCTTTGTGTGACCTTTGCATTTTGCCAAAAGTCTACTAATTTGAGTTAAATGTTGGTACTTTCAAGATTTGTTGTGCATGCCAGCTTTTATGATACAATTGAGAGAGTAGTTATTTTATTTTGTTTTGTTATTAAATAAAATATCAGGACGTTTGAGTATTTTATAATGAAGAAACTGTGTTGCTTTTCTTTTTCTTTATACTGATATTGGTGGTTGGAGGATTGGTGGTCGGAGGAGGGTGAGATGGGTTGCTAGCAGGTTATGGTGGTTCAGCTGGGTTAGGGGTGGTTTTTGGTGGTTGGTTCCAGTGGGGGTTGCATGAGTTTAATGGAGGAAGAGAACGGGATGTTAGGTTGTGTGTGTGTGTTTGTGTGTGTGTGTGTGTGTGAGAGAGAGAGAGAGAGAGAGAGAGAGTAATGTAGCTGATG
Source organism: Sambucus nigra (assembly GCA_949130495.1). NCBI lineage: Eukaryota > Viridiplantae > Streptophyta > Magnoliopsida > Dipsacales > Adoxaceae > Sambucus > Sambucus nigra. The sequence continues at coordinate 102,057,992 of OX422211.1, read as the reverse complement.
GTTTTTTGAAATAAAGTGGGGAAGTTGTTTGAGTGTGGATGAAGGAGTGAGAGGTGATGTGGGATGTGTGCGAATGTATGGGAACTGGAGACAATGTGTACACTATATTATGTTATAATATATAAATAATCAAATAAACAATAAAATGTATATTTACAACACACATATAATTACTAAACAAATAAAAAAAATATCATCTAATATTACTCTACCAAATATCACAATAAAAGCTTAAAACTAAGATTTTTATCTATTAAAAAATAAGTGAGTTAATTTCAAAATACACAGTTCTCCAACCGGCCTTTAAAAATATGGGTGTCGAGTTGTAGACTTCACCTAACCTGTCATATGGATGTAGGTAAAATCTCATTTAAGTCTATGACCCTATTAAGAAAAGACTTATCAGTTATGACAAAAATCAACTTTAATAATTACAAAGAAGAACGTAAAAAAGCCTCCAGAAGTCTTGATAGGTTTTTCTGATATATGGGGCGATAAAAAACAACTTTAATAATTACAACTTTGGATTTTCGTACCAATCTAAATTTAATGATCAATAGGTAATTTAAAAAAAATAGCTTTAGTTAAACAAGTACATGATTGATACAAAGAAAAAACATTTAACGTTAATCTAACAGAGAATCAACTTAGGAATTGATTAATGAATTAGAAAGACGTCCTAATACTTTTTCTTGGCATTTAAAAAAATATATTAAGTTCATTTAAATAGTTTTTTTTTACAATTTTTTCCCTCACCCTCCCTCTCCTTACGGACATTCTATACAAAAGTATTTTTTCCATCACCTTTAAGATATAACTAGAAAAAAGTACATGTGCGGTGGTTTGATTTGAGTACTCAGTATTGTTTTTGGTATCGGATAGTCTTTTTTTTTATTTTTGAAGGCATAATGTAATTTATCGTTAAGTATACATGGGATGATCAACATTATTTATATTTGTACTATTGGTGACACGTTAAAAAATACATAATATCACCGAAATAAATTTATCATCGTGCCTTCAGGTACGGGCATTCCGCTAGTATATATATATATATATATATATATATAGTGTGTGTGTGTGTGTGTGCGCGCGCGTGCGCATTTATACATTAATTGATCCATTTATTTAACCAATTTATTTGTATTATTATTTGATCCTAATAACTAATGTGGCAACTTAGTTAATATGTATTATTATATGTAATTATTCTTTTGAGATTTTTTTTAATTAAATCTTATTGACTATTCAACCATTATTTAAGTTCTTTTTTTAAAGGTGCACAGTAAATCTTGTTATCTGTGTAATTTTTTCAATTGAAATATTATAGACTCTATGGATTTTGTTTGATAAATATATGAATTTTATTTTCTGGTGAACACAGTAAATTTTACCGTCGTTGTAATATTAATACAATAAATGTTATTGTTTTTGAAAATATCACATATATAAAACTACTTCATTTTCTAGTGTATATAGTAAATATATATATATATATATATATATATATATATATATATATATATATATATATATATATATATATATAGAGAGAGAGAGAGAGAGAGAGAGAGAGAGAGAGTATGGTCCCAATTTGAGGTTGCCGAATGAGGTCCATTTATTTAAAATAGTAAAAAAAATAGTTTGGGCTGATTTTTTTCTATTGTTTTTAAACATTCTAGTAGAACAATAAAAAAAATAATCGACTCAAAATGAATTTTATTTATATTTTTAAAAAATTGGTCAAACTATGTAAGTTTTTAATTTGTTAAAAACTGACAGAGTTTGACCGAATTTTTTTAAATAGTAAAAAAAATCAATTTGAGTGAAGTTTTTTTATATAGCCCTACTGAAATGTTTAAAAATCATTAAAAAAAATCAGGTCAATTTTTTTTTTTACTATTTTAAAAAAACGAACCTCATTGAGGGACCTCAAAATGGGGGACCTCATATATATATATATATATATATATATATATATATATATATATATTAAATGATACAGTTATTTAACCAATTTATCTGTATTATTATTTAATCCTAACATTTACTGTGACAACCGGGCTAATATGTAGAAGTATATGTAATTTCGTTTTTAAGATTTTTTTATTGATGTCCTATTAACTATTTATGCATTAATTAAGTTCTATTTTTAAAGGCTGACATACTAAATATTACTGTCTGTGTAATTTTTTCCATTGAAATACTATGGACTCCCGGGATTTTCTTTGATAAATATATGGATTTCATTTTCTTGTAAACATATAAATTTTACTCTCTGTTTAATATTAAGACAATAAATGTTATTATTTGCAAAAAGTCACAAATATAAAACTATTTCATTTTTTCGTTCATACAGTAATGTTTATTGTATGTGTAATTTTGTTTTCTTTGAAATTTTATACGATTCATGGATCTTGTTTGATAAATCTCGACGAGCAAATTGCAAAAATAATAATGTTGTGAAAAATGAATTTGTCAATTAAAAGTTATAATCATTTGAAAATTAAAAATAGAATGGAAAAAAATCCAATCCCTTATGTAACTTTCCACAAAAAGTTACGAATGACTGATTTTAAAAGTATTAAAATTGTGGAAAGAAAATAAAAAATGTAGCCTATTGAATAATTGAAAAGACAATAGATCTTGAATAGAAAAACTTTATACTTACCCGACTTAGATATAAATAATCCAAAAATTAAGTGTAACATCAAATTTTGAATTATCGTGTGAACTTTATATATTTTTCATTAAAATATGGTTGATTGAGGAAGAAAAGAAATCATTTTGGGTCCCCTGTAAAGTAGCAACTTTCGTGTATTCAAACGACCCGAGAATAGAAACCTACGTTTCATAAAATCAAAGCCTAATGCAAGAGTGAGAGAGAAAGGCAGGGGGGAACACTGTCCCACTTGCGTAAGATATGCCTATCAATATATAAAATCTTGTAGTTTCATCTCCTTATTCGGAAATTTCCCCTTTCCCGTCCCAATTCCCGGAAACGCTTGCTCACGGAAAACCCTAAATGTTGTTTCTTTCTTCTTAATAAATAAACCCAAAATTTCACTTTCCATTTCCAGCGTTTTATTTTCGCTCTCTTGTCCAAAAATGGAGTGCCAAAGCTTTGATACCGTTCAAACTGAGAAAATTGAGGCGATAGCAAAATACCGTAGGTTCCGAACCATTGCCAAATTCTTACGAATTACCGAGTGCTTTGTTGCATTCACTTTGCTTTACTGGTCATCAAAATTCATTCCCAACACTGTCAAAATCTTCACCGAGTATCTCTCTAAACTTCATTTTCACCTTTTTAGCCCTATCGTTGTTTTTCTAATCGGAAACGCTATAGTAATCACACTCTTCGCACTTTCCGGCAACGACGAGATAGTGTCTACTTCTGACGGTGATTCGACGGAGTTATCACCGCCGGCGAATGATGAGACGTTAACTGGCGACGGCGGCGGCGACAGTGAGATTGTGTGTTCGGAGAATGAGAGTTTTGAAACGGAGTCTGAAAAGGTTGCGATGGTGATAGAGAAGGCGAACAGGCAGATAAAGAGGTTTGAGAGGACTCAATCGGAGAAATTGAAGCGTGAGATTAAAGATAAGCTCCGGCGTTCGGAGACGGATATCCGGCGAACAATGACGCCGTTTGAGACGGTGGAGAGTTTGAGTAACGAACAGTTTCGACTTAAAGTAGAGGCATTTATTGAAAAACACAAACAGCAGAGGTTTCGTTTGGAACACTAAATGGATGAGAATATAAATAATGAAAAATTGAAGGCTCATTTCAGTAAGCAGGAACCTAGAATTACAAACAGAATCTATGTTTTTTTCCTCTTATTATGAAATGTGATATTTGAAGTATGTGTTTTCACTTGTGGATGCATTGCAGCATTATTGATTTTTTAGATAATTAATAATGCATGGGGTTTAAATTAATAATCCACTTTTGGACATAAACTGGATGTTCACAGAATCCTTGTGCTTTGATTTTCGTGGTTCTTATTTATTATTTTGAGTAGGCATTAAGAAAGGTTTTATGACTCCTTTTGTACCACAAATAAGGATATGTTTTCCATGATTCAATAAACCCTTTTATGAAAGCTATTTACGTCATGGGATGTTAGTTATGCCGAAAGTAATCATTTTCTGTACGAATTTAACTTGGTACAGTTGTGTTATTATTCTTGATATTAGCTTGAAAGGCAAGCCACCCCTGGAAGGACACAAAAGGTTCGAGTGATATTTGAAATTTAATCTCAATTCAGTAGAAATCCCACTTATTGATAATCCCACCTCTGCATGGATGAGCTAATGATTGATTTCATATAAATTCGGAATTTGTGGCCAGATTTGTTAATAATGCCTGTAAATCAAAAGTTCACAATACATGAACTTAGACTATAATGGAGCTATTACTACCTTTATCCCCAAAGCTATTTAGTTGTCTTATCATGGTTACCTTAGTCTTTGTCTGGGTTATCATGATTACCTTAGCAAAGGAGAAAAGTATGAGATCCTTCCAGCATAAATATTTTTTTTTTTTTTTTGGTTAATACCACGGGGTGTCCGGGCCAGCTATACGCGCACCTCGACTAATCCCCGATCGCTGATTTGTAGGCACCTCGATGGGTGGGACAGCTGGCCAAGAGATTTAAAGCTTCTCCATGCCCAAGGCGGGAGTCGAACCCCCGACCTTGATTAAGGTTGGAAGAGCCCCTTCCGCTCTACCAAACCCCCTTGGTTATAAATATTTATTTATGTTTGTGAGACTTGAAAGAATCTCAAATTGTCCAGTTAAAATTTAGATATAAATTTTAAGTGGCAATGTAAACTCATTAAATCTCCTCTAATAGTTAACTGTTATTAATGTTTAGCTAAAAACTAAATTTGAGTCTCTTAATACTCAAATATAATCCATAATGGAAAGGGAAACATGGAGATATTTAAAACTGTCAAGTTAAAATCACTTTTAAGGTGATCATTTTTTAGTTAATTAATAAATTGTTTTTATGTATTATTGCAAACATTAATTGGATAAATGACATATAGGATGCCACGCAGTTGATGTGGGTAGCAATTTGGTACGTCTTCGACATAAATGTGAAGAAGGATTAAAATGAAAAGAAAAAAAAAAGAGTTTAGCTTTAGCTTTGGAAATTTTTGAAACTTAAAGTCAAAATTTTGAAACAATTGTGATAATCTTACAAATTATTGAGTGTTTTGTGGATCTCCCCTTGTTGTACAGGTCATCAACATTCATTCCCAAAACCATAAAAATATACCGCGAGTATTTCTGTAAACTTTCTTTCCACTTATTTAATCCGCTCATTGCTTTTATAATTGAAAACGCAATAGTCATCAATCTTCGCACTTTCCGACAAATAGGACGCTGTTAATGATAGTACAGATATTGCATCACCTGTCGCAAACCAGATGTAATACCCCGTATTTCTGAATATTCCAAATATTCCATTTAATTAGATTGGAGAATTAAATGAGAAAATGCCGGCTTAATTTAAATTACGTAAGAGTAGTAATTTAAAGAGTTTTATTTAAAATTGTAATTATGGTATATTAATCGAGAGATAGATACCGGTATATATTGCCTCATTTTATTTACTCAGTGCGAGTGGTAAATAGTTACTTAACGCATGTAGACCGTGTGGGGTGAGAACGAGTAATATTTTTAAGTGACTCAAATGATAATTTAGAGGTCACCAATGAGTCCGGAAGGGTCAAATTAGTCAAAATAGTATACCCGGGGGTACTAGTTGAGTCCCGGGGTAATTTTGGACTAAACCGAGACCGTTCGGGGGCGTTTTAGTCTTTTAACATAAGAGGGTATGGAGACCTACGAAATTAAGAGTTTTATATCAGCCGTATGATAGAGGAATTAGGGTTAGAACACCCATGACAACACCAATACCATTAGAGAGAAGAGAGGCACAACTTTCTAAGGCAAAAGGAAGAATTGGGAAGGATTCAAAGGGATTTTTACCATCAACTTGTTGGGGAAGAAGGATTGAAGGATGAAGATCATCAATCATCAACAACAACCACGAAATCAGACCCTACTGATCATAAGGCAAGTTGTTTATTGCAAAAATTATAAAGTTATAATACCCATGTGTAGGATTTTTGAATAGTTTTGTTTAAATCATTATTTTGATTGGAGAAAGATGATATTTATACATGTTGGGATAGGAATCGCATGTAGAATGATTTACCTTATGTAGAGGATTAAGATTCAGATTAGACTTGATTATTTTTCGGATTAAAATCTGGATTTTGAATGATAATATGGGAAGAACACCATAACTAGGGTTTTCAAGAAATTCTGGGTTTAATTCATTATTTCTTTAAAGGAATTGGAGTTTTGATGTATTTGATACGTTAGAAACTGTCCTAGTATATGTGGAAACATGTTAGGATCATTGGGTCGAAGTTTGGTGGACAATAATGGAGTTTGGAAATTTGTTAATGGAGGAGAGGATCAACGAAGAAGACAGACTGCATCTGTCCCTGTTCGATCGATCTCGAACTATCGATCGATCGACTATGTCGATCGATCGAACCCAGCCGTCGATCGATCGACGCAAGCTGTTTCCCGAAAATTTTGTGTTTAATCCTTCGTTGAGTTCGGGAATGAATGAGTATTCTAGGATTTACATTATACTTATACGGGAGTAAGAATAAGACCAGTAGGTATATTGTTGAGGTCCAATAAGGCCATTGGGTGTAGGGCTTGGATTACGGACCGAGGAGAATAATCCGATTTAGTAGAGTATCGGGGACTTCGGAAATTGAGTTACGGGGAGAAGTAAATTCAATTTAAGTAATAGACCAGTAGGGTAAGCAATAACTACTGAAATTATATGTAAGGGGTAACTAGGACCCTTAGAGTTGTGTGTATACTCAAATAAATACGATTAAGGATATAAATCGTAAAGCGAATATTGTACGGTAAATATATGAGATTAAAATATTACGTACGTATATGATTAATAGGTCGGGCGTGTACCTACTGAATTATGTGATCTTTTAGGTAGAGAGATTATACCTAAATTAATTATGTTAGGGTCGATGAGACCTTCCGAACTAACATAAAGTTATTATATGTTTGGGGTCGATGAGAAATACCGAACCAAACTTTTAACTGGTGTCGCGATGAGAGAGTCCCGAACCAGAATATGTGTATATATATATTTTTAAAATAGTTGGGGTCGATGGATAATTCCGAACCAACTCTCACTTGGGGTCGATGAATCATTCCGAACCAAGAGTCCTTTACGTGTATAAAAAGGACAAAATAGGAATGACTGATATTTAGTATATATTGTGTGTGAAATATATATATACTGGATGATATTCTACTTCCGTGTGTTCGTAGATTGGTATATTTGATGTATTTGAAGATACATACTGAATTGGTAAGTTAAGTAGCGAAACTTAATTACGAAATGAACCTTTAGATAGAGAAAATCTATTTAGTAATTCAAGTAGCGAAACTTAATTACATAAGTGGGAAAGTTAACAATTGTGAGAATTGTAGTAATTTTAGTAGTAAAACTAAAGGGGAAGTCTTGAAAAATAATATAGATGAAATGTTACTTGAGAATTAATTAACATACGCGAGATGTTAATGAAAAGGTTATACTGTATGGGCGGTACTGGAACTTGGGTATAGATAAGCTCAGTTGACTACTTTGGTTTTAGTTAGCTTGGGAAGTATGGCTAGATAAACTAAGTGTAGAACGTTAGGTGTGCACGAAAGATGAGGGGTGAGTTAACTCAAGAGAGTGTACGAGAACCTAACATGTGTAATCAATAACCGCATTTTATATTGTGATAAACGCTTGCTAAATATTTTCAAAATGTTTTGAGTACTAACTCTTGCTATAAAATATTTTCAAAACCTTTTAGGTGTCCAGCCACAGGGATGCCATGTATGATGATTCCATTCCAGAGACTCGGAGCCGTAGCACAGTGGATGCTTACAGGATTTTGACTAGGCGATATCTCTCATTCAGATCTAGTACATGATCTCACACTCTTCTATGTATGGACTTGTTGTCCGGTATTAGTCTCAGATTTTAGATTCAGACTAGTGGTTACTCTATTATTGTTTGGGATTTTTAGCCGATGGTTTATTCGGTAATACTTTTGTTCTGTTGTACTTTTACTTTGTTGTTTGAATTATAGTACATGATTATTTGTACTTTGTTCCGCATGGTTGATTTTTCTGTTTTAAGAAAGATAAAATTTGGCACCGGTCTAATTTTACTTAGGGGATTAGTAATTAAAAAGTTTTCGACAGTGATGCTAAGAATGAACCATTTGAGAAACCTGTTTTAATTTAATGAAGGCCTGGTCACCCGATGTTTAATTAGGCGGGGTGTCACATATGGTATCAGAGCGTCAGGTTCTAGTGTCCATAGGATCTGTACGGCTTACTTCGTTTTCAGTGTATCGTTGATTGATATAGAGCCCTATCTTAGGATTATTGTACTCCTCTACATACGTAGTTTACGTTCTCCTGCTATTTAATAGACGTAGTGTTATATATACGAGTCCGATTGGGCACGGTACGTCGAATATGGTGGTAGGTCCAGCATTGGCGTTAGCAGGACTACAGGAGGGAGGAGCTCGGCATAAAGCATGGGGTGTTCGAAGATGGAAATCATAGGAGAGATGACTGTTGTCGAGGTCACTCCTAGCGTGTAATGGAATTAAATGCTACAAGGGTTGTTGAGGCATAGCAAGCATTTTCCAAGTGTCGCGACGGCAAGAGGGATGTTAGTCTAGACCGCCCAATGCAGAAATAGTGGGAGTAGGTCTGAAGAAAATTTGATGAGAACGAGCCGTAAATGTGATAAAACGGCGACTGTGCATGTTAACCAATGGAAGTAGTATGTCCAGAGGTTTTGGAATTTAGGACGGAGTAGAAATACTCAGAAGTGAAAATTTTGAGTAAATTTTGAGGCAACGTGGCGGGCATACCAATCACTACATTCGGATCGAGGGTCCGTATATATAAATAGAAGAACTTTACGTATAGTTTAACTAAAAAGTTCTCCAATGATGATTCAGAAGCATAGTGAATGGGAATATCCAAACCCCTCACGTGAAATCCTGGTAGAGGCCAATCGTGAGAGAGAAATTTATCCTTTGGAGTGAACTGGTAGAGCCTTGAGAGAATGGACTCTCGAGTTATGATTCGCAATTTTGGTAAAACTCTTTTTGGACGACTTAAGTATATGAAGACAATATGGTACTTCCTACAAGGTTGAGGTAAATGCTCCTAGGTGGGCGGAGCTAAGGGAGTATAGAGATTTAGTCAAAGAGTAAGACTGAATGTAATGGGGCTGGTGCAAGCCATAAGTGGAAACCCACTAGAGGATTTAATGATTAGATCCTAAGTTGGGACTGTTAAGTCCCATAGTGTGTTCCTCTTGGTCAGCAGAACTAAGGGAACCAAGATGATAGTGTTCAGGATCGAGACTACCCAGTCCGATAGGAGGGGTACCCAAACCGGTCAGCATGGCCTGGAGTCAGGAATTTTTTTGAAAAGATGTCTAGTGTGGATTCTAGGGCCACGTGTTTTATTTTAGCTGGAAGTTATTTGAAGAAATAATAACTCCAATAAGTTTTGCATTCCGGAGTGAACAAGCGTGTTATGCCCGGAAACCATCTGAACCACCAGAGCGATGGATAAGGAAGTATATGGGTTTTAGCCTCGAGTGAATGGGGTATGTGACGATACCTCACCTGAAAGAGGGTCGAGTTGTCATTATTCCTCAATAGGTGAGGGACTTCAGGGATTATGAACGTCTCATAGTAATTGATTTCGGTGTGTGGGAACCTAAATGATGTGAGTCAAGGTATGTAGTATGCCCGCTGAGCGGAGAGATCGAGCTCGCCGTTGTAGTTAGTGCTAAAGATTTAGTGATATATAAGTGCGGTGCCACTTGACTCCTTTAGCAATATTGGAGTATGGTTGCACATATTTTCGAGAAATCGAATTTGAGCATATCGACTGTGTGTTGCTCCGATAATGCTCAGTAAGAATACATGGGGAGAAGTCCCTTGCTTAAGTTCGATTGCGAAAGGGAATACGACTGAATTTTTATGCACGTCAGGAGAAGAGACATGGTTAGATGCTAGGGCATCAGTGGAGCCGGTAGTGTGTGGAGAAACACTGAAAGGCTTACCTCACCACGAAGGGATAAGTGGGACTTTGTGGGCAAAGATTTGATTTTTTTGGTCTCTAGGGTATTGAGAATACCCACAAGATTGTAGTCACGTTGTGTAGACTAGGCTAGAGTTGAAGAAAAGCATGTTACGGGTGCGACATTTGCAATGTTTTTGCAAATGTACCCGGAGAAAAGGGTGTATGGGCGCCCTAACCAATTGGACTCCGTAGACATCCGAGATAGAGGGATGTGGAGAATTATTTTTTACGCCGGTGGGGAAATTAGGAGACAAGTCATATCGATGAAATGGGTTGAACATCATGGGAGATAGACGATGATCCAAGATTATATGTGCTGAGATATCCAGCACACCCTATGAGATGAAAGTCGGTGGGAAGCCGTTCAAAAGTTATCTCTTGAATTGGGAGGCCTAACTGTTGTGAAGAAGTGATACAAGGTGTTACTCAACTGAGTGTTGAGAGTGACTTACGCATTTCTAAAATGTCGATAAGTGGGAAGCGATGCTGAGGGGGGACATAGTGAGATTGTCTCCAGACACACCTCTAGTTAATAGGGCGAGATGGACTCGAAATAAACAACCGGAATGTGGTAGTGAACCTACATTTACAATGATGGAATGAGGAGACAGACTTATAAATTATTGATGGGTTGTGAACATCATAATTAAGCCAACATTTCGTTGGGGGTAGCGAAATGGGGTGACCGGGATGGATTAGTATGTAGTTGAAAAGGGAGAGTGTACGGTGCCGCTCTACATGAATGTGGATCAGGATGAAATCCTAAAATCCCACCCTGTGAGAGATGGTCAGGAAGGAATAGAGATAAAGTTTTATTTTGAGTACGTTGTGCTACCTACGACTCAATGTTAGTGAGAAAGAGTGATGTTACGCCCTTATGATAGTGGAATTTTGGAGAAGCCCACTGATCAATTCATAGGTTGAATGTATGCCTATAAGAGCATATTTATAGGTAGAGTGAGTGCCTATATGGATTGTACATGAGAATTAGGTTCGTGGGTACCGATTACGAACAATACATGTACTTTGGGTGCGGTTCGAGGAAACATTTCGAACTTTTAGTCCTTAACGCGTGATATGAGGACATTCTATTGGAGTGTGACATTTTAAGGTATATGAAATGTGAAATATATGGCTCAAATTGTCTACTCATGTGCGATGAGATATATATATACATATATTGGTGCTCGAGATGTAACCCCGAGACAAGTAATTAATAAGTATTGGTGATCGAGGTGGAATTCCGAGCCAATAACCCCAAAAGTGTTATAGAAGGGGGGTGATTATAAAATAAGTGTCGATAGTATATGTTATCTGTACGATATATATACCTATTGATTTTCCTACTTATGTGCGACAGTAAGTGTGCTTAATCTCTGTATTGGGGTCGATGATGTTCCGGACCAATACATGAGGGATCGATTTGGGGTCGATGATTTTCCGAACCAAATCGATGATAAATATTGGTATCGACGGAAGGTCTGAACCAACATGTGCATTACATTTACCTTGGGGTCGATGGATTCCCAGACCAATGTAAATGATAGGATTATTGGGGTCGATGATTTTGGCCGGACCAATTTTCCTTAAAGTATATATTGTATATGAAATATATACCTTATAATATTCTACTTATGAGTGATAGTAGACACTTATATGTTATATAGAGATATACATCAAATGGGTAAATTAAATAGGGAGAAACTTAATTTCAAGAATTAACGTTGGATTGGGAAAATCTATGAGAAATTAAGTAGTGAGACTTAATTATGATATATGCGGCATGGGTAACGTGCGATAAGAATTTATAATGAAAAGGTCATGTACTTGGGGCGACCGTTATGATGTTATGATTTGGTATTGGGTATTAGAGGATGCAATTATATTTAAGGTTCTTAGCCTTAATACCAGCCTTATCCTAATTTCGAGGACGAAATTCCTTTGCAAAGGGGGAAGTATGTAATACTCCATATTTCTGAATATTCCAAATATTCCATTTAATTAGATTGGAGAATTAAATAAGAAAATGTCGGCTTAATTTAAATTACGTAAGATTAGTAATTTAAAGAGTTTTATTTAAAATTATAAATATGGTATATTAATCGAGAGATAGATACCGGTATATATTGCCTCATTTTATTTACTCAGTGCGAGTGGTAAATAGTTACGTAACGCATGTAGACCGTGTGGGGTGAGAACGAGTAATATTTTTAAGTGACTCAAATGATAATTTAAAGGTCACCAATGAGTCCGGAAGGGTCAAATTAGTCAAAATATTATACCCAGGGGTACTAGTTGAGTTTCGGGGTAATTTTGGACTTAACCGAGACCATTCGGGGGCGTTTTGGTCTTTTAACATAAGAAGGTATGGAGACCTACGAAATTGAGAGTTTTATATCAGCCGTATGATAGAGGAACTAGGGTTAGAACACCCATGACAACACCAATACCATTAGAGAGAAGAGAGGCACAACTTTCTAAGGCAAAAGGAAGAATTGGGAAGGATTCAAGGGATTTTTACCATCAACTTGTTGGGGAAGAAGGATTGAAGGATGAAGATCATCAATCATCAACAACAACCACGAAATCAGACCCTACTGATCATAAGGCAAGTTGTTTATTGCAAAAATTATAAAGTTATAATACCCATGTGTAGGGTTTTTGAATAGTTTTGTTTAAATCATTATTTTGATTGGAGAAAAATGATATTTATACATGTTGGGATAGGAATCGCATGTAGAATGATTTACCTTATGTAGAGGATTAAGATTCAGATTAGACTTGATGATTTTTCGGATTAAAATCTGGATTTTGAATGATAATATGGGAAGAACACCATAACTAGGATTTTTAAGAAATTCTGGGATTAATTCATTATTTCTTTAAAGGAATTGGAGTTTTGATGTATTTGATACGTTAGAAACTGTCCTAGTATATGTGGAAACATGTTAGGATCATTGGGTCGAATTTTGGTGGACAATAATGGAGTTTGGAAATTTGTTAATGGAGGAGTGGATCAACGAAGAAGGCAGACTGCGTCTGTCCCTGTTCGATCGATCTCGAACTATCGATCGATCGACTATGTCGATCGATCGAACCCAGCCGTCGATCGATCGACGCAAGCTGTTTCCCGAAAATTTTATGTTTAATCCTTCGTTGAGTTCGGGAATGAATGAGTATTCTAGGATTTACATTATACTTATACGGGAGTAAGAATAAGACCAGTAGGTATATTGTTGAGGTCCAATAAGGCCATTGGGTGTACGGCTTGGATTACGGACCGAGGAGAATAATCCGATTTAGTAGAGTATCGGGGACTTCGGAAATTAAGTTACGAGGCGAAGTAAATTCAATTTAAGTAATAGACCAGTAGGGTAAGCAATAACTACTGAAATTATATGTAAGGGGTAACTAGGACCCTTAGAGTTGTGTGTATACTCAAATAAATACGATTAAGGAGATAAATCGTAAAGCGAATATTGTACGGTAAATATATGAGATTAAAATATTACGTACGTATATGATTAATAGGTCGGGCGTGTACCTACTGAATTATGTGATCTTTTAGGTAGAGAGATTATACCTAAATTAATTATGTTAGGGTCGATGAGACCTTCCGAACTAACATAAAGTTATTATATGTTTGTGGTCGATGAGAAATACCGGACCAAACTTTTAATTGGTCTCGCGATGAGAGAGTCCCAAACCAGAATATGTGTATATATATATATTTTTAAAATAGTTGGGGTCGATGGATAATTTCGAACCAACTCTAACTTGGGGTCGATGAATCATTTCGAACCAAGAGTCCTTTACGTGTATAAAAAGGACAAAATAGGATTGACTGATATTTAGTATATATTGTGTGTGAAATATATATATACTGGATGATATTCTACTTCCATGTGTTAGTAGATTGGTATATTTAATGTATTTGAAGATACATACTGAATTGGTAAGTTAAGTAGCGAAACTTAATTACGAAATGAACCTTTAGATAGAGAAAATCTATTTAGTAATTCAAGTAGCGAAACTTAATTACATAAGTGGGAAAGTTAACAATTGTGAGAATTGTAGTAATTTTAGTAGTAAAACTAAAGGGGAAGTCTTGAAAAATAACATAGATGAAATGTTACTTGAGAATTAATTAACATACGCGAGATGTTAATGAAAAGGTTGTAATGTATGGGCGGTACTGGAACTTGGGTATAGATAAGCTCAGTTGACTACTTTGGTTTTAGTTAGCTTGGGAAGTATGGCTAGATAAACTAAGTGTAGAACGTTAGGTGTGCACGAAAGATGAGGGGTGAGTTAACTCAAGAGAGTGTACGAGAACCTAACATGTGTAATCAATAACCGCATTTTATATTGTGATAAACGCTTGCTAAATATTTTCAAAATGTTTTGAGTACTAACTCTTGCTATAAAATATTTTCAAAACCTTTTAGGTGTCCAGCCACAGGGATGCCATGTATGATGATTCCATTCCAGAGACTCGGAGCCGTAGCACAGTGGATGCTTACAGGATTTTGACTAGGCGATATCTCTCATTCAGATCTAGTACATGATCTCACACTCTTCTATGTATGGACTTGTTGTCCGGTATTAGTCTCAGATTTTAGATTCAGACTAGTGGTTACTCTATTATTGTTTGGGATTTTTAGCCGATGGTTTATTCGGTAATACTTTTGTTCTGTTGTACTTTTACTTTGTTGTTTGAATTATAGTACATGATTATTTGTACTTTGTTCCGCATGGTTGATTTTTCTGTTTTAAGAAAGATAAAATTTGGCACCGGTCTAATTTTACTTAGGGGATTAGTAATTAATAAGTTTTCGACAGTGATGCTAAGAATGAACCATTTGAGAAACCTGTTTTAATTTAATGAAGGCCTGGTCACCCGATGTTTAATTAGGCGGGGAGTCAGACAGTACTACCACAGTATTATCATCTATCGGTCACGATCCTAATTCCTATTGAATACATAAATGCCTTGCATACATGCTGCAGTCTTTAACATATAGGTTGCATCCACTTATTCTCTACCTGTCGCAGCCCTGAACATACAGACTTCGGTCCCATTTATAATATATATGTCGCGGACCGTAAGTTCATTAATCTGCTGGCCGCGGCCTCTCTCATCACAGCAGCAGTACAGTGCACATATCCTATATATAGAGGTTCACACTTCGAGAAGGGGATGGATGCATTTTTCTTACACCAACACTTAGCTCAGAGCTGATTATTCTCTCCTCGACGGTCTCCAGACCACTCGGTCCAGCTTGGGGGCTACTCGCCGGCATCACAGCCATCTCTCCGGCACATCGGAATCCTCATAAACATGTATTCTCGTCTATTCACATGCTTGTACACCTCTTTAGGCACAACCACTATGTATCAAACAACATATATAATGGGAGGGTGGCACCAAAGTGGATGTATGCTCATTATTATAGCCGAACACTACAAGAATTTGCACCATTAGCAACAATATTTAGCAACACAAGCTATTTTTGATGCCAAAGATTCCCTTTTGGCAACAAAATCTGAATTATGTTACCAAAAGATTATTTTACATTGTACTTTTGGTATCATAAAATAAAACTTGTTGCCAAAAGTTAAAATTTCAAGCGGGAAGCTAGCAAAATAAAAGAGGGAAATTTTTTAGCTTTTAGCATCATATTTTTTTGTTGTCAAACATGACTTAACTTTTGGCAACATAGGAGTGGGTTGAGAAAAATCTCATACTTTTGGCAACAAAGAAAATTATGATGCCAAAAATATTTTATTTGTTTGTTACTTATTTTTGTTGGGGGTTAAGTTAACTAAAGGACTAAAAAAAAACTCTCCCTCACCTCCGCTCACCGAAACCGACCCTAACCTCTACTCTTCCTCTCCTCCGTCCTTCTATCCCTCTCCTTCTCTCCCTCTCCTCCGTCCTGCTCTTCCCCTCGTCCACCACCTCTACTACCTCGGTTCAATCCTCTACTCTAGCTCCGGCACACGGGAATGCTCATAGTGAAGATCCCCAAGATTTTAACCATCAATGCTTCTCTAAAATATTTATCACAAATCGATTTCCTTCTTTTTAGAGAGATAAATAGAGATTAGGTTTTCGATTGTTCACTTCTTTTCAGGTACATCATTCGTTTGACAATCCTTACTCTATACCTCATATGTTCATTTGTAAATATATTATATTTTATTATATTAGTTTTATAGTAAAAATTAGTGTGTATGCTGATTTAGTTTTGATGAGAATGATTGATTTAGGTCATCTCCTTGTTTATTTCTTCACTTTACATATTTGGGTCTTCTGGAAGAGTTGGTTATGGACATGAATCTCTTTACAAATCTGATGATGGCTTTAAACGGGATATCTTAACTTTGATTGATAAAAATTATTGTGATTCCTATTTTATAGCTACTGTAAATTTATTTTTGTTTGCTGAAAAATAATCAAATGGCTGGAAGCTACAATTTGTATTGCAATTTGTACACCGAGACAGCAATTTGTACAATTTGTACTGCAATTTGGTGTTCTCTACTCCATTATATGTGTAGTTGCTTAAATTTATTTGATTTGTTTTGTTTTTAGTATTTGAAAATAGATTGCAGTTAATTAAGCTTTGATTTTGGTGGATTTTTTACTAGAGCTAATTTATGGATCGGATATGGGATATATAGGTCTTAGTTTGCGGATTGAGTATACTTTAAACAGTATTCTTTATTTATTTTGTGTGTAATGAAATCTATTATTATTTTTTTTGCCAATTTATATATATAATATACACACATAGCCGATCAGGTTTGGACCCAAATAACGGGTTTACGAACGGACCACCTCAAAACGACTTAGTTTTGGTATGAAAATGAGGGTGAGATTACAAGAAAACCCCTCACTTCACCTCAAAACTACGTCGTTTGAGGTAGTGCGTTAGTATCCGTTATAATATTCAGTTATATATTTGTAATGAGTCATTTTTTTTTGTTAACAGTTATAATTTAAAAGCGTGCAAGCTTCAGACCTGCTTCTAGTTGACCTCTCCGGCTCCATCTCCATTTTTCCTCTCTCCGGCTCCAACTTGCTGGTAACTTGTTAACTCATCCATCATTTTTTTTAATTTGACATAATTGGTTTGAAATTTGAATGATGTTTAGATTTATGTTTCCATTCAAGAAATTTTTAAACTTATAATTTATGTTATTTCCTTTTTTCCAGTTTATAATATTCAAATTAATGTTTAGAAGATATGTGCATTGTTCTTTAATTATAGTTTTAATAGTATTTTTGCAAGGGTTTAGTTGTGGTCTAAGAATATAAAAGTAAAGTATAAATACTATTATCTGATTGGTTGTTTTAATGTGGTGAGCAACATAACTTTTAAAACATCAATTAAAAGTAGGGTAAATTATAGATAGTAATAAACCTCTCAAGTTACACATAGTGCGAATAGATACTAGCCATCTAGTTCTTATGCGTACGCATTCGATAGCCCTTAGACCCGTTCGAGAGTCATTACCCCTGTAATGAGATCTCTCGAATTGTCCCGTTTGGACAGTTTGTGACTGCAAAGATTCTGTATAATAATGTACTTAATGCTGTACACTTGTTCCTTTTGGGGGAACGTCTGTTGCCGTCTCTTAATGTTCTATGGGTACATACTAGATTGATGCGGTGTTGAGTGTTAATTCAATTGATAAATCGACATCAATTGAAATAACGCCAACACTTGCGAATCTATGTCGTGTACTTAGAGAACTATGGGGATATGCTGCCGAAATTTTCTCAGATTGAAACAATGTGGATGAGCTGCTAAGTGTGTTACAGAAATATGCGGTCTTGAATGGGATAGGACCACTCAGCTTTTAGAGGATATGGAGGAGATACAATTATATTGTTTTATACGAGATGCACAAGGAAATAAATTGTAACTTCTAAGTAAAAGTTAATTCATCATTTACTGTTTATGTACTCTCTCAATTAGCGAATATATAGGGGGTCAATAAGAGTTTAAATTTTATTGCTTTTGATGATGCTGGGAATCAGCACCACCAGGTAAGGTGTTTCCAAGCTCTATATGTATACAACAATGGCAGCACAGCTATAAAAAGAGATAAGAGAAGGAGGTGAGGATATGAAGAATCAACACCGGAATATGAGTGGTTCAGCCAATCTGGCCTACGTCCACTGTGAGTGTGTGAGTAATATCACTGAACAAAGGCACTAATGGCCATGGGTACAATTCACTCAAGCTCTCTCTCTACTGTATATTTAGACAAGGCTTTTTCTAGGGTTTTAATAACTGGATCCCTTTGCAAGGTAGGGGATGATCCCTTTATATAGTGCCTAGGGGGTGTAGTGTACCCCCTATGCATGTAATATGCATGTGTGTGGTATCCTCACCAATGGGGGAGTGCCACCTGTCACTGTCACATGTAAGCAATGATGATGAAATATTCTCCCACATGTGGAGAATAATCTTGGTACAACTGATTTGTGCCCAGGTGTCCTTATCCAAATGTCAACAGATGCTCGGCAGTCATGTTGGTGAATGACCTCGGTCTGGGAGAGGCCGAGCTGTAAAAGCTTGATGTCCGTTCAATCCGAAATGTCATGTGGAGTCTCGGCCTGATCTCAGTCGAGACATTATGCTGAGTCGGCCTCAGCCGAGGTAGGGATATGCCACATGCTGATGATTATTATTACCTCTGGTAACCTCGGTCCAAGCTGAGGTAGGACTACTGATGATTATTAATACCTCTGGTTCCATGTTGAAGATGATCAGTGACTCCTTGTCACCTCGGCCTACTGATGGCCGAGGTTACTATTCCTAGGTACTTGAGGATGTTGCTGATGCCTACAATGCGCGTAGTGTCCTTGGAGAGGTGTATGTACTAGTGTCGGCCTGGGCCGAGGTAGGCCTGGCCGAGGGATGATATCGTGGGCCCTTACCCCTCATTGGGTCGGTCCATGTCTCGGTCATTATCTCGGCCGAGGTAAGTATCCCTGGGCCGAGGTTATACTTGGGCATATCAATCACCCCTCCAGCCCTTAGTCATTTGCGAGAGCAGGTGGCTAGGGGATTCTCACCTCCGAGGCCTGTTCATCCTAAGGCTAACACTTGCGTGACACCTGTCCCAGGCTAAGGCGTGCCCACTTGGCTTGCGTGTGCTGTCAGTTGTCCCTTGGCTTTCCCAAGGCAATGACGGGCCTTGGGAAGCGTGCCTAAGTATTTAAGAGTTAAACCCTTTCTTTCTCTTTCTTCTTCCTCATTTCTCTCTTTCGCGCGCACTGTTTCGGCAAATTTTCTCTCCGAGGCTTCTTCGTTCCACCGCTCTTTCTGCATAGGATTCGCCTAGTTTCTTGCGAGATTTCTTCTTTTCCATCCATCAACTCATCTTCAGGTACCTCTCCCTCTCCATTTCCTTCATTTTTGGCATTTGATTTGAATTTTCCGACGGGGTTTTGAATTTTCCGGTGGTTCTGTGAGTTTTCCGGTGAGGTTTAGAGTTTTCCGGTGAACTAGGTTTTCTAAAAAACTCCTTAGTTTGATCTTTGGGATCCTTTAATTTACAAGACAAACTTGTTTGTAGTTTTAGGAGTTTTCCTCAAGTCAAGGGTCGATCAATGTTTTGGGTCGTCCTCTGATGCTCAGACCCTGTACCAACTTCTTGAGGACTTCCCCTCTCTTAGAGAGAAGACCTTAGAGAAAATTAGGCAAATAGAGAGAGCTCAGGAGGAAGCTCATAAGCCACAGGAGTTCCCTATCAGACCCCTCTTTCCTCCACCTCTCAAGGTGGTATACCCTGATCCACCTGAGAATTTCTATCAGAGAGACGTCTCTGCCAACAACTTGCCGATGTCCGAGTCCGAGTCTTCCACCTCCGACCCAATGTCTGTGGACTCTTTCCAAGAGGCTATGGATTTTACTCCTCAGACTGGTCAGGACCCTGGCCAGGCCGAGGTCTCCAGCCGTGCCTCATCTCAAAATGGCACAAGTACCTCAAGCTCTTCTTCGGAGGTTGAACTTGTTGAGCCAAGTGTGGCTGTGCCTCCCATTATAAATGCTATCCCTCTGTCGGCCATTACCGGGGCCGAGTTTGCTCAGAGGTTCCCTGGTCACACGTCCACGTTTGCTCCAGCCAACGTTGAGGTTGATGATGATGATGATGGTGAAAGTGAAGTTGACACCTCTGAGGCGGACGAGTACGAGAGCACAGTCACTGAGGTGGATCTTTTGCACTTCAGATACTTATACTCCATTAGTCCCTCAATCAAATTGAGGAGACCTCTGAGGGCAGAGAGGGCCTACCACGGCCGAGATGGAGAGATCTGCTTGTATGAGCAGATGTTTAAGTTAGGGTTTCGTCTACCCATTCACCCTGTCATTAGGTCCATTCTTTCCTTCATCAACTTGGCCCCCTCACAGCTCTCTCCCAATGCTTGGAGAGTTATTATAGAGGCCCACGTCTTGTGGAGGGCAGTCCACCACTCTGACCTCCCGGTTCAGGTCTTTGCTGGTTGTTACGTCCATACCTCGGCCAAAAATCATCCGAGCTACTATCACTTCGTAGCTCGAAGGCCTGAGAAGAAGATGCTCCTGGTCACTCAGACCTCAAACCACAATTGGAAACCCCAGTACTTTTTTGCTTCAGGGCCATAGGAATTTGGCTCATCTGTTCCCTCTTCTATCTTTGAGCCGAGGGTACCCCTCAGATGGGGTAAGGTCACCATGTCTGACAGGGCCGATCCTGGCCTAAGTCTTCAGAACGGCAAAAAGGTGAAGGCCCTGCAAGACTAAGGGGCACATGGTCTGTTCGTAAAGTTCGAACATCTGCTGACCCCTCACTATCTCTCGGGGACCAGCCTAGGTGGAAGCCCCCTTGTTGACTTTGGTAAGGATTTTTCTTTTTGTTTCAAGTCAAACCTCTGATCATTCATGTTTGATTTCTGACTCTTATCTTTTCACTTTTGCAGAGAGACCTCCAGGTGTCCCGGACGAGTTGTGGGAGATGGCTGCTCCGAGTTTAGCTAGACTTTCAAAGAGGACTGGTTTGAACGCTCCTCCTCCAGCTCCTTCAACATCTAAGTCCAAGAAGAGGGACCATGAGGTCCCGGCCTCTGAGGATCAGAGGACGACCTCCAGGAAAAGGAAGACTTCAGACGCTGCAATCCCTATCACAGCCGACACCTTGTCGGCTCGTCTGGACCAACTGAAACTTTTCGATAGCGTGGTCGGCCACAGCCGACAGGCCATGGATTCCCTTAACAACATGATGATCGAGGCCGACAAGCATTTTTTCAGGGCCATGGAAACCCCTACGATGGTTGAATTCGGCCTTCATAGAGTCGTCCAGGTATAACTTGTTCCTTTGTCAGAATTTTGTAAGTGCAACGTCTGATTTTGCTCTCACCTAACTTCTTCATTTACTGTGCAGGGTGCGGCTGCCATGTACCAGCTATCTAACTGGGCCCTGAGGAAATTGCCTCTCATTCAGAAGGGGCATGGAGGCTGAGAAGGTTGAGAGCACACTGAAGGCTGAGGTTGACCGTCTGAGGTCAGAGTTGTAGAATGTCGAGACCAAGGCCCAGATCTCTGAAAATAAAGCCCAGGGTCTGGAAAATGATATCTCTGCACTCGTCCAAATCCACGCCAAGGCCCTGCAGGATAAGGACGATGCCCTGCAGAGGAAGGTCAGTGCTGCTGTGAAGGCAGTCGTTGCGGATGCCTCAGAGAAAATAATTGCTGATTACAAAGTCTCTGAGGAGTTCGTAGGTTTTGGTTTTGAATACCTCGAAAGAGGTATCAAAGCCACCACCAAATGGGCCGAGGTCAGGGAGAAGGAGGTTGGCACTATAAAGGCCTCCGAATTTGTGGGTCTCGGCTTCGCCGACCCTCAGTTTGCCCAGGCCCTGCAAGAGATAGAAGACGAGGCTGCTGCCCCTGGTCAGACTGCTACCTTGGAAGGGACTCACCTCGGAGGAACTGATTCTGTTGAGGATGTGGCTGAGGTGACCAGTGCCGAACAGGTCCACCCAGTCGAGACTTCGAATGTTCCTCCCTCAGATGTTTAACTTGGCCTTGTATTTTGTATTTTTTGACTTGTAATTTGAACTCGTAATTTATTAGACATCTGAATGTTATGTAATCTCTTCTTTTCTTGAATGCCAATTTCTTCCTTTATCTTAACCTCTGAATGTATTTGAATGCTATATGATCTCTGAAGTCATTACTTAATATGATGTTGTCATAACCATATCACCAAATTAATGATGTTAAGGGTCTGAAGGAATCTAACCTAGGTGTCTGAGCTCAGACCTCGTCACCATCGAGTGATGTTATGAGGGTCTGAGGTCATTACCTAAGAGGTTAGCCTCATAATAAATATTACCAAATTAATGATGTTAAGGGTCTGAGGTAATCTAACCCAGGTGTCTGAGCTCAGACCTCGTCACCACCTAGTGATGTTATGAGGGTCTGAGGTCATTACCTAAGAGGTTAGCCCCATAATAAATATCACCCAATTAATGATCTTAAGGGTCTGAGGTAATCTAACCTAGGTGTCTGAGCTCAGACCTCGTCACCACCGAGTGATGTTATGAGGGTCTGAGGTCATTACCTAAGAGGTTAGCCTCATAATAAATATCACCAAATTAATGATGTTAAGGGTCTGAGGTAATCTAACCCAGGTGTCTGAGCTCAGACCTCGTCACCACCGAGTGATGTTATGAGGGTCTGAGGTCATTACCTAAGAGGTTAGCCTCATAATAAGTGTCACCAAATTAATGATGTTAAGGGTCTGAGGTCATCTTACCCAGGTGTCTGAGCTCAGACCTCGTCACCACTGAGTGATGTTATGAGGGTCTGAGGTCATTACCTAAGAGGCTAGCCTCATAATAAATATCACCAAATTAATGATGTTAAGGGTCTGAGGTAATCTAACCCAGGTGTCTGAGCTCAGACCTTATCACCACCGAGTGATGTTATGAGGGTCTGAGGTCATTACCTAAGAGGTTAGCCTCATAATAAATATCACCAAATTAATGATGTTAAGGGTCTGAGGTAATCTAACCCAGGTGTCTGAGCTCAGACCTTGTCACCACCGAGTGATGTTATGAGGGTCTGAGGTCATTACCTAAGAGGTTAGCCTCATAATAAATATCACTAAATTAATGATGTTAAGGGTCTGAGGTAATCTAACTCAGGTGTCTGAGCTCAGACCTCGTCACCACCGAGTGATGTTATGAGGGTCTGAGGTCATTACCTAAGAGGTTAGCCTCATAATAAATATCACCAATCTGAGAATGGAACAAGAGCTTGTCATGGAAACTGTTCTTTATTAATAACTTCTTCTCGATAAGATGGTACATTTACAAATTACAAACTCTATGCAACATCATATGAAATATCTCTTCAGGTGATCAGCATTCCACGGGTTGGTGAAAGGTTCTCCCTCTAGGTTCTCTAGTCTATACGTGCCAGGCACAACCTCTTCCGTTACTTTATAGGGGCCATGCCAGTTCGGGTGTAGCTTATTCGTCTTCTTTAGGGTCTTCTTAAGCACTAGGTCTCCCACCGCAATGGGCATTGACTTCACCCTTTGATTGTAGAACTTTGCTGCCCTCTGCTGATAGGCTGCTTTCCTGACTTCTGCGTCTTCTCTTCTCTCTTCAATGAGATCCAGGTCTAGCCTTCTCTTCTCCACATTGCTGTCAGGGTCGTAGGTCTGAATCCGATGAGTTGGCAACCCTACCTCCGTTGGTATGACTGACTCTGAGCCATATGCCAGCATGAATGGTGTTTCTCCTGTGGGTGTCCTTGTCGTAGTTCTGTAAGCCCACAGCACAATGTAGACCTCTTCTATCCATCTCCCCTTCGCGTATTCTAACCTCTTCTTGATTCCATCCAAGATGGTTCTATTCGTGACCTCGGTCTGGCCATTTTCTTGAGGTCGACTAGGAGATGAGAAGAACTGTCTGATCCCCACACTTTGGCAATACTTCTCCAAGGAGGCATTCTTGAACTGGGTACCGTTGTTCGAGATGAGCGTGTTCGGGAGGCCATACCTACATATGATGTTCTTCCAGATGAACTGAGAGGTCTTCTGCTCCGTAATTGTTATCATTGGTTCTGCCTCTACCCATTTTGAAAAGTAGTCAATGACAACTATCAAGAATCTATAGTTGTTAACAGCTCTTGGCAAAGGTCCTACCAAGTCAATTCCCCATACCGCAAATGGCCATGGAGAAGATATCGACGTCATAGGCTGATGGGGTTGGTGAGGGATAGTGGCGAACCTCTGACATTTGCCACACCTCTTCACATAGTCGGTAGCGTCCCTAGACAAGGTGGGCCACCAGTATCCCTGAGTGATGATCCTCTTGGCTAAGGGTCTTCCTCCTATGTGGCTGGAGCAGGAGCCTTCATGAACCTCCTGTAAGATCCGAGGTACCTCCACAGGGTGCACACATCTGAGGAGAGGCAAGAGAAACCCCTTTTTATACAAGACATCTCCTACCAATGAGAACTTTGCAGCCCTGTATCTCAACTTTTTTCTTTCCATCTTGGACTCAGGTAGCTCCCCCTCTCTTAGGTATCTGACAAGCGGGTCAATCCACGAGTCTCCCAGGTTTACATTGTGACAAGGGTTACATACCTCGTCCTCCTCAATACTTGCCTTTCCTAAGACTTCAATTGGGATGGTTCCTCCCAAGTTTATCTTCATTGCTGAGACCAGCCTTGCCAATGCATCAGCGTGATTATTGCTCAGTCTAGGAACTCTCTTCAGTTTGGCCTCTTCAAAGTACTCTAGCAACCCCCTTACTCTCTTTAGGTATTTGGCCATCCTTTCATCCTTGGCCTCGTATGCCCCCAGCACTTGATTGACAACCAACCTTGATTCTCTATGGAGTAGGAGTCTCTTTACTCAAAGAGTTATTGCCAACAAGAGACCTGCTATCATGGCCTCATACTCAGACTCGTTGTTGGAGGCCTTGAAGTTGAATCTCAAGGCGTACTCGATGTTGGCGCCATCCGGAGCCGAGAGTACTAGCCCCGTGCCGCTTCCATTGTCACAAGAAGAGCCATCAACGAAGAGGCTCCACACGTCCGCATCGGATGAGAAGGCCCCTTCTCTCATAACCCCCTTCTTGAAGAGGTACCGATCCTCTTCGTTCTCTTCCACTCTGCTCCGGGTTTTTCCTGGTACAACCTCCTCTCGGCCTCGGAAGACGTTTGGTGCCGCCTCTTCTGAATTTCGGAAGACACTACGGTTTGTCTCTTCACCGTCATCCAGGCCTTTCTCTGTCTCGGCCTCTTTTAAACCTCTATCTGCCTCTTCCCAGGTGAACTCTGCGATAAAGTCTGTGAGGGCCTGCCCCTTGATGGTTGTCCTGGGCTGGTAGGTAAGATCATACTCTCCTAGCTCGATGGCCCAGGTCATCAATCTTTCGGACTTCTCAGGCTTGTGCAGGACCTGCCGCAGTGGTGAGTCGGTGAGGACTATCATGGAGTGAGCTTGAAAGTAAGGCTTCATCTTCCTTGAGGCATGTATCAGTGTATAAGCCAGCTTCTCCATCCGTGGATAGTTTTGTTCAGACCCTTGAAGGGCCTTACTATTGAAGTACACAAGCCTCTGAACCCCATCCTCTTCTCGTATGATGGCCGCGCTAATGGCTGATTCAGAGACGGCCAAGTACACAAACAACCTTTCCCCCGCGATAGGCCGGGACAGCAGCAAGGGAGACCCCAAGTAGAACTTCAATTGATCAAAGGATTTTTCACACTCTTCATCCCACTGGAAGGCCTTTCTCAGAACATTAAAGAACGGAAGACACTTGTCCGTGGCTCTGGAAACAAACCTGTTGAGGGCCGCCACTCTTCCAGTGAGTCTCTGAACATCCTTGATACTCCTACGAGTCTTCATGTCGAGTAATGCCTTGATTTTTTCCGGGTTTGCTTCAATCCCCCTATGATTAACGATGAACCCCAGGAACTTCCCGGCTCCTACCCCAAAGACACATTTCGCTGGGTTGAGCTTCATCCTATAGGAGTCCATGACATCAAAGGTCTTCTCAAGGTCCGCTACGTGAGTACATGCTTTCAGGCTCTTCGTTAGCATATCGTCCACGTATACCTCCATGGTCTTACCTATCTGCTCCTCGAACATCTTATTGAAAAGACGTTGATAGGTCGCACCCGCATTTTTCAAACCAAAGGGCATCACCTTGTAACAGTACGTCCCCTTGTCAGTGATGAAGGTTGTCTTCTCAGAGTCCTCTGCATCCATGAAGATTTGGTTATAGCCAGAATAAGCATCCATGAAACTCATGAGCTCGTGCCCTGCAGTCGCGTCCACCATCTGGTCTATCCTAGGCAAGGGATAGCTGTCTTTCGGGCAAGACCTGTTCAGGTCAGTGAAGTCTACACACATCCGCCACTTTCCATTGGCCTTAGGCACGATGACTGCATTTGAGAGCCACTATGGATAAGTAACCTCTCTTATGAACTTGGCCTCTTCCAACTTCTTCACCTCTTCCCGGATGACCTCATACTTCTCTCTGGAGTAGATCCTTCGCCTCTACTTAATAGGCCTAGCATCTCTGTCTACGTTGAGCTTGTGGGTCATGATCTCGGGGTCGATACCAGGCATATCTGCATGACTCCATGCGAAGACGTTCTGCCTCCTCCTAAGGAAGTTTATCAGTTCCTCCTTGATCCCTTGCTCCAGGGCCTTGCCGACCTGGACAGTTTTTTCCGGCTCGTCCTCATTGAGGATGATGGATTCTACCTCTTCCGTGGCCTCGCCCTTCTTTAATTTTGTTTCGTCTCTGGGATCAAGAGTGTCAATACTGTAAGTGGCGGTTGCTCTCTTATGGGCCTCTCGCTCTTCGGCCGAGTTGAAATAACACTCTCGCGTCGTGGTTTGGTCCCCTTGCACTTCCCCTACCCCATAAGGAGTCAGGAATTTTAGCATCTGGTGGACCGTTGACGGCACGACTTCAAACTCCTTGAGGGACACTCTTCCGATGATGAGGTTGTAGGCCGAGAAGACATTTTCGTCCATCACAAAAAAGTTTATCTTCTTAGTTAGCCTCTTAGGCCACTCATCTCCCATCCGTACATCCATTTCATACATGCCCAATGGGTGTACCTTCTCACCACTGAAGCCTATCAATGGGTGATGATAGGGCACCAGCCTTGCCCTGCTAAGACCCAAGCTCTTGAAACAAGTCCAGAACATCACATCTGCTAAGGTTCCCTCATCTATGAGGATTCTACCTACATTGCACCCATGCACCCTTGTTGTTATGACTAAAGTGTCATCATGGGGGGCTAAGATGCCCTTGAAGTCAAGTCTGGAGAATCCCATCACTAGGGTGTCCATGTCTACCTTCTTTCTCTTCTGTACTGCATCAAAAGAGGTCAGATTCACAACCTCAGGTTTAACCACTGACTTGGCCTCCGCTACATGAGCTTTCCTGTCGGCTACCTCAGAGCCACCTCTTGCGAATCCCCCACATATGGTTCTAACACCAAAGGAGATCATCCCTACCCTCTTCACTGTGGTGTTGTCATCCTTAGGTGGGAGATCCGGGTCATCTCCATCATCACCCTCTGAATCATCATGCCTTCTAGCCGGGACATCGCCACGGCACCTGTCGTCTCTTCTCTTCCTTGGGTCTTCTCTTCCACCCTTTGGGGCCTTGCCATCCACATACTTTCTTAGCTTCCCGGATTTCAGCATCTTCTCGATCTTATCCTTCAGAGCAAAGCATCTATCTGTGACATGGCCGTGATCCTGATGGAACTCACACTAGAGGTTTTTATTCCTCTTATGTGGTGGGGCTTTGAATTTCTCTGGCCACCTCAGAGCCCGGTCAGTCTTGATCTCATTAAGGATGTGCTCACAGCTCACAGTCAGAGAAGTGTAACGAGCGAACTTGTCATCTGCTGACCTCTTCTTCCCCTCTTTCTTACCCTGGGACCTCCCAGTGCTACCACGGTTCTCCTCCTCATATTTGGGGGCCATTGCCTCTTCCGCATTCATCACTTTCCCTGCGGTGGACAACAGCTCTGCCATAGACTTGGGGGGGGTCTTTCGCAAGCTTCCACAATAGCTTCCCCTTCTGGAGGCCTCCTATCAGGGCAGTCATGGCTACGCTCTCCTCGTAATCCTCTACCTCCAACTGCTCCTTGTTAAATCTTTCTATATAGTCTCTTAGGCTTTCTCCCTTAGCCTGTTTGACATATAGGAGGTGGGTAGTCTTCTTCTGTGGTCTTACCCCAAAGCAGAAGTTGTGGATGAACTGTTCTGCTAGGCCTTTGAAGTTTTCGATCGAGTTCTTTGGAAGAGAGGTGAACCAGCTGTACGATGCCCCTGTCAAGGTTCCTGAGAAGGCCCTGCACTTCATCTCATCAGGTATCGAGTAAATATCTGTTGCCGATTGATACATCTCGATATGGTGCACTGGGTTAGTGCTGCCATCATACTTAGAAGTCACGGTAGGAGGCTTGAATTTAGCTAGGGTTGGGAACCCCGCTATCCTAGCTAAAAACGGGGAGCCCTCCGAGTAGCCCCTTTGTAGTGGGTCCCTGCTCTTTATGAGGTCCCCTATCTTCTCCTCGAGATGTTGGATTGAGTCATTCCAGGGTCTTCTTTCTTCAGCTAGGCCGAGGTTATCCCCTGCCACCTCCCTACGATGGACAAAGGGTATACCAGCCACCACACGCTGACTATTGACTTTTTCCTGCTCCCTGGCTCTTCTCTCCACGGGTCGGCCTTGATCTGGCCAAGCCTGCCTATTCCCTTTTTGAGAGACTGCCGTGCTCCTTGACCTCGATAACCTCTGCCTCAGGTTATTGACTGGGCCTAGCCTCTCGAAGGCCGACCCTATGCTCAACCTGTTAAAGGCCGACCCTCTCTGCTGGGCCTTATCTCTTCCTCGGCCGACACATCCTTGACTCTGCCTATCAAAGGCCGACCCCCTTTGTTGGGCCTCGTCTCTTTTTCGGCCGACACATCCTTGGCTCCGCCTAAGGGGTCGTACGGTGTTATCTGACACCTCATACGGCTCCCAGCAGTCTTCCGGGGCCTCTTAAGCTTCTAGGTCATCATACCTGTCCTCTGGGCAAGGGTTTCCCTGCCTCCCCAGGCGCAAGCGCCTAGGGTCAGCAACGTCCCTCCTCCGCTGGGGTGCAGGTTGGTCCTTCATGGGCGCTTAGGGTGGTCCCCTGGCATCAGGATGGGGTTGAACTGCCGCCGGAGTTATCATGTCCAGGGAGACTCCCGGTGGCCTCATCATCATGGTTTGGCTGAGTAGGGCAAATTGCTCCTTCATGGATTGTTGTGTTGAAGCTAAAGATTTCAAAGCTGCTGCCACCTCTGCCATTTTGGACTGGGGAGGAGCCTGACTGAAGCTAGCCCCTCCACCTCCGGGCGGCAGAAGAGGCGGTGGTAATTCTGGTGCCATGTGTTAATAATAAAGAGCTTGAACAGCAAGTGAGCTTAATACCTTAAAGGACCTCTTTCAATGGTGAAACAGCTCCACACAAGGGGTGGAACCTGGTTCACCACCAGAGTCTCCGGTGAGGTAAAGCAGAAAAAGAGGAAGAGATAGCCTCTCGATTCCCACAGACAGTGCCAAAATGATGATGCTGGGAATCATCACCACCAGGTAAGGTGTTTCCAAGATCTATATGTATACAACAATGGCAGCACAACTATAAAAAGAGATAAGAGAAGGAGGTGAGGATATGAAGAATCAACACCGGAATATGAGTGGTTCAGCCAATCTGGCCTACGTCCACTGTGAGTGTGTGAGTAATATCACTAAACAAAGGCACTAATGGCCATGGGTACAATTCACTCAAGCTCTCTCTCTACTGTATATTTAGACAGGGCTTTTGCTAGGGTTT
This sequence comes from Sambucus nigra, assembly GCA_949130495.1. Lineage (NCBI taxonomy): Eukaryota > Viridiplantae > Streptophyta > Magnoliopsida > Dipsacales > Adoxaceae > Sambucus > Sambucus nigra. The sequence continues at coordinate 102,027,833 of OX422211.1, read as the reverse complement.
TAATAACTGGATCCCTTTGCAAGGTAGGGGATGATCCCTTTATATAGTGCCTAGGGGGTGTAGTGTACCCCCTATGCATGTAATGTGCATGTGTGTGGTATCCTCACCAATGGGGGAGTGCCACCTGTCACTGTCACATGTAAGCAATTATGATGAAATATTCTCCCACATGTGGAGAATAATCTTGGTACAACTGATTTGTGCCCAGGTGTCCTTATCCAAATGTCAACAGATGCTCGGCAGTCATGTTGGTGAATGACCTCGGTCTGGGAGAGGCCGAGCTGTAAAAGCTTGATGTCCATTCAATCCGAAATGTCATGTGGAGTCTCGTCCTGATCTCAGCCGAGACATTATGCTGAGTCGGCCTCAGCCGAGGTAGGGATATGCCGCATGCTGATGATTATTAATACCTCTGGTAACGTCGGCCCAAGCCGAGGTAGGACTACTGATAATTATTAATACCTCTGGTTCCATGTTGAAGATGATCAGTGACTCCTTGTCACCTTGGCCTACTGATGGCCGAGGTTGCTATTCCTAGGTACTTGAGGATGTTGCTGATGCCTACAATGCGCGTAGTGTCCTTGGAGAGGTGTATGTAGTAGTGTCAGCCTGGGCCGAGGGATGATATCGCGGGCCCTTACTCCTCATTGGGTCGGTCCATGTCTCGGTCATTATCTCGGCCAAGGTAAGTATCCCTGGGCCGAGGTTATACTTGGGCATATCAGCTTTGTATGAAATATACGAGGAAAAAATGTAACTTTTAAGTAAAATTTAATTCATCTATTGTTGTTTATGTAATCTCTTAATAAACAGATATGGAAGAAGTGGAAAAGAGTTGGATGACAATTAAGCATAGAGTAAGTGAGCGGTATCGTGAGGGTGATAAGTCTTTTGTTGACAAAGTAATGGCCAAAGTGAGCCAAAATGGTACAATTCAATGCCCGTGTAATAATTGTTGTAATCGTTATTGGCACATTGACCATGTTGTGATGTATCATTTAGTACGACATGGCATAATGGAAAGTTATAAGATCTCGGTTCATCATGGGGAATCTATTTTGCAACACCAAATCGATGAATCTGAAGATGACACGGATGTTGAAATTGGTGATAATAAAGACGAGGATGACGATTTCCCCAAATTAGTAAAAGACTCTTGTAGGGGGACTTATACGGGGAGTGATTCAGGGGATTTTGGGACAGACGAAGCGTAAGATAACACCAAAACGAAAGATGTGCAAAATATCGAAAAAATACTAAAGGCTGCCCAACGAGAGGTATACCCGGGATGCAAAACATATATGCTATTGAAATTTGTGATTACAATGTTTCATTTAAAGGTTGTGGGTAAATGGAGTAATAAGTCATTTGACATGTGTAATACCCCGTATTTTTATGTTATATTAATTTGGGGATTTATTAAATTTAATGTGAGTTATTAATTTAATATAAATTCGGAAATTATTCACTTTATAATTATTAACGTGATGTGAGTTAGTAATTATGGGAAACTTGTTGTTGAATATTACTAATGAGTAAAGTAATATAATATTGGTTCTATTAAATGTCAAGAGTGAATAAAATGACAATTTTGGAAATAGGGGTGGCAATTCGGGTTAATCATGTCATTTTCTGGTCGTGTTGATTTTTATTTTAGTATAAGTTTTGGGTACTCTTAAATCTATACAATCTAATCGGGTCATGTTCGGGTTATTACCGTAAACGGGTTATCGCGTCAAAAATTGCCAGCTCTATTTGGAAATTGGAGTCGGGACACGCCCGTATCGCGTCGGGACTAAATATTGATTAATAAAAGTGAATAATTTATAAGTTGCTTGTATGGTCGTTTTGAGTGCGCCAAAGTGTTCGGAAGGGCCGAGATAGTCAGAAAAGTATACCCGGGGGTTTAGTTTGGGTCTCGGGGCATTTTTAGGCCCATTTAACACCCCGGGAGGGCATTTTGGACATTTTGCATTTTTGGGTAATTAAACCCACGAAAATTATTAGGCTATATCAGCCCTTTGGAATAGTCCTTTAGGGTTAGCAGAATCCAAACATTAGAACGACCATAGGAGAGGGAAGGAGAAAGCTCTCTAAGCAATCCAAGGCCCAAAATCCATCCGGTTGCACCGCCACCACCACCAACGCGTAGATCACACGACGGGGAACACGACAACACCAAATTCGTCCACAAATCAGAACTTTGAAATTTTCAGGCAAGTATTTATCTTGCTTATGTTCGTTAATGAATCGTTCATATTAGTCTAGGGTGCTTAGGATGAGTTTGGTAGAAGAAAATCCATGTTAGAGATAGGAAAATCGCATGTAGTAATGATTTGAATGATAATCTGGAAACTCCTTCACATGTAGGGGCTTAACCACGAATTTATGATGAATTAGGAGTAGAAATTTCAAGAAAAATACTGATTAGAACCATGTTAAATATATTCTAGGGTTCTTGAGATTTATATGAGTTTTGGCCTATTAATCTATGGTTATTGATGAAAAATTGCATGCTTTACGTTGAAGATGTATAATATGGGTTAATACCATTTGTAGTACAAATTTTAGGGAGTTTGGGTGTGAAAAATATGGATTTGATTAAGGTTAGATCATGAAACCCGTAACTGTTAATCTGCAGAATTCGTGTACTTGATTGGTCGATCGATCGAGCTCCTGCCATCGATCGATCGACCCCTCCTGGCAGACTCACATTTTCCCCTTTTAATATAGTTAAATTCAAATAAAATGAGTAGAAATATTTGGGCATCCTTATTAAAATGATTTGGAAGGTCAAGGAGACCAGTAGGATTTATTAAGAATTATGAGACCTTTAATGTAAGACGAGATATACATTTTTGGGATATTTACATATAAGGGACGATGAAATTGTGCATTAAAGGGAGAGACGCGTAAAATAGTCACGTTGAAAAAATAGATGAGTACCTACTAAATTCTACACTTGGGAAGATAGAGTCCATGAGTGTTACGTAGTAAGTTGGATTAATCCCTCAATTAAAGTAAGAGACGAACCGTTATACGTGATAACTAAAGATTTAGAAATAAGGATAAATGTTATATTATGGGTGATGAAAGGTACCTAAAGAGATATGGTAATAGTAGTATATTTATATGACTGTGTTTATGCATATACTATATACGTGTGAAAATCATGCCCACTCTACTTGCTATCCCTGAGGTTACCGCGCTGGGACAGTCTTATCTCGATGTGCCTTTATGGGGGATATTGACTCGTACCCTAAAAGATAGATATCCTTGGTAAAGGCTATCTAATCGATGGTCATACGGTCCTAAGAGACGTGAGGGTATGTGTTATCCTCTTAGAGACTTGAAATCTATGCTTCGCCTTAATATTGTTTGTGTATGTGTTAATACCGTTCGAGAGTGATTCCGCACTTGTATTTCCCTTAGTACGAGTGATACGGGGATTGGATAGCAGGGTATGCACGCACCATAATTTTTATGTGGGGTGCTGTTAGAATATATATATTATACGAATATTTAATATATATATATGAATTTCTGAAATTTGGAACTTCCTACTGTGTTTATGGCAAGTAAGATATGAATAATGATTTCAATTTGGAAATACTTGTTTTGAAAAGTATAATATGATATTGGGAAACTTTATTAGCAAATAAGGTTTAAATGAGAACTTTGTGATCAAATGAAACTATCCTCTTAAACAATTAAATTGTTCAGTTTAAATCTTACGAGTAACCGAAGATAAGATAAATTGTTGGGAAGATTAGTGCGATAGGCGTGCACATTAGAAGAGAGGTGAGAATTTCTCAAGAGAGTACCGCACTAATATGTTGTTGCATTGGCCTGTAAACATTGTAAATACTTGCTAAACAAATTTTAAATCATTTACACTATCGGGCTCTGACCCGTTTCTATTTTTCCTTTCTCTCTTGTATATATATATATGTATATATTACAGGTGCCCAGTCACAGGGGCGTCTTGCATAGGATCCTTTGGAAGGAACGCGCTGCAGCTTAGGTGGGAGTTGCAGGCCTCTTTCTTAGACGACTTCATTTACTTGATTTCACTCCTAGTATATTTATTCAGTTGGGCATGTGTCGCCCATTTCCATTATCCAGTTGTTTTATTGGACCTTGTGATTCATTTATTTCTAGTATTGTCACTTTGGGATTTATTGCTATCTGGATGTTTTACTTTAAGTTTTAAATGTTGGGATTCAATTAGTTGAATGTTTGATTATTTGGATTGTATGTTCCAAGATAGTTGTGGTGTGACTATTAAATTGTGAATTATGCAAAGTTTTAAATGTTGGTTTATATAAAAATAAAATTTGGAAAGTAAAGTCTAAAAATGGTTTTGACACTTAGCTTATTTATTTAGGGTGTTTAAATAGGAAAAGTATTTTTCGACAGTGATGCTAAGAATGAACCAGCTATTCACCTTGATTTTAATTTAATAAAGGAGTGATCGCCTGGTATTTAATTAGGCGAGGTGTCACAGGTGGTATCAGAGCATCAGGTTCTAGTGTCCTTAGGATCTGTACGACTTATTTCGCTTTCAGCTTAGCATTTTTGCTATAGAGCCCTATTTTAGGATTGTTGTATTCTTGCTCTTACGTTTACATCTTCAACTATTTGAGATTTAGTAATAACTGTACACTAATAAATTTCTTCACGTTTCATATGCCTCCGAGACGTGCACCAAAGGATAGGCGTGCCCATGACAAGCGGCCTGCAGCTTCGGCTCAGGGAACGATGAATGCTAATGAGGTAGCCGCTATTGGTGCTCAGGCGGTGAATGCCATGTTAGCTGTGGTACAGCAGACTCCACCCCAGATTCAGGCAATGATGCCAGTACATGCATAGCTTCCAAAAGCATGGGATCGGGTTAGGGATGCCTTTCAGAAGGCGCATCCCCCTGAGTTCTCGAGTAGTTCAGATATCATCATCGTCAGCCAATGGAAGAAAGATATCCAGCGGCATCTTCCTATGTATGAGTGCACAGATGTGCAGAAACAGTTGTTGGCTTCCTTTAAGTTAGTGGGGGTAACTTTGCAGTGGTGGGAATCCACCACCACCTTGGAGGAGAGGGATACGATCCCGATTCAGTCGTTCTGGGAGCAGCTTGACCGCAAGTACTTTCCACCTGCTGTGCAAACTGCGATGAGGCGAAAATTACTAAACTTGAAGAAGGAGAATTCTACCGTTGCTGAGTATGAGGAGGAGTTCATGAGACTTCTCACCATAGTGCCAGATGAGGCACCTACCGAGGGTAAGAAGATAATGTTGTTTGTGGATGGGTTAGCTTGGAGGATCCGCCAATATATTATAGGGAATTTGTCTCTGAGTACCTTTACAGATGTACTCAATGCTGCCTTACTACATTGCCAGGATCACCGCTTCCATCTATAGGGAAGCAAGCGAGCAGGAGAGTCCGGCCAGCAGCGCAGGACATGGGGTAGTGGCGCTAGTGGAGCACCGACATCCCAGGGACAGACTTGTCAGCATGAGCAGAGTTCTCATCAGGGGGACCCTGCCAAGCGCTTCCGATCAGGTGATTCCAGGCAGGGATTTGGGGGTTATAGGCAGGGTCAGCAGGGCCAGCCTAATCAGCAGGGCCAGCAAGGCCAATACCGACAGCAGCAGGGCCAACAGCATTTTTAGCAGGGCCAATGGCGGGGTGGTAACGGCCAGCAAGGTCATGGTCAGTAAGCTCATAGGGGAGGAAATTTCAAAGGCCGATGTTTTGGGTGCAGCAAGAATGGCCATAGGCGCCAGGATTGTCCAGGGGAGAGAGATCCCCACAAAAGCAGGGCGCCCGTAATGAGCCGTAGAGGCCACTCTTTCCAGCCGCCCTCCCAGCACCAGCCCAGGTACCAGCCCTACCAGCCATTCCAGCAGCTCCAGTGCAGCAGGGGAAGTTACTGTATGGACGTGTCTATAATGTTCACCAGGCAGCAGCTCCGCAGGCACCACCCGCAATTGAGAGTATATTTCCTATCCATAGTACTATGGGTCGAGTTTTATTTGATACTGGGGCGACGCATTATTTTATAGCTACTCATTTTGCGAAGGCCTTAGGATTATTAGCCACAGCAGAGAGCACTGTGACGTGTGTAGACTCACCACTAGGAAATGGTTCACTTATTTTCTTTATATGCCGGGGTGTGGGGGTAGAGATTGGTAGCTTGGTATTACCTGCAGACATGTTAGTCTTAGATATGCATAAGTATGACACTATTATCGGTATGGATTGGCTCGCTGCTTACAGGGCCATGATAGATTGTTTTGGTGGGAGTATTATTTTTGTCATTTAGGGGCAAGAAATGTTTGTAGAGGCGATGCCTCGCCCAGAGGGAGGATTGACCGCTCATTTGTATTACATAGAGGAGGATACCTCTAAGGAGGTTGTGATTCCTTTAGACTCGATCCCAGTTGATGATGCTGGAATTAGCACCACCAGATAAGGTGTTTTCAAGCTCAATCTAAGAAAAACAATGACAGCGTAGTTATGTAAAAGGTAAGAGAAGGAGATGAGGAGAAGGGGAGAGTACTCCAGGATATGAGTGGTTCAGCCTAAATTTGCCTACGTCCACTGTGTGCGTGAATAACCTTACTGCAATAAGGCACTAATGTCCATGGATACAATCTCTCAAGATTTCTCTCTCTACTGTGTATCTAGACAGAGTTTCAGCTAGGGTTGCATATCTGGGATCCTTTTGCAAGGTAGAGGATGACCTCTATATATAGTACCTAGGGGGTGTAATGTACCCTCCATGCATGCAATGAGCATGTGTGTGGTTACCTCACCAATATGGGAGTGTCATCTGTCACTGTCACATGTAGAGAATGATGATGCAATATTCTCCCCACGTGTGGGGGATAATCTTGTTATAACTGACTTGTGTCCACGTGTCCTTATCTAAATTTCAGTAGGTACTTGGCTATCGCGTCTGGTGTATGACCTCGGCCTTGGTGAGGCCGAGGTTGGTGAGTCTTGATACCTGTTCAGTCCGAGTATTCCATGAGGTCTCGGCCTAAACCTGGCCGAGACAATGGATAAGGTCGGCCTGAGACGAGGTTGAACTGGTGGCTTAATGAGGTAGCTGGTGGCCTCCTACGAGCTCGGCCTACATCTGGCCGAGGTTGCCATTCCAAGGTATACGAGAATGCTGCCGATCCTTGTGACGTCCCTTGGAGAGGCTCATGGTAGTGTTGGCCCGTGCCGACCTTGCTATGGTCGAGGTCTGATATCGCGTGCCCAAGACTCGTCCAACGTCAGCCATGATCTCGGCCGAGGTTGGTGTCTCTAGGCCGAGGTTACACTTGGGGCATATCAATCACCCCCAGCCCTTAGTCATATGTGAGAGCAAGTGACTAGGGGATTACTACACCTCCTAGGCCTGTCTGTTACAAGTCAATACTTACTTGACACTTGTCCAATACTGGAACATGCTTGCTTGGTAGGCGTGTGCTGTCAGCCGACCTTTGGGGATCCCAAGGCAATGATGGGCCTTGGGAGTTGTGCCTGAGTATATAAGCGTTTTTAACCCTTCTTTCCTTCTTTTTTCTTCATTTCTTCCATTTCTTCCATTTCAGCCGCTCTCATTCCTGCAGCTTTTCTCTCTCTAGAAAGATCTTGGTTCAAGGCTTTTGGGTGGTGATTTCTCGCGTCTTCTCCTCTCTTCCTTACCATTTCATCCTCAGGTAAGGTCTACCATACTTTTTCCTTCATTTTTCCTGCAAGCACCCATATTTTCGTATTTTCCGGTGAGTTTCTTAGTTTTTCGGCGACACCACCATAATTTCAGGCGAGCTATTCTTGCCAAATTTAAGTAGTTTGATCTTTAGATTCCTTTGCTTTATCAGTCAGCCTTGTTTGTAATTTTTGGAGCTTAGGAAAATCCCTAAGTGTAGTGTCGTCCTCTGATGCTCAGACCCTTATATCAGCTTCTTGAGGAGTTCCCCTCTCTTAGAGAGAAGACTTTAGAAAACATTAGGCAAATAGAAATAGCACAGGAGGAGGCTCATAGATCGCAGGAGTTTCCCATTAGACCCATATTTCCACCACCCCTGAAGGTGATATATCCTGACCCCCCGGAGAACTTCTATCAGACAGAGGTTCCTACTGATCCCATACCTATGTCTGAGTATGAATCGTCTACCTCAGACCCCATATCTCTGGATTCCTTTCAAGAGGCCATGGACTTCACACCTAGGCCTGATTAGGCCGAGGTCTCCCACCGAGCCTCGTCCCATAACCACTCAAGCACATCAGGGTCTTCCTCATAGGTTTAGATTCTTGAGCCAAGTGTGGCCATTCCACCACCAATTGACGCCATCCCTATGTCGGCCGTCACCGGGGCAGAGTTTGCTCAGAGGTTTCTGAGTTACCCATCAACATCTGCTCCGGCCGACATTAAGTTGGATGATGATGAGGTTGAGAGCGATGTCGACGTTTCTGAGGCGGCCGAGATCGAGAGTAATATTACTAAGGTAGACCTTCTCTGCTTTAGATATCTATATTCTATCAGCCCCTCAATAAAACTTAGGATACCTCTGAGGGAAGAGAGGGCTTATCATGGCCGAGATGGCGAGATCTGTTTGTACGAGCAGATGTTTAAGTTGGGGTTTCTTATGCCCATTCACCCCATTATCAAGTACATCCTTTCTTATATTAATTTGGCCCCCTCCCAACTCTCTCCTAATGCCTGGAGAATCCTAATAGGGGCCATAGTGTTATGGAAGGTTGTCCACCACTCAGACCTTCCAGTTCAGGTCTTCGTAGGTTGTTACATTCCTTCCTCGGCCAAAAATCATCCGAGCTACTACCATTTTGTAGCTCGGAGGCCTGAGAAGAAATTGCTTCAGGTGACCCAGACTTCCAACCATAACTGGAAGCCTCGATACTTCTTTTCTTCAGGGCCATGGGAGTTTGTCCCATGTGTTCCCTCGTCCAATCTGGAGCAGAGGATGCCTCTGAGATGGGGTAAGGTCACCATGTCTACCAGGGCCGACCCTGGCCTAAGTCTACAGAACCTCCAGAAGGTGAAAGCCCTTCAAGATCAGGGGGTACATGGTCTATTTGTCATGTTCGAACACTTGATGACTCCCCACTTCCTCTCTGGGATAGGTCGGGGTGGAAGTCCCCTTGCCGAGCTTGGTAAGCATTTTTGTTTTGCAAGTTTAACCTCTGAGTTTATTCATATCTGATTATCTAACTCAGGTCTACTAATTTTTTGCAGAGCGACCAAAGGACATTCCAGACGAGCTTTGGGAGATGGCTGCACCAAGCTTGACAAGACTTGCCAAGAAAGCAGGTCTTAACGCTCCTCCCCCAGCTCCCTCTGCCTTTAAGCCCCCAGCTAAAAAGAAGAGGGCTCCCCAAGGTCATTCCCCTGAGGATCAGAGGCCGAAGAAGAAGACTACTGAAGCTGCCATCCCTATCTCTTCAGCTGACATCCTGTCAGCTCGTCTGGATCAGTTGAAGCTAACTGACAGTGTAGTCGTCCATAGTATGCAGGCCCTAGATGCCATCAGCTCCGTAATAACCGAGGCTGACAAACGCTTCTACAGGTCTATGGACACCCCATTGCTGGTTGAGTTCGGCCTTCACAGAGCCGTTCAGGTATGATTTGATCCTTCAGAAATTCTTCTAAGGTAACCTATGATTCTTCTTCATCTTACTCATGATCACTAAATATGCAGGGCTTGACCGCTATGCACCTTTTATCCAACTGGACTCTGAGGAAGTTTCCCCTCATCCAAAGGGGCAAGAGGCCGAGAAAGTCTAGAGTACTCTGAACGCAGAGATCGAGCACCTCAAGTCTGAGCTGAAGGACTCTGAGGAGAAGGTGAAGGGGTTGGAGAAGGACATCTCCCAGCTCGGCAAGGATCATGCTACTGCACTAAAGGCTAAGGACGACGTTCTGTAGCAAAAGGTCAACTCAGCTGTCAGGGCCACCCTTGAGGACGCCTCTAAAAAGATAATTGCTGACTACAAGGCCTCTGACGAGTTCATGGGCTTCGGATTTAAATACCTTGAAAGAGGTATCAAAGCCACTATTAAATGGGCAGACGTCAGGGAGATAGAGGCCGTCACTTTGAAGGCCTCTGATTTTGTTGGTCTCGTCTTTGCTGATGCTCAATTTGCCCAAGCTCTCCAAGAGGTTGAGGAAGAGGCTGCCGCTCCTGCCGAGGCTGCTACATTAGAGGTCGCCGAGGTTGGAGGGGCAGACCTTTGCGATGATGCGGCCGAGGTGACTAATCAAGCCGAGGGTATCAACGTTCCCCCTCAGGCTCTTAGGATATTTTGATCACTGCTTGTAACTTGACTGTATTATGGAACTTGTCTGTAATCATTGAACATCTTATTATTTCTGAATGTATACCAATCTCTGATGAGGACCATCTTCACTTACTTTTTATTGAATGTCATGTGATGTCTTTTATTCTTAGTTCCATTGTTATGGTGTTTGCTAAAAATAAATTTGCAATGGTCTTATTTAAACTCAACCAATGGTCCTGAGCTCAGACCTTCTCACCAATGAATGGTGTTATGAAGGTCTGAGGTCATTACCTAAGAGGTTATCCTCATAATTAATCTCACCAAATTAATGATGTTAAGGGTCTGAGGTCATCTCATTTATAGTGTCTGACCTCAGACCTCGTCACCACTGAATGGTGTTATGAGGGTCTGAGGTCATCACCTAAGATGTTATCCTCATAATAAATCTTCACCAAATTAATGATGTTAAGGTTCTGAAACAAATTAATGATGTTAAGGGTCTGAACCAAATTAATGATGTTAAGGGTCGGAGGTCATCTCACTATGGTGTCTGAGCTCAGACCTCGTCACCACTGAATGGTGTTATGAGGGTCTGAGGTCATCACCTAAGATGTTACCCCCATAATAAGTTTTCACCAAATTAATGATGTTAAGGGTCTTCACCAAATTAATGATGTTAAGGGTCTGAGGTCATCTCATTATGGTGTCTGAGCTCAGACCTCGTCACCACTGAATGGTGTTATGAGGGTCAGAGGTCATCACCTAAGATGTTACCCCCATAATAAGTTTTCACCAAATTAATGATGTTAAGGGTCTTCACCAAATTAATGATGTTAAGGGTCTGAGGTCATCTCATTATGGTGTCTGAGCTCAGACCTCGTCACCACTGAATGGTGTTATGAGGGTCTGAGGTCATCACCTAAGATGTTACCCCCATAATAAGTCTTCACCAAATTAATGATGTTAAGGGTCTTCACCAAATTAATGATGTTAAGGGTCTTCACCAAATTAATGATGTTAAGGGTCTGAGGTCATCTCATTATGGTGTCTGACCTCAGACCTTGTCACCAAATTATGATGTTATAAGGGTCTGAGGTCATCACCTAAGATGTTATCCTCATAATGATTCTCACCAAATTAATGATGTTAAGGGTATGATCTAAGAATGAAGCAAGAACTGTCATGGGAACTGATCTTTATTAATAACCTCTTCATAATAAGATGGTACATTTACATAAATCTCTATGCAACATCATATGTAATATCTCTTTAGGTGGTCAGCATTCCATGGGTTAGTGAAAGGTTCTCCTTCTAGGTTTTCTAGCCTGTAAGTGCCAGGCACAACCTCTTCTGTTACTTTTTAGGGGCCATGCCAGTTTGGGTGAATCTTATTTGCTTTCTGTAGGGTCTTCTTCAGCACTAGGTCTCCTACTGCAATGGGTCTTGACTTCACCCTCTGGTTGTAGAATTTTGCTGCCCTCTGCTGGTAGGCTGCTTGTCTAACCTCTACGTCCTCTCTTCTTTCTTCGATAAGATCTAGGTCTAGCTTCCTCTCTTATCCATTATTGTCAGGGTCGTAGGTCTGAATCCGATGAGTTGAGAGTCCTACTTCCATTGGTATGACGGCCTCTGATCCATGTGCCAGCATGAACGAGGTTTCTCCTGTTGGTGTCCTTGCCGTGGTTCTGTAGGCCCATAACACAGCGTAGACCTCTTCAGTCCATCTTCCCTTCGCATCTTCTAACCTCTTCTTGATTCCGTCCAAGATAGTTCTGTTTGTGACCTCGGTCTGACCATTTTCCTGAGGTCGGCCAGGAGATGAGAAGAACTGCTTTATTCCTACTCTTTGGCAATACTTTTCTAAAGAGGAGTTCTTGAACTGGGTCCCATTGTCCGAGATGAGAGTGTTTGGAAGGCCATATCTGCATACGATATTCCTCCAAATGAACTGGAAGGTCTTCTGCTCTGTGATTGTTATCATCAGGTCTGCCTCCACCCACTTTGAGAAGTAGTCAATGGAAACAATCAAGAATCTATAGTTGTTGACAGCTCTTGGCAAGGGTCCTACTAAGTCAATTCCTCATACCGCAAATAGTCACGGGGAAGAGATTAACGTCATAGGCTGATGGGGTTGATGAGGGATAGTGGCGAACCTTTGACATTTGTCGCACCTCTTCACGTAGTCCGCAGCGTCCTTGGGTAAGGTAGGCCACCAGTATCCCTGAGTGATGATCCTCTTGGCTAAGGGCCTTCCCCCTATGTGGCTACATCAAGAACCCTTATGGACTTCCTATAAGACCCTGGAGACTTTCGCGGGATGCACGCACCTAAAGAGAGGCAATAGAAATCCCTTTTTATATAAGACGTCTCCTATCATTGAGAACTTGGTAGCTCTATATCTCAATCTTCTCCTTTTTTCTTTGGACTCAGGCAGCTCTCCCTCTCTTATGTATCTGACGAGCGGGTCTATCCATGAGTCTCCTAGGTTCAAATTATGACAAGGGTTTCATACCTCTTCTTCCTCGATGGTTGCCTTTCCTAAGACCTCGATCGGAATGGTCCTTCTAACCTCTGTCTTCGTTGCCGAGGCCAACCTTGCCAATGCATCTGCGTGGCTGTTACTTTGTCGAGGCACTCTCTTCAGTTTTTCCTCTTCAAAATATTCCAACATCTTTCTAACTCTCTCCAGGTACTTCTCCATCTTCTCATTCTTGGCCTCATAGGCTCCCAGCACTTGATTGACAACTAACCTTAAGTCGCTGTGGAGCAGGAGATGTCTTACGCGAAGAGTCTTTATCAATAAGAGGCCTGCTATCATGGCCTCATATTCGGACTCGTTGTTTGAGGCCTGGAAGTTGAATCTCAAGGCGTATTCAATGTTGGCGCCATCTGGAGCCGAGAGTATTAGCCCCGGACCGCTTCCACTATCACAGGAAGAGCCATCAACAAAGAGGCTCCAAACGTCTGTATCTGATGAGAAGACCCCTTCTGTCATAACTCCTTGCTTGAAGAGGTATCGATCATCTTCGTTCTCTTATATTCTGCCCCGAGTTTTGCCTGAGATGACCTCTTCCTGACCTCGGAAGACGTTTGGTGCCATCTCTTCCAAATTTTGGAAGACACTACGGTTTGTCTCTTCGGCGTCCTCTAGGCCTTTCTTTGTCTCGGCCTCTTACTAGGTGAATTCTGCAATAAAGTCCGCGAGGGCCTGCCCTTTGATGGTTGTCCTAGGCTGGTAGGTAAGATCATATTCTCCTAATTCGATGGCCCATCTCCCGAACTTCTCAGGTTTATGCAGGACCTGCCTTAGTGGGGAGTCAATGAGGACTACCATGGAGTGAGCTTGGAAGTAAGGCTTCATTTTTCTTGAGGCATGTATTAAGGCATAAGCCAAATTTTCCATATAGGGAAATTTTGCTCAGACCCTTGAAGGGCCTTACTTTTGAAGTATACAGGCCTTTGGATCCCATCCTCTTCCCGTATGATGGCCGCGCTGATAGCTGATTCAGAGACTGCCAGATACACAAATAACCTTTCTCCTGCGATGGGCCGAGACAGCAATAAGGGAGACCCTAAGTAGGACTTGAGTTGGTTGAAGGTTTTTTCACACTCTTCGCCCCATTGGAAGGCCTTTCTTAAAACTTTAAAGAATGGTAGACACTTGTCCGTCGCCCTAAAGACGAATCTGTTAAGCATAGCCACTCTCCCCGTGAGTCTTTGGACATCTTTGATACTCCTAGGAGTCTTCATGTCAAGCAACACCTTAATTTTTTTAGGGTTTGCTTCGATCCCTCTCTGGTTGACGATGAATCCCAGGAATTTCCCGGCTCCTACTCCGAAGACACATTTCGCTGGGTTGAGTTTCATCTTGTATGAGTCCATCACATCGAAGGTCTTCTCAAGGTCTGCTACATGAGTGAAAGCTTTCAATCTTTTTGTCAGCATATCATCTACATACACTTCCATGGTCTTCCCAATTTTCTCCTCGAACATCTTATTGACAAGACGTTGGTATGTTGCCCCTGCATTTTTCAGATCGAAGGGCATCACTTTGTAGCAGTACGTCCCTTTGTCGATAATGAAAGCTATCTTCTCTGAGTCTTCGGCATCCATGAAGATTTGGTTATAGCCTGAATACGAATCCATGAAGCTCATGAGCTCATGTCCTGCTGTAGCATCCACCAACTGATCTATCCAGGGTAAGGGGTAGCTGTCTTTTGGGCAAGATCTATTTAGGTCAGTGAAATCTACACACATTCTCCACTTCCCATTGGCTTTGGGCATGATGACCGCATTCGATAGCCACTCCGGATAGGTAACTTCTCTTATAAACTCAGCCTCTTCTAACTTTTTCACCTCTTCACGGATGACATCGTATACTTTTCGTCTCTGCTTGATAGGGCTGGCATCTTTGGCTACGTTGAGCTTGTGACTCATCACTTCAGGATTGATGCCAGGCATGTCTGCGTGACTCCATGCGAAGACACTCTGACTCTTCCTGAGGAAGTTTATCAGCTCTTCCTTGATTTTTGGGTTAAGGGCTTTGCCGACCTGGATGGTTTTTTTCGGCTCGTCCTCATCGAGGACGATGGATTCTACCTCTTCCACGGCCTCTCCCTTCTTCAATTTGTTTCATCTCTTGGATCAAGAGTATCAATGCTATAAGTGGTGGTGGCCCTCTTATGGGCTTCTCTCTCTTCGGCCGAGTTCAAGTAACATTCTCGCGTTGTGGTCTGGTCACCTTGTACTTCCCCTACTCCATAAGGAGTCGGGAATTTTAGCATCTGATGGACCGTTGACGGCACAGCCTCGAACTCCCTAAGGTCCACCCTTCCTATGATGAGGTTATAGGCCGAGAAGACACTCTCTTCCATCACGAAGAAATTAATCCTCCTGGTCAACCTCTTAGGCCATTCGTCACCCATCCGTACGTCCGTCTCATACATGCCCAAGGGGTGAACCTTTTCACCACTGAAGCCTATCAGGGGGTGGTGATAGGGGACCAGTCTTTCTCTACTAAGGCCTAAGCTCTTGAAACAAGGCCAAAACATCACATCTGGCGAACTCCCCCTTACACGAGGATCCTCTGCACCTCATATCCATGCTCCCTTGTCGTTATGACCAAAGGGTCATCATGGGGGGCTAAGATACCTCTGAAGTCGAGTCTGGAGAACCCAACTACGAGGGTGTTCATGTCTACTTTCTTCCTCTTCTGTACTGTATCGGAAGACGTTAGATTCAAAACTTCAAGCTTGGCCACTGATTTGGCCTCGGCTACATGAGCCTTCCTATCAGCTACTTCAGATCCACCACCTGAAAATCCTCCGCATATTGTGCCAACACCGAAAGAGATCATACTAACCCTCTTTACCGGGGTATTGTCATCCTTTGGTGGGAGATCCAAATCATCTTCATCATCACCTTCTGAATCATCGTCTCTTCGGGCCGGGACGTTGTCACGGCATCTGTCATTCCTCCTTTTCTTATGGTCATCTCTTCCACTCTTAGGAGCTTTACCGTCTACATATTTTCTCAATTTCCCAAATTTTAACATCTTCTCAATATCATCCTTCAAAGCGAAGCATCTATCTGTGACATGACCATGATCTTGGTGGAACTCACACCATAGGTCTTTGTTCCTCTTATGTGGTGGAGCTTTCAGCTTCTCTGGCCATCTCAAAGCCCTGTCATTCTTGATCTCGTTGAGGATGTGCTCATAGCTCACGGTAAGAGGAGTATAGTGAGCGAACTTGTCATCACCCGATCTCTTCTTCCCATCTTTCTTGCTTTGGGACTTTCCACTGCCACCGCGGTTCTCAACCTCATACTTGGCGACCATTGCCTCTTCCGCATTCATTACTTTTCCTGCGGTTACCAGCAGCTCCGCCATAGACCTAGGGGGCTCTTCCGTCAGTTTCCATAATATCTTCCCCTTCTGGAGACCTCCTATCAGGGCGGTCATGGCTATGTTCTCTTCATAATCTTCGACTTCCAACTTTTCTTTATTGAATCTTGCTATGTAGTCTCTTAGGCTCTCACCCTTAGCCTGCTTGACATACAGCAGGTGGGTAGTCTTCTTTTGAGGCCTCACCCCAAAGAAGAAGTTGTGGATGAATCGATCAGCCAAGCCTTTGAAGTTCTCAATTGAGTTCTTCGGAAGGGAGGTGCACCAACTGTGTGCAGCCCCTATTAATGTCCCAGAGAAGGCTCTATACTTCATCTCATCGAGTATCGAGTAGATGTCCACTGCCGACTGGAACATCTCGATATGATGTACAGGGTTAGTGTTGCCATCATACTTGGGTGACACCGTAGGAGGATTGAACTTGGCTGGGGTTGGGAATCCCACTATCCTAGCCATAAATGGGGAGCCCTCTGAGTAACCCCTTTGTAATGGGTCCCTCCTTTTAATGAGGTCTCCTATCTTCTCCTTGAGGCGTTGGATAGAATCATTCCATGGTCTTCGGCTATCGACTTGGCCGAGGTTATCCCCTGCTAGCTCCCTAGGATGGACCGAGGGTTCCCCTGCCACGACACGTTGGCTGTTGACCTCTTCCTGTTCCATGTCTCTTCTTTCACAGTGTCGTCCTTGGTCTTGTCGACCCTGCCTGTTCCCTCTCTGAGAGCTTTCTGCGCTCCTTGATCTCGACAGTCTTTGTCTTAGGTCATTCATCGGGCCCAGTCTCTCAAAGTCCTACCCTCTGCTTAACCTATCAAAGGCTGACCCTCTTGGCTGGGCCTCTTCACCTCTTCGGCCGACACAACCTTGACTTTGCCTAAGAGGTCGTACAGTGTTATTTGACACCTCATACGACTCCCAACAGTCTTCCGGGGCTTCTTTCGCCTCTAGATCGTCATACCTGTCCTCTGGGCAAGGGTTTCCTTGCCTCCCCAGGCGCAAGCGCCTAGGGTCAGCAACATCCCTTCTCCGCTGTGGTGCAGGCTGATCCTTCATTGGTGCCTGGGGTGGTCCCCTGGCGTCAGGATGAGGCTGAACAGCCTCCGTAGTGATCATATCCGGTGAGACTCCAGGTGGCCTCATCCTAGTTTGGTTGAGCTGTGAAAATTGCACCTGCATAGCTTGTTGCGTTGCAGCTAAAGACCTCAAGGCTGCAGCTACCTCCGCCATTTAGGACTGGGGGGTGCCTGACTGGAACTAGGCCCTCCACCCCCGGGCGGTGGAAGAGGCGGTGGTAAGTCTGGTGCCATATGTTAACGCTATAGAGCTTAAGTAGAAAATGAGCTTAGTACCTCACATGACCTCTTTCAATGGTGAAACAGCTCCGCGCTAGGGGGAGGCTTGGTTCACCACCAGAATCTCCAGTGAGGTTAAGCAGAAAAAGAGGAAGAGATAGCTTCTCTCTTACCACAGACGGCGCCAAAATGATGATGCTGGAATTAGCACCACCATATAAGGTGTTTTCAAGCTCAATCTAAGAACAACAATGACAGTGTAGTTATGTAAAAGGTAAGAGAAAGAGATGAGGAGAAGGGGAGAGTACTCTAGGATATGAGTGGTTCAGCCTAAATTGGTCTACGTCCACTGTGTGTGTGAATAACCTTACTGCAATAAGGCACTAATGGCCATGGATACAATCTCTCAAACTTTCTCTCTCTACTGTGTATCTAGACAGAGTTTCAGTTAAGGTTGCATATCTGGGATCCTTTTGCAAGGTAGAGGATGACCTCTATATATAGTACCTAGGGGGTGTAATGTACCCTCCATGCATGCAATGAGCATGTGTGTGGTTACCTCACCAATATGGGAGTGCCATCTGTCACTGTCACATATAGAGAATGATGATGAAATATTCTCCCCACGTGTGGGGAATAATCTTGTTATAATTGACTTGTGTCCACGTGTCCTTATCTAAATGTCAGTAGGTGCTCGGCTATCGTATCTGGTGTATGACCTTGGCCTTGGTGAGGCCGAGATTGGTGAGTCTTGATACCTGTTCAGTCCGAGTATTCCATGAGGTCTCGGCCTAAACCTGGCCAAGAAAACGGACAAGGTTGGCCCGAGACGAGGTTCAACTGGTGGCTTGATGAGGTAGCCGATGGCCTCCTGCGAGCTCGGCCTACATCTGGCCGAGGTTGCCATTCCAAGGTATACGAGAATGCTACCGATTCTTGTGATGTTCCTTGGAGAGGCTCATGGTAGTGTCGGCCCCTGCCGTCCTTGTTATGGCCGAGGTCTGATATCGCGTGCCCAAGACTCGTCCAACGTCGGCCATGATCTCGGCCGAGGTTGGTTTGTCTAGGCCGAGGTTACACTTGGGGCATATCACTAATGTTCGTGAGTATTCCGATGTATTTCAGGAGATACCAGGCCTACCCCCCAGTCGAGAGATAGACTTTGTCATAGATTTATTACCGGATACTAGACCTATAGCACGCGCTCCATACCGTATGGCTTCGGTGGGGATGCGAGAGTTACGAGATCAGATAGAGCAGCTGTTAGGTTAGGGCTTCATTCGCAAGAGTACCTCACCTTGGGGAGATCCAGTCTTGTTTGTGAAGAAGAGAGATGGTTCACTGAGGCTATGTGTGGACTACTGGGAGTTGAACAAGGTCACGATACAGAATAAGTATCCGTTGCCTCGAATCGATGATCTGTTCGACCAGCTGAGGGGAACAACTTTCGGGGTACCACCAATTACATATTAGGGAGCAGGATGTTTCAAATACTACCTTCTTGACGAGATATAGGTCCTATGTGTTCAGAGTGATGCCATTTGACCTCACAAATGCTCCAATCGTATTCATGGACTTGATGAACTGGGTGTTCAGAGAGTTCTTGGATCAGTTCGTAATTGTCTTCATAGATGACATTCTGATATATTCACACTCTGAGGAGGAGCATGCAGAGCACTTGAGTTTGGTTCTTCAGACTCTACGAGAGCATCAGTTGTATGATAAGTACGAGAAGTGCGGATTCTGATTGCGAGAAGTACAGTTCTTGGGGCATGTTGTTTCTGAGTAGGGGATAGTAGTTGACCCGGGTAAAGTGTCAGCGGTGAGGGAGTGGGGATAGCCCACGACACCGACGGAAGTGCATAGTTTCTTGGGGTTAGCCAGATACTATAGGAGATTCATTCGAAGATTCATTCAGAGATTCTCCAAAATAGCGGGTCCATTGACGAACCTGACTCGCAAATTGGTTCCATATGTTTGGGATGATGCTTGCCAATTGGCTTTCGATGAGCTGAAAGACAAGCTTACTTCAGCACCGGTCCTTGCTTTATCAAAGCTGGGTGTGGAGTACCTGGTTTACACCGATGCCTCTTTACGGGGACTTGGGGGAGTACTTCAGCAGGAGGAGAAGGCTATAGCTTTTGCCTCCTGCAAGCTTAAGCCGCATGAGAAGAATTACCCCACCCACGACCTGTAGTTGGCAGCGGTCGTTTTTGCATTGAGGATATGGAGGCACTATTTATTGGAGGAGAAATTTCGCTTGTTCACAGATCATAAGTCACTGCAGTACCTGTTCACTCAGCAAGAGCTGAATATGCGACAGCGCAGATGGTTAGAGTTTGTGAAGGACTATCAGTTCGACATACAGTACCATCCGGGGAAGGCCAACTTAGTTGCTGATGCATTGAGCCGTAGACCGGTAGATGATGTAGCGAACGTCTGAAAAGAAAAGTGGAAGGAGTTGGGTCACCAGGATGCAGTAGCCCGTTCCTTCATATTATTATGACAGTGACACCCGAGATTGTTACGAGGGTGATACAGGCACAGATCGCAGACCCATTTTGCCAGGAGCAGATTGTACGACTTTTAGCTGAGGGTGATGAGTCCTATTCTGTTAGTTCTGATGGGGGTTTGAGATTTAATGGGAGATTGGTGGTTCTAGATGGAGAAGACTTACGTCATGCCGTGATGACCCAGTCTCACTGGTCTCGATTTGCGGTACATCCTGGAGGAGATAAGATGTACCAGGATATGAGGCGGCAATATTGGTGGAGTGGGATGAAGAAGAACATTGCTGAGTTCATGTCCAAGTGTTGTACCTGCCAGATGGTAAAGGTGGACCATCAAAAACCGTTAGGGTTGCTTCAGCCATTGGAAATACCCGCGTGGAAGTGGGAGAGTATTTCCATGGATTTTATTGTAGGGTTGCCTACATCACAGTGGGGCCACGACTCTAACTGGGTGATTGTAGACCGTTTGACCAAGGTGGCTCATTTTCTGCTGGTGCGGACAGACTATACCACGAGTCAGTATGCTCAATTGTTCATTGCTGAGATTGCCAGATTACATGGGGTGCCCCTGAATATTGTGTCAGATAGAGACAAGATTTTCGTGTCGCATTTCTGGGAGAGCTTTCAAGAGGCTATGGGTACTAAGTTGAGACTGAGTTCAGCTTATCACCCATAGACAGATGGACAAACATAGCTTACTAATCAGATGTTGGAGGATATGCTGCGCATGTGTGTTCTTGATTTTTGAGGAGGTTGGGAGCCACATCTTCCAGTGGTAGAGTTTGCTTATAATAACTCTTATCAGTTCGCGATTGGCATGGCTCCATTCGAGGCTTTGTATGGCAGGCCTTGTCGTTCCCCAACTTGTTGGCTCGAGGTGGGGGATAACAAGTTGCTAGGATCAGAGGTAATTCAGGAAACCTCCGTGAGGATTGAGATGATCAGGAGTCGCATTCGAGTAGCCCAGGACAGGCAGAAAAGCTACGCCAATGCGAAACGATTCTTCCGGGAGTTTCATGTGGGAGACCAAGTATTAATACGTTTATCTCCTATGAAAGGAGTGATGAGGTTCGGGAAGAAAGGGAAATTGGCCCCGAGGTGGGACCATTTCCCATTATCGAGAGGATTGGTCCGGTAGCATACAGATTGGGACTGCCAAAAAATTTACATCGCATTCACGATGTATTCCACATCTCGTCGTTGAGACGATACCTTCGGGATGATATGACACATACTCACATCGCGATAGATGAGATAGACTTACAGCCTGACAGCTCTTACGAGGAGAGACCGGTGGCTATCCTAGACCATAACGAGAGGAGATTGAAATCGAAGGTAGTTCCACTTGTACGGGTCCAGTGGGAGCATCATAATGTGGAAGAATCCACTTGGGAGCGTGAGGCAGATATGCGCGAGAGATATCCAGATTTATTCTT
Organism: Sambucus nigra; assembly: GCA_949130495.1. Classification (NCBI taxonomy): domain Eukaryota; kingdom Viridiplantae; phylum Streptophyta; class Magnoliopsida; order Dipsacales; family Adoxaceae; genus Sambucus; species Sambucus nigra. The sequence goes on along the minus strand of OX422211.1, from coordinate 102,006,399 downwards.
ACCAGGTATGCCTTACTTTTCGAATTTCGGGACGAAATTCCGTTATTAGGGGGGGAGTATGTAATACCCCATTTTTTTATGCTATATTAATTTGGGGATTTATTAAATTTAATGTGAGTTATTAATTTAATATAAATCCGGAAATTAATCACTTTATAATTATTAACGTGATGTGAGTTAGTAATTATGGGAAACTTGTGGTTGAATATTACTAATGAGTAAATTAATATAATATTGGTTCTATTAAATTTCAAGAGTGAATAAAATGACAATTTTGGAAATTGGAGTCGGGACGCGCCCGTGTCGCGTCGGGACTAAATATTGATTAATAAAAGTGAATAAATTATAAGTTGCTCGTATGGTCGTTTTGAGTGCGCCAAAGTGTCCAGAAGGGTCGAGATAGTCAGAAAAGTATACCCGGGGGTTTGTTTTGGGTCTCGGGGCATTTTTAGGCCCATTTAACACCCCGGGAGGGCATTTTGGACATTTTGGACATTTTGCATTTTTGGGTAATTAAACCCACGAAAATTATTAGGCTATATCAGCCATTTGGAATAGTTCTTTAGGGTTAGCAGACTCAAAACATTAGAACGGCCATAGGAGAGGGAAGGAGAAAGCTCTCCAAGCAATCCAAGGCCCAAAATCCATCCGGTTGCACCGCCACCACCACCAATGCGTAGATCGCGCGACGGGGAACGCGACAATAACAAATTTGTCCACAAATCATAACTTTGAAATTTCCAGACAAGTATTTATCTTTCTTATTTTCGTTAATTCATCGTTCATGTTAGTCTAGGGTTATTAGGATGAGTTTGGTAGAAGAAAATCCATGTTGGAGATAGAAAAATCGCATGTAGTAATGATTTGAATGATAATCTGGAAACCCCTTCACATGTAGAGGCTTAACCACGAATTTATGATGAATTAGGAGTAGAAATTTTTGGAAAAAGACTGATTAGAACCATGTTAAATAAATTCTAGGGTTCTTGAGATTTATTTGAGTTTTGGCCGATTAATCTATGGTTATTGATGAAAAATTGCATGCTTTACGTTGAAGATGTATAATATGGGTTTATCTCATTTGTAGTACAAATTTTAGGGAGTTTGGGTGTGAAAAATCTGGATTTGATTAAGGTTAGATCATAAAACCCGTAACTGTTAATCTGCAGAATTTGTGTACCTGTTTGATCGATCGATCGAACCAGAGGTGTCGATCGATTGACCCATCAATCGATCGAGCTCCTACCATCGATCGATGGACCCCTCGTGGAAGACTCACATTTTCCCCTTTGAATATAGTTAAATTCAAATAAAGTGAGTAGAAATGTTTGGGCATCCTTATTAAAACGATTTGTAAGGTCAAGGAGACCAGTAGGCCTTATTAAAAATTATGAGACCTTTAATGTAAGACGAGATATACATTTTTGAGATATTTACATATAAGGGACGATGAAATTGTGCATTAAAGGGAGATACGCATAAAATAATCACGTTGAAAAAAGTAGATGAGTACCTACTGAATTCTACACTTGGGAGGATAGAGTCCATGAGTGTTACGTTGTAAGTTGGATTAATCCCTCAATTAAAGTAAGAGACGAACCGTTATACATGATAACTAAAGATTTAGAAATAAGGATAAATGTTATATTATGAGTGATGAAAGGTACCTAAAGAGATATGGTAATAGTAGTATATTTATATGACTGTGTTTATGCATATACTATATACGTGTGGAAATCATGCCCGCGCTACTTGCTATCCCTGAGGTTATCGCGCTGGGACAGTCTTATCTCGATGTGCCTTTATGGGGGATATTGACTCGTACCCTAGAAGATAGATATCCTTAGTACAGGCTATCTGATCGATGGTCAGACGGTCCTAAGAGACATGAGGGTATGTGCTATCCTCTTAGAGACTTGGAATCTATGATTCACCTCAATATTGTTTGTGTATGTGTTAATACAGTTCGAGAGTGATTCCAAACTTGTATTTCCCTTAGTACGAGTGATACGGGGATTCGATAGCAGAGTATGCACGCACCATAATTTTTATGTGGGGTGCTGTTAGAATATATATATATTATACGAGTATTTAATATATATATATGAATTTCTGAAATTTGGAACTTCCTACTGTGTTTATGCCAAGTAAGATATGAATAATGATTTCAATTTGGAAATACTTCTTTTGAAAAGTATAATATGATACTGGGAAACTTTATTTACAAATAAGGTTTAAATGAGAACTTTGTGATCAAATGAAACTATCCTCTTAAACAATTAAATTGTTCAGTTTAAATCTTACGAGAAACCCAAGATAAGATAAACCGTTGGGAAGATTAGTGCGATAGGCATGCACATTAGAAGAGAGGTGAGAATTTCTTAAGAGAGTGCCGCACTAATATGTTGTGGCATTGGCCTGTAAACATTGTAAATACTTGCTAAACAAATTTTAAATCATTTACACTATCGGGCTCTGACCCGTTCCTATTTTTCTTTTCTCTCTTGTATATATTACAGGTGCCCAGCCACAGGGGCGTCTTGCATAGGATCTTTTGGAAGGAACGCGCTGCAGCTTAGGTGGGAGTTACAGGCCTCTTGCTTAGATGACTTCATTTACTTAATTTCACTCCTAACATATTTATTCAGGTGGGCATGTGTCGCCCGTTCCCATTATCCAGTTGTTTTATTGGACCTTGTGATTCATTTATTTCTAGCATTGTCACTTTGGGAATTATTACTATCTGGATGTTTTACTTTAAGTTTTAAATGTTAGGATTCAATTAGTTGAATGTTTGATTATTTGGATTGTATGTTCCAGGATAGTTGTGGTGTGACTATTAAATTGTGAATTATGAAAAGTTTTAAATGTTGGTTTATATAAAAATAAAATTTGGAAAGTAAAGTCTAAAAATGGTTTTGACACTTAGCTTAATTATTTAGGGTGTTTAAATTAGAAAAGTATTTTTCGACAGTGATGCTAAGAATGAACCAACTGTTCACCTTGATTTTAATTTAATAAAGGAGTGATCGCGCGGTATTTAATTAGGCGGGGTGTCACAACATGTTAATGGAGGTATTAGTGGCTCTTCTGCCTGCAGGGAATTTGGTTCCAAATTCGATTTATGAAGCCAAGAAGCTGCTACGTGAATTGGGCTTGGGATATGAGACAATCCATGCGTGCCAACATGATTGCGCTCTCTTTTGGAAGGAGAATGCATCTCTTGATAATTGTCCGATATGTGGGGAGTCTAGATACAAGCCCAATTTTGGCAATGGTAAAAAGATCCCTCAAAAGGTACTACGCTACTTTCCATTGACACCTAGGTTGCAAAGATTGTTTATGTCAAGGAAGACGGCTACAGGCATGAGATGGCACTGTGATAAGCGCGTGGATGATGGGATATTGAGGCATCCAGCTGATACTGAGGAGTGGAAGGACTTTGATCGATGCTATCCTGATTTTGCTAAGGATCCCCGTAATGTGAGGCTAGGCCTCGCCACCGATGGGTTCAACCCTTTTGGGAACATGAGCACCTTTTATAGCATGTGGCCTATGGTAATGATGCCATATAACATGGAACCCTGGAACTGCATGAGGGATCCATTTTTCATGATGACTTTACTTATTCCTGGGCCTAATGCCCCCAGTAAAGAAATTGATGTTTACATGCGACCATTGATTGATGAGTTGAACGAGTTGTGGGAAAATTGCGTACTCACTTATGATGCGTCTACTCAACAAACGTTTCAGATGCATGCAGCTGTAATGTGGAGGATAAACGACCTTCCTGCCTATGCTAACTTATTTGGGTGGAGTACGAAAGGTTATCTTACTTGTCCCCCATGTAATGAGGATGCATTATCTCAACGCCTGCGAAGTAAGATTGGATACTTGGGCCATCGATGTTACCTTCCCGAGGACCATACTTGGCAAAAGAGTAAGGCATTTAACGGTATGTCTGAGAATCAAACTCGATCCTTGGAGTTACCAGTGGAAAAAGTACTAAATCAATTGAATTTCTTGTCAAATGCCAAGTTTGGAAAGCATCCGAGCAACAAGAAAAGGCCTCGTGACCCAACAGAATTGAACTGGACAAAGAAAAGCATTTTGTACGAGCTCCCGTATTGGAAAACACTAAAGCTTCATCACAACCTTGATGTGATGCACATTGAGAAAAATATATGTGACAATTTACTTGGAACAATATTGAACATGGATGGGAAGAACAAGGACACAGAAAAAGCACGCCTTGATGTAGAAGATATGGGCATAAGGGCCGAATTGCACTTACACAAGCGGCATGATGGGTCTTATGCAAGCATCCCGCAATATATACATTAACCCCAAAGGAGAAGGAGTATTTTTATGATTTTTTGAAATCGGTTAAGTATCCAGATGGCTATGCTGCAAACATATCAAGATGTGTGACTACAAAGGCTGGAAAATTATTGGGCCTTAAAAGCCATGATTGTCATGTCTTGTTACAACGAATTCTTGCCCTTGGGATGCGTGGATACCTTCCTAAATATATTTTTATTACATTGGCTGAGTTGGGTGAATGGTTTCAGGAGTTGTGCTCCAAAACATTAGTGCGGACAGATTTGGAGAAATTAGAGGAACGCATAATTCTGATACTTTGCAAAATGGAGAAGATTTTTCCCCCGGCATTCTTTGATGTAATGGTCCATTTAGCGGTTCATTTGGCACGTGAGGCAAAACTTGCTGGACCAGTACAATATTGATGGATGTTTCCAATTGAAAGGTAAATGCAACTATTATAACGTTAATTTAGTTTAATATCTTGAAAATTGTGTAAAAAGTGTAATATTCATCTAACTATTTTTAATTTCAAGGTTTCTTGGAACTTTGAAAGAATTTGTATCTAATCGAGCTAGGCCTAAAGGTTCCATTGCGGAGATGTACATCGTGAAAGAGTGTTTGACTTTTTGCTCAATGTACTTGAGCCATTTTGAAACCGTATCTCAAGGGCTCCTGATGTGTCTGAAAAGGAGCTCAATATCGCTAAGTGGTTTGTGTTGTATAACACTGCTGAGGTTGAGCCGTATCTAGAGTACGTGTTTCAAATTTATAATATTCATGATCTTTTTGTTTGATTATCCATTTTATTAATAACTTAAATTTCCTTAATTAGGGAACACAAACGTCTACTTCAAATTCCAAATGGACGTGACATAATTCAAATTCAACGTCAAAAATTTCCGAAGTGGTTTAAAGAACGGGTAATATATATAAAGAAAGTTACTTTGCATCACTTTAACATTAATTTAATACGACTTTCATATGTTGTTTATGTAGATGAATCATTTACGAGCGCAAGGGTCCCCCAAAGCAAATGATGAGCTCTGGTCATTAGCAAATGGACCTAACGTGATAGTGAATATGTATTTGGGTTGCATTTGCAATGGAGTTTGATTCCATACTAGGGACCGAGACATGTATCGTAGGAGTCAGAATAGTGGGTTGGTCTCTAAAGGGGAACACGAGGGTCGTGAGCTAGACTTTTACGGTTACTTGAGCAAAATTTATGAGATGACATATATTTAAGAGAATAAAATCATTTTGTTCCAATGCGAATGGTTCAACACCGGTAGTAGGAAGACAATGCGCACTGATTCACATTTTATTAGTATTGATGTCACGAGTCGGTGGTATAAAGATGATCCATTTGTTTTGCCTTGTCTAGTTCAATAAGTTTTCTATGTCAATGATACAAAGTTAGGTGCACAATGACAAATCGTACAAAATGTCCAACATCGGGGAACCTGGAATGTATCGGAGTTGGATGACGATGATACCGGGGCAGCAGAATTGCATGGATGTAGTGACGTGTTCCAACAAGTCGAAACAACAAATGTTATCCCAATCGTCATTGAAGATGCTGCTACTCAATTTCATAGGAATGATGCAATTCCTGAGGTTATCCCTAGTGATAGGGTTCTGCATCCAATGGGGGAAAACATTGATGATGATGATGATGATGATGTCGTTGATGATGAAACAATGTTAGAGAATTGAGATAACGAAGAAGATGGGGAGAAAATGGATTATGATTATGATATTGATACCGATATGTAATGTTAAATGTTTTGTTCCTATTTTGTTTTGTATGTGGACAAACTTTTTATGTTTCTATCTAGTGTAATTCATTACGTGCTGTACCAAATTAGTTTTATCAAATTAGAGAATAGAGATAATGAAGAAAATGGATTATGATTATGATATTGATACTGATATGTAATGTTAAATGTTTGTTCCTATTTCGTTACGTGTTGTGTCAAATTAGTTTTATCAAATATTATTAATCAAGTTATATGTTTCCATCTAGCATAATTCGTTATGTAGTGTGATGTTCATTTGATTTTATTTAATTTTTGTGTTTTGTCGAAAAATATGCCTCCAAAGGAAAAAATATGGCTTTAACCTAGACATACGGGTCGTATGTTGTTAGCATATGAGAAAGAAAGGCTCAATAATATTAAGAAGAATCAATTGCGACTGAATGCTTTGGTGCTTAACGAGATCAGATTCAGTAAGAATCAAATTTTTAATGTAAATGTACGAGATGATGACGAGTACAGATTGCCCGATGGTGAGGAGGATCTTAGTTCGTCCAGTGGTGATGATGTTAGTGATGATAATAATGAGTATTCTAATCCTCAAATGGAGAAGGTAATGCATGAATGGTAGTGTAATTGAAATTAAGTTTATGTTCATTACCTCAATGTACTTTAAAGTACATATATAGATTCTATACATTTTTTGCATCACTAATTGAACTGTATTTTGTATTGGCATGTCTCGAACATGGCGCCCGTACGACTATTATTTCGTCGTTCTCCCCCCCCCCCCCCCCCCCCCCCCCCCCCGACGAGAGAAGCCTCATTTGAGGAGACACTCAACACCCAAATCAATATGTCACGAGTACCACCAGTGAACAACAATGCAGGTAACATAATATATTTAAAGTTATATATATATATATATATATATATATATATATAAAGTGCTATATTAACAGTTTATATATAACCAGTTTATATATAAACTGCTTATATATAACAACTTATATATATAGCTGTTTATATATAAACTGATCTATATAAGCACTTTATATCTAAACTGGTTATATATAAAATGTTATATATATAACATGCTTATATATAACAGCTTATTTATAGCAGTTTATATATAAATTGTTATATATATATAACATTTTATATATAACTGTTTATATATAAACTGCTATATATAAGTAGTTTATATATGAACTGCTTATATATATAAAATGTTATATATATATAACAGTTTATAAATAACCAGTTTATATATAAACTGCTTATATATAACAGCTTATATATAGCAGTTTATATATAAATAGTTATATATAAACTGTTATATATAATTGTTTATATATAAACTTATTTATTTTTCATCGAAATCTTATTTAGATTGTTTAAATCTACTTCTTGTATATATAATTATCTTACTTTCGCATTAAAATATGAAGTTCGAGTCACTCCTCGGTGCACTTTCAACAGAGAACATCAAATGATAATGTCGTAGAAGATATACAAGTTACTGTTCCTGACGTTTCCATGATGCGTAAGTCATTTTTGTTTAGATTGTTTAAATTTACTTATTGTATATATAATTGTCTTTATTTTTTATTAAAACAGGAAGCTCGAGTCACTCCTCGATGCGTCTCCAACGAAGAACATCAATCAATGATGTTGTTGAAGATATACATGCCGATATTCCGGATGTTTCCTTGATATGTAAGTTATTTTGATTATTTTATTAGTAGTTTATTATGTAATACTTGACATTTATTATATTACTTTATGATCTTTATTTTTCTACATCTAGTAGAACCAAAAAGCGAGTTTGAGGATTAACACGTGGAATGAAGGTTGAGAAAATGGTAAAAAGGCATGGAAAACTTGAAGTGTGTGTGTTGGAAGGTGATGGGGCACCTATGGGTGTAAATGCTCCTTCTCTAGGACAACAAATCGAAATTGAGGTTAGAAATACGGCACCACTTCAAGGGGTGACTCGTTGGAGGGAAATTGGTTCTGGGACACAAGATGCAGTAATCGCCAGGATTCGGGTAGTTATATTTGATTCTTTCAGTTAGATATTCTTTCAATGTTATTATGTGTATTTCTAATTAAAGTAAATTTGCAGGATAAATTCAATATTGTTAACTATGATGAGGATGAGTTTGTCAGACATGTTATTCATAGGAAGTGTGCACGGAGGTACAGTGGCTGGAGGAGTAAAATGTATATACATTACACGAAATTATTGAAGGATGGAGTCGACCCTAAAAAGAATTTATATAGAAGGATTACACCAAGCGATTGGAAGTACATGATAGATGATGTTTGGAGTGGTGAGAAGTTCAAGGTAACTAATTCGTATTTCATTATGTTTGTAATTTAGCTATTCCTTGAAAATTGCATTATTGGAGATCCATTTAGTATTTATTTATGTTTTTAATTAGGCAAGGTCAGTAAAAGGTCAATTAACACGTGCTAGTTTGCCTTGGAATCATACTTGTGGGTCGCGATCATTTGTAGCTGCCATGTCAATCGAGGTGATGCGTTATGTAATTTATGAATTTAATTACTTATAAATGTAAAATCATATTCCCATTGGTTCCATTTATGAATAGGCTAAAGAAAAGGGTGGTGAGAGACCACATATTACTGACTTCTTTAAATAATCTCATTGGAGTGAGAAAAATAATGACTGGGTGGATCCAAAGTGCAAGGAAAAATATGTATGTACATCTTTGATTAATTAATTATATTGCGAGAGATCCCATATTGCTTACTTCTTTATATTGTTATTTTAAAATTTGTTGACTAATTATAACGTGATCTTATACTATTTTAAATATGGCAGGAGAAGTTTGTGGATCTTAAAGAGAGATCCTCGCAACCAAACGCACCCTTCATGTCACAAGAGGAGATGTCGATAGAAGTTTTTGGAAAAAGATCAAGCCATATTGTTAGATGGAGGGTAGGACCGAAGCCCTCTAAAGCTTCATGTACAATAGGACAGTTGAGGGAGCGTGATGAAGAGGTGAGGCTACTAAGAGATAATTTGGCTTTAGTCGAGGAGAGAAATGATATCCAACAACAGAAGATAGATGCTCAACAACAAAAGATAGAGGCCCAAGATAAAAAATTTGAGGATTTCCAGGAATACACGATGCAAATGTTTGCAAAAATACGTAAGGATCAAGAACGAGGGAGCGTATCCGGAGGGTCTCCAATTTCGAATCAATTTGGTAAGTATATATATTTATATGTTATATATATAGCTGTTATAACATATATGCATATATAACAACATATATGCTATATAACCGCATATATGTTATAACAGCATATTATAACATATATGCTGTTATAACAGCATATATGTTATAACAGCAAATATGTTGTTATATATGCAACATATATCTTATAACAGCATATATGTTGTTATATATGCATATATGTTATAACAATTATATATTTAACATATGCAGCTATAACATATATGCTGTTATAACAACATATATGGTGTTATAACATATATGCATATATAACCACATATATGTTATGACAACATATGTTTAATATATAGCTGTTATAACATATATGCATATATAACCACATATATGTTATGACAGCATATATGTTATAATAGTCTATATATATAACATATATGTCATATATGTTTACATGCCTGTGTACAATTCCATTATCTGTTTTATGTGTGTGTGCTCATGTAAACAATTGAAACATTCAAAGAGACGATTACCTAGCTTTGTGTTGATATGTGATTTATAAGCCATACTTTATCTTATATAAATTACATTTAACATTTCGTCCAAAAAGAGGCTGTAAGGATCTATGTTCTGTTTTGTCATTACTGTATGATGCATTCGTTTGCAAAAATATCTGAATTCGTGAACAATGTGATTACAGTGTATATGGGAGATTGAAATGAAAATGTGATTACCGTAGGAACCGACCGCGTAGTCACGGGGCTCCCGGTTTGAGTGTACGACGTAAATTTGAAAAAAGTTATACTTAAGCATAAAAACATGCCATCGAAGGGTGAAAATGTAAAACAGCCACAAAATGGTCCCGTAAGAGTCACCAACACCTCGCACGGGACCAATGTGACTCATAGGAACCGACCGCGTAGTCACGGGGATCCCGGTTTGAGTGTACGACGTAAATTTGCAGAAAATTAGACTTAATCATAAAAACATGCCATCAAAGGGTGAAAACGTAAAACAACCACAGAACGGCCGCGTAAGAGTCATGAACACCTCGCACGGGACCAATGTCACTCGTTGGAACCGACTGCATAGTCACAGGGATCCCGATTTGAGTGTACGACGTAAATTTGCAAAAAATTAGACTTAAGCATAAAAACATGCCATCGAAGGGTGAAAATATAAAATAAATACAAACGTTCTTGTAAGAGTCACGAACACCTCGCACGGGACCAATGGGACTCATAGGAACCGACCACGTAGTCACGGGGCTCCCGGTTTGAGTGTACGATGTAAATTTGCAAAAAATTAGACTTAATGATAAAAACATGCCATCGAAGGGTGAAAACGTAAAACAAACAATAACGATCCCGTAAGAGTCATGAACACCTCGCACGGGACCAATGTGACTCGTAAGAACCGACCGCGTAGTCACGGGGCTCCCGGTTTGAGTGTACGATGTAAATTTGCAAAAAATTAGACTTAAGCATAAAAACATGCCATCGAAGGGTGAAAATGTAAAACAAACACAGAACGGTCCCGTAAGAGTCAGGAACACCTCGCACGGTACCAATGTGACTCGTAGGAAATGACAACGTAGCCACGGAGCTTCCGGTTTGAGTGTAAGACGTAAATTTGCAAAAAATTAGACTTAAGCATAAAAACATGCCATCGGGGGTGAAAACGTAAAACATCCACAAAACGGTCCCGTAAGAGTCACGAACACCTCGCACGGGACCAATGTGACTCGTAGGAACCGGCCGCTTAGTCACGGGGCTCCCAGTTTCAGTGTACGACATAAATTTGCAAAAAACTAGACTTAACCATAAAAATATGTCTTCATCGAAAGGTGAAAATGTAAAAAAAGCCACAAACGATCCCGTAAGAGTCACGAACACCTCGCACGGGACCAATGTGACTCGTAGGAACCGACCGCATAGTCACCGGGCTTCCGGTTTGAGTGTACGACGTAAATGTGCAAAAAATAGACTTAACCATAAAAACATGCCATCGAAGGGTGAAAATGTAAAACAGCCACAAAACAGTCCCGTAAGAGTTACTAACACCTCGCACGGGACCAATGTGACTCGTAGGAACCGATCGCCTAGTCACGGGGCTCCCCATTTGAGTGTACGACGTAAATTTGTAAAAAATTAGACTTAAGCATAAAAACATGCCATCGAAGGGTGAAAACATAAAACAAACACAGAACGGTCATGTAAGAGTCACGAACGGCTCGCACGGAACCAATGTTATCCCTATGAACCGACCGCGTAGTTCCGGGGCTCTCGGTTTGAGTGTACGACGTAAATTTACAAAAAAATAGACTTAACCATAAAAAAATGCCATCGAAGGGTGAAAACGTAAAATAGCCACAAAACGGTCCCGTAAGAGTCACGAAGACCTCGCGCGGAACCAATGTGACTCGTAGGAACCGACCGCGTAGTCACGGGGCTCCCGGTTTTAGTGTACGACATAAATTTGCAAAAAATTAGACTTAACCATAAAAACATGCCATCGAAGGGTGAAAACATAAAATAGCCACAAAACGGTCCCGTAAGAGTCACGAACACCTCGCGCGGAACCAATGTGACTCGTAGGAACCGACAGTGTAGTCACGAGGCTCCCGGTTTGAGTGTACAGCATAAATTGTCAAAAAATTAGACTTAAGCATAAAAACATGCCATTGAAGGGTGAAAACGTAAAACAAACACATAACGGTCACGTAAGAGTCACAAACAGCTCGCACGGGACCAATGTCACTCGTTGGAACCGATCGCGTAGTCACGGAGCTCCCGGTTTGAGTGTACGACGTAAATTTACCAAAAGTGAGACTTTTGAATAAAAACATGACATTCAAGGGTTAAAGCGTAAAACAAACACATAACGGCCCCATAAGAGTCACCAACACCTCGCACGGGACCAATGTGACCCCTACGAATCGACCGCGTAGTCCCGGGGATCCCGGTTTGAATGTACGACGCAAATTTGCAAAAAATTAGACTTAAGCATAAAAACATGTTGTCGAAGGGTGAAAACGTAAAACAACCACATAACAGTCACATAAGAGTCATGAACACCTCGCACGGGACCAATGTGACTCGTAAGAACCGACTGCGTAGTCTCGAGGCTCCCGGTTTGAGTGTATGACGGAAATTTGCAAAAAAATAGACCTAAGCATAAAAACATGCCATCGAAGGGTTAAAACATAAAAGAGACACAAAACGGTCCCATAAGAGTCACGAACACTTTGCGCGAGACCAATGTGACTCGTAGGAACCGACCGCGTAGTCACAGGGCTACCGGTTTGAGTGTACGATGTAAATTTGTAAAAAATTAGACTTTACCATAAAAATATGCCATCGAAGGGTGAAAACATAAAACATCCACAAAACGGTCCCGTAAGAGTCACGAACACCTCGTGCGGGACCAATGTGACTCGTAGGAACCGACCGCGTAGTCACGGGGCTCCCGGTTTGAGTGTACGACGTAAATTTGCAAAAAATTAGACTTAACCATAAAAACATGCCATCGAAGGGTGAAAACGTAAAACAACCACAAAACGGTCTCGTAAGAGTCACGAACACCTCGCACGGGACCAATGTGACTCGTAGGAACCGACCGCGTACTCAAGGGGCTTCCGGTTTGAGTGTACAACGTAAATTTGCAAAAAAATAGACTTAACCATAAAAACATGCAATCGAAGGTTGAAAACGTAAAACAGCCACAAAACAGTCCCGTAAGAGTCACGAACACATCTCACGGGACCAATGTGACTCGTAGGAACCGACCGCGTAGTCACGGGGCTCCCTGTTTGAGTGTACAACGTAAATTTGCAAAAAAAAATAGACTTAAGCATAAAAACATGCCATCGAAGGGTGAAAACGTAAAACAAACACAGAACGGTCATGTAAGAGTCACGAACGGCTCGCACGGGACCAATGTTATCCCTATGAACCGACAGCGTAGTCCCGGGGCTCTCGGTTTGAGTGTACGACGTAAATTTGCAAAAAATTAGACTTAACCATAAAAACATGCCATCGAAGGGTGAAAACGTAAAACAGTCACAAAACGGTCTGGTAAGAGTCACGAACACCTCGCACGGGGCCAATGTGACTCGTAGGAACTGACCGCGTAGTCACAGGGCTCCCGGTTTGAGTGTACGACGTAAATTTGCAAAAAATTAGACTTAACCATAAAAGCATGCCATCGAAGGGTGAAAATGTAAAACAACCATAAAACGGTCCCGTGAGAGTCACGAACACCTCGTACGGGACCAATGTGACTCGTAGGAACCGACCGCGTAGTCACGGGGCTCCCGATTTGAGTGTACAACGTAAATTTATAAAAAATTAGACTTAAGCATAAAAACATGTCATCGAAGGGTGAAAACGTAAAACAAACACAGAAGTGTCGCGTAAGAGTCACGAACAGCTCGCACGGGACCAATGTCACTCGTTGGAACCGATCGCGTAGTCACGGAGCTCCCGATTTGAGTGTAAGACGTAAATTTGCTAAAAGTGAGACTTTTGAATAAAAACATTAAATCGAAGGGTTAATGCGTAAAACAAACACATAACGTCCCCGTAAGAGTCACCAACACCTCGAACGGGACCAATGTGACCCCTAGGAATCGACCGCGTAGTCCCGAGGTTCTCGGTTTGAGTGTATGACGCAAATTTGCAAAAAAATAGACTTAAGCATGAAAACATGCCGTCGAAGGGTGAAAACATAAAACAACCACAGAATCGTCGCGTAAGAGTCACGAACACCTCGCATGGGACCAATGTCACTCGTTGGAACCGATCGCGTAGTCACGGGGATCCCGGTTTGAGTGTACGACATAAATTTGCAAAAAAATAGACTTAAGCATAAAAACATGCCATCAAAGGGTGAAAATGTAAAACAAACTCAGAACGGTCCCATAAGAGTCACGAACAACTCGCACGGTACCAATGTGACTCGTAGGAACCGATCGCGTAGTCACGAGACTCCCGGTTTGAGTGTAAGACGTAAGTTTGTAAAAAATTAGACTTAAGCATAAAAACATGCAATCGAAGGGTGAAAACATAAAACAACCACAAAATGGTCCCGTAAGAGTCACGAACACCTCACACGGGACCAATGTAAGTCTTAGGAACCGGCCGTGTAGTCACTTCCTTCCCGATTTGAGTGTACGACTTAATTTTGCAAAAAGTGAAACTTAGAATAAAAATATGACACTGAAGGGTGAAAACGTAAAACATCCATAAAATTGTCCCGTAAGAGGCACGAACACCTCGAACGGGACCAATGTAACTCGTAGTAACCGATCCCAGTCATGGAAATTCCGGTTTGACTATACAATATAGATTTGCAAATAATTACATAGGTATAAAAACATCCCATCAATGGGTGCACATTAGTTTAAACATCCCATACATTATATACATTATATACATATATACATGTATTACATTTATACATATATACTATTCATATATACATATATATGTATACAAGTGTATATATGTATATCTATGTTATACATACATATTTATCTCAGTATGTATATATATATATCTCAGTATGTATATATATACATACTATACTCAGTATGTATATATATATATATATATCTCAGTATATATATATATGAAAAAGAATATGAAAAAAATTATGAACAACAGTTTATATAGATAAATATATAAACAGTTTATATAGATAAATATATAAACAGTTTATATATATATAAACTATTATAACTGTTTATATAACAGCTATATCTAACTATTTATATATAAATGTTTATATATATATATAACTATAATAGTTATAAATTATTATTATCTTTTGAAGTCGGATAGATTATAATTTATTTTGTATTTTGTGTAGAATAAATATGGATTTGCGACACATGGAAAAGTCAATGGATACAAAGGATCGAGGCACGTAGCTACTTGGATACTTATTTAAGTTTATGTAGCTACTCGAATACTATTTTTAGATATTAAATCGGTGAAAGGGATTTATTGGTGGTTTAGCGGTGATTTTTGCTGTTGGGCTTATTTTAATGTTAAAAACATGTTGGATTTCATGAATAAACAAAGGAAACTCTGCCGAAATTTTCTGAAATTAAATAGTGTTTTAAATTGATTAAGTCAAACATACATGCATATATATACATATATATATATACTGTATATATATACATATACTCAGTATATATATACTGTTATATATGTATATGTTATATATATATATATATATATATATATATATATATATATATATATATATATGAAAAAAATATGAACAACAGTTTATATAGATAAATATATAAACAGTTTATATATATAAAAACTATTATAGCTCTTTATATAACAGTTATATCTAACTATTTATATATAAATGTTTATATATATATAACTATAATTGTTATAAATTATTATTATCTTTTGAAGTCGGATAGATTATAATTTATTTTGTATTTTGTGTAGAATAAAAATGGATTTGCGACACATGGAAAAGTTAATGGATACAAAGGATCGAGGTACGTAGCTACTCGGATACTTATTTAAGTTTATGTAGCTACTCGGATACTATTTTTAGATATTAAATCGGTGAAAGGGATTTAATGGTGGTTTAGCGGTGTTTTTTGCTGTTGGGTTTATTTTAATGTTAAAAACAGGTTGGATTTCATGAATAAACAAAGGAAACTCATGTAGTCATTTATTTTTGTATTTTGTGCAGGTTGATGATGGATTTTGCTTGGAGTTAATATGTTCGTGGTGGCTTGGAGCTGGGGTTTCTTATGTGTAGGGGAGCCATATTGTCGCCGTCGTTTTAGTTTGCGTGGACTTTTTTAACATCTTTTGATGTGTTGGGATTTGTTATGTTCGTATTTGGGAGGCATTTATTTTGTACCTTTATACTTGGATTGTGATGAAATATTATTTTGTAATTCATATTTATGAGATTTGGTTGAAAATTGTGGAATTTTGTATTACTTATGATTGTATGACAAATTTGCAATGTTATTTTGGATTATAAGGTTGTGTGTTTGATGAAAAAAGTGCAATTTTAAAAATGTTTCCAATTGCGAAAAAAATAGTAGGTGATAAATAAAAATCTAGTACTTTTGGCAACACAATTTTTTGTCGCCGAAAGTTATTATTTACATCTATCACTTTGGATATGGCAACAAATATTTGGTTGCGAAAAGATAACTTTTGGCAACACAAGTCTTGTGTTGCCAAAGGTATAGCTTTTGGCAACACAACCCGTGTTTCCAAAAGGCTATACTTTTGGCAACACAAGACCTGTGTTGCCAAAGGTAAACCCTTTTGGCAACACAACTCTTATGTTGCCAAAAGCTATACCTTTGGCAACACAATTATTTTTATTGTTGTTGAGTGACTTTTGGCAACACAAGACTTGTGTTGTCAATTGTATAGCCTTTTGGAAACACAACTCTTGTGTTGCCAAAATGTATAGCTTTTGGCAACACAATTATTTTTGTTGTTGTTGAGTGACTTTTGGCAACACAAATAATATTTTTTAATTTAACAAATTATAAAATACTTTTGGCAACACAATTGCATGATGCCAAAAGTGTACCTTCAACAACACATGTCTGCTATGTTGCCAAAGGGTTTCCTAGACTGGCAATGGACAACAAGCTGGCAACATAGAAAAATATGTTGCCAATACCTTTTAGCAACATATTTCTAACTTTAGCAACATAATTTGTATGTTGCTAATGGTGCAAATTCTTGTAGTGTAACCACTCTATATCTTGTCTTTTATCTCTCTTACTTGCTCTATTTTCTTATTATGCACGTTATACTTGATTTGCTGGTATGAGAACGACAAGTGGACGATTTCTCGTATCATCAATTTAGCGCCGTCTGTGGGAAACGAGGTATTTCAATCTTGTTTCTCTACATTATGAGTTCTTAAACACCTTATTTTATTCATGGGGATATTTTGGATCATCATCTCACGAGTAAATTTTGGTTATTGAGCTCTATTTTATATTTACACCCTTAAATGGGTATTTCGTATATTCAGATCTGCTCTCGGGTCTCCATTTTATAACCTTAGATCTATTTTACATACCCCTGTGATATCGCCTCACCTCGATAATGCTCGAAAGCATGATGGGCTTTAGCCCCGTAAAGATGAGTGATTAGGGAAGAATTATATCTACTCCCTTTTTCTTGTTCTTGACCTATGATATGGGGTTTGTCATTGAAATTGTGCCGTTTAGTGCACCCTGAGGGTATTCTCTCATGGATATACCCTAGTAGGTATGCTCTCCACATGTTTCGGGAGAAAAACTCAGCTTCTGGATTTTAATTTCATAAGGTATGTTCCCTTCACTACCTAGTACGAGATGCGGCCCGATAGTTCTACTGCTCTTCTAGTCGTGGCCTCTATTAGTGCAAATGGATCACAACAGCTTAAAAGCATCAATGAATTGACTCGAGATCAACTTGGGAGAGTTCCATTATTCAAAGGGCCACGACAGTACACTTATGTGCCTCACTGGTCGTGACCCCATTAGTAAATACCATGCAGCAATGCAAGTGTTACATCATAACTTCATACTCTGTTCATACTATATTTCTGTAATCACTCACTTCTATTAGTTTTGTCTCAGATTATATATCTTTTAAATACTAACAAAGTAGAAAATGGAAGGAGAATCCATCCAGAGTACAGAAGTCAAAGATGAGATTGTGCAATTGTACAATCACCTCAACCATCTCTACGACAGTCACGCTTCACTCTAAACCCAAGTCAACTATTTTACTTAGAGGGTCCTCATGCTTGAGGTAGCAGCCTCATCCAATGTGGCTGCAGCACCCAAGATCAATGTTGCCGCTGCCCTAGAAGTTCTTGTCGCGGAAGCAGCGAGCAAAAGCCAAAAAAGGAAATCAGAGAAAGCAGAAAGGAGCTCTAAGGCCTACACCCCATTGACCTTCCAAATTTTAGACATCTTGGAATTCATAAAGGAGGATAAGCTTCTCAGATGGCCAGAGAAGCTGAGAGCTCCACCCCACAAAAGGGACAATGCCAGGTGGTGCAAATTCCACCAGGATCACAGCCACGACACCGAGCACTGATATGCTCTAAAAGATGAAATTGAGAGGCTCATAAGGCAGGGGATGCTGTAGCGCTTCCTTAAGAACAACCAAGGGACCAACCTAGTCTGACGGGCCACATTCCTCTTTTTATGCCCACATTTATGTTTCATCAATTTATGTTCTTAATGAACTCTTTTGAATAGTTCCATGTTAATTTTGTATTATCCTAGCAAAGTCATGAATATATGAATAGATATATGAAATCAAATTCACTTGATAGTGTTATGTTTTGATTCTCATTTCCATTAAAGCTTATCATATAAAAGTCTCTTTGTCTTAAACAGATCCTAAACAAAGTTAACATATTATATCAAGAAATTTTATATCTAAAAGGGCCCACAATGCTCGTCATGACGCCTGATTGTCTGAAAGTAAGTGATAATTGAAAATGGCGAAAGCAACTATTGAGAGCAGCTAACTAAATTGGTCTGAAACATCACTCATAGAGACTATATTCGGGCATATTATGGCTACATAGGTGAAAGCATTTATGATAAAGCATTATTAGCCATGTGTGACACCCTGACTAATTAAATACCGGATAACTACTCCTTTATGAAATTAATACAGAATATCAAGTTGGTTCAGTAGTAGCATCACTGTCAAAAATATTTAATTAATTACTAGCCACCTAATATTTAAAAAGAGAGATGTCAAATTTTATTAATTAAATTAACATCAATCAAGTAATTAAATCAACCACCATCAATCTCATAAACAATCTCATGTAGATAACCAACGAAATGAAATAAACTGAGTCTGGAGTAAACAATCCAATAATAATATTACCAGAGTAAATAAAATCCCGATACAAGAGTTTGAATAATCCAACATCTGAAATAATGAAAGTCTGCATCTGCAATCTCTAGATAAGAATTCAGCACCACATCGCCCTAACTTATATGAATGGCCCGGAAGGAATCAAGAATAAATGTGGAAGCGTCTAATACCAAGATCCTGTAACTTCCACTTCAGCTACACCACGTCATCAGAATGGAATTCCTATGCTTGGCGTCCCTGTAACTAGGCACCTAAAATGTTTTTACAAAACAAAAATAGATTTGGAGGAAACGGGTCAGAGCCCGAGGTGAAAATACTTTAAAACTGCAAGTGTTTAAATCACAATATTAAACAAAACATATATTAAATATGTTAGTCACGTGCCCTCACTTGAGATCTTTACCTCTCAACTAATGTGCACGCCTAACGTATACCTTAACCCATCCTAATTCTGTCACTAACTAACTAGTCTGTACCACTCCTGCTTTCACACTCTAACATAGGGTATCTACTCGTAACACCCAAACAAGTCATATTCATAACCCATATTCACTTTCATTGAATTACTTATCTCAAGGGTTAATTAAATTCTCACTTTCTTAGGTCATTCAAATATCTTAGTTATTCACATCTGCTAAGCCGCAATGAACCAGTCACAAGTATGTATATATATATATATATATATATATATATATATATATATATATATATATATATATATATATATATATATATATATATATAAGGCACCCCTAGGCTAAGCTGCGGTACACGCATACTCTACTATTTTTTTTCACAAAGTAGATTTTTATTGAGAAAGTGAAGAAAAACCCTTCACTATTGGTTTACAACGGAATTCAAGAACAAGAAATAAAAAAATCTAAAATGAACCCCATCAAAAACCTAAATTTAGGACCTTTGTAAGGTCTAGCTTGAAATGCAATTCTGACATCTTCATGGACTAGATCAATAATCTTGGAAGATTTCATCACAACACCGTCATATTCATTGTTATTTCTCGCACACCAAATCCTCCAGCAGATGTAGCAAGGTAGGATGATGCATAGCAAAGATTTTATATTGTTACCTTTAGAATGTAACCACCAAGACATGAGGAACCTTTTGAGAGAGGAGAAGTGAAATTTATATCCCATAATACCTGGAAAAATGTTTCCAGATTTCTTGATCAAGTTGACTAGTCCCAAAAAGATGATCAAAATCTTCTTCAACCGAAACTTTCCAACATCTGCATTTTGAAGAAAGAAATATGTGTAGACTCTTTAGACATGGATCCAATGGAATGGCCTTGCGAAGAAGATGCCATATAAAGAATGATACTTTAGGAAGCACTTTGGGATTCCAAATAATTAAAAATGAAAATAGATTACAATCTCTATTTCGCACAAGGTCCCAAGCAGATTTTAACGTAAAACTCCATTTTTAGTAGGCTTCCAAGCACTTGGGTTGGTCAACTCTGAATTATCGTGGTAAGTGTCCCACACTTTCTGCATTCGTCTCCATGTTAGGCTTGCAAACGAAGGTGATCCGTAAAAAAATTTCTCCTCCAAAGACTTATATCTTCGATGCATAAAATCTGCCCAGATATCGCCTCCTTTATAAAAAGAAGCCCAAAGTTTACATGAGTATGCTTTGATAATGTCATTTAAATCTTTAATATCTACACCACCTTCTGAATATGGAAGACACAAATTTTTCCATTGAACCCATTTATGTTTCAGTGTATCTCCTTTAGCTCCTCAAATGAATGTCGCAAAGTTCCGTTATAAACGTTGAATAATCGAAACCGGTGGGTCTAGGACACAGAACGTATGGAAACACATGGATTGCATTACTGATTTGAGGAGTGTTAGCCTGCCAGTATGAGATAACATTTTTCCAGCCCATTGTGTGACCTTATTCATAATTGCCGATTCCAGCTGACCAAAAAGAGTTGCTGATTTCCGTCCGCTAAACATTGGAACTCCCAGATATTTCATTGGAAGTTTTTTTTCCATAAATCCAGTAGCGGTCTTGATGATGGAACATCGAGCTGAGGTTGTATTTATTGGGCATGCAAATGATGATTTACATTTGTTGATGACCTGGCCAGAAGTAGATTCGTAGTCCTTCAGAAATTCCCGTAAGCGGATGAGGCTCCTTTTGTCACTATTTGTGAAAATGAGACAATCATCAGCAAAAGATAATGACGGAGTTATTTTGCACCCTATAGGAGTTGAAAATCTTTTCACCCTCTGTTGAAGAAAAATTTGAAATATCCCTCTTATCAGAATTTCAATGACTATGATAAATAGGCTCGGTGATAGCGGATCTCCTTGCCGCACTCCGTATTTTGATTTGAAAAATCCACATGATTTCCCATTAACACAAATGGAGTACCAACAATTTGAAATTATACGCCACACCATATCGATCCAGATTTTCGAAAATCCAAAAGCACGAAGGACTTTGGAGATATATAGCCAAGAAACCCTGTTATAAGCTTTTGACATGTCCAATTTAATTAAAACATTAGATCCTCGAATTTTTTGTTGAATGTTGCCATAAGTTCCCGTTCCATCAAAATGTTATCCATAATATTACGACCTTTGACGAATCCCGCTTGCGAATTTGAAATTATTTTTGGAAGTAACAGACCAAGCCTATTATTCATAATTTTTGTAATTATTTTATTACAAAAATTACATAAACTAATAGGCCTATAGTCGCTACAAAATTTTGGATTTGCAATTTTTGGGATAAGAACAATGTTGGTCGATGTTCAACTTCTTGGTAGCTCCGTTCTTGTAAAGAAAGATAAAATATCATTATGTAAATCAAGTTTAATAGTTTCCCAACAATGTTGGAAAAACCATCCATTATAACCATTTGGGATTGCCGCGCTATTTTTATCCATTCCAAAAACTGTAGCATTAATTTCTTCCATCTCCGGCAATCTTGTTAGAATATCAATTTCTTCATGAGAAATTATTGAAGGAATGACATTTAAAAGATTGAAGTCCATAGGTATATTGGACTTATTAGTGAGAATTTCTTCAAAGTGCTTAACCAATTCCTCCTCGATGTTGTTTTGGCCAGTAATCTCTTCCCCTCTGTCATTTTTAACACTATGAATAAGAAGCTTGGATTTTTTCCCCTTTGCCATAGTATGAAAGAAACTAGTGTTGGAATCTCCCTCTGTTGTCCATTTGACCCTTGCCTTTTGACGCCAATATTCTTCTTCAATGCCCATTTCTTTGTTGAACCAGGCTTTAGCTTTGAAAAACTCCTCCCTATTCATCCGATTAGGATCCACATCATAGGCAATCACCTTGGAAATTAATAAATCTTTTGCGTTTTGAACTCTTTGATGGATATTTTTATAAGATTAAATACTCCATGATTTGAGCAAATATTTTAACCTTTTTAGTTTGGTTGCAAATATGTATAAAGGTTCCCCTCTCAAATATCCATGCCAAGAGTCTAAAACGATTTTATTAAAATCTGCATGTTTAGTCCAAGCATTAATAAAGAGAAATGGTTTAGGAATACCATCAAAATCCGATTTAAGTCTTAGAAGAAGCGGAGAGTGGTCTGGTTCTATCGAGATGCTCGACTGAAGAATTAAAACCATTATTAAACCATTTAGAATTACAAAGAAGTCTGTCCAGCCGTCCTAAAATCCGAGAAGATCCATCCCTATTATTTGACCAGGTAAATTTCGACCCTTTAAAATTCAGTTCCAGCAAGCCTAACTGAGAAATACATCCATTAAATTCTTCTACTGCCAAGTTATTTATACCTCTCCCTCCCACTTTTTCTGATTGAGATCGAACAAAATTAAAATCACCCCCACAATCCATTGGCCTTGAATAGAGTTTGAAAGATTTTCTAATTCTACCCATAAGTTCCTCCTACCAGCCAGTTTTCATTTAGCATATACACAAGATATGTAAAAAGGATGTGGAAAATTTCCATGCTCCACCTTGATTGAGAGAATCTGACTATGATCGCTAAGAACATTGAATGACCAATCATACTTCCAAAGCACCCAAATTTTGCTATTTACATTTGACATTCCGTCATGAAAATTTATTCTATTACACAGATATTATATTTTTCTAGCATCAATTTTAGTCTCCAACAAACATACAACACATAAATTATTTATACAAATTAATTTTTTCAGTCTCCGAAATGAAGGTGCATTACCCATTCCCCTAATATTCCAGAATAAGCAGCTGATCATTTAAACTTTAGAAAAGAAGTATGTGAGGGCTTACCCGCTGATCTTGTAGGATACTCTTTTGTTTGGATCCAAAGTTTCCTATGTTTGGCTTTTTTCCCAACTGTGAACACCTTTTTGTATTTGACTCCAATTGCTTTTCAGAAATCGACTAGCAGCTCAATATTCAGTGGACTTGAATTGACATTCACATTCTCCTCATTGTCTGACACCCATAATGGTTTAAAGAGATTTTTTCTTTGGGATTCCATATTTTTGGCCTTGGAGATACATTTATTCTTTTAAAAAGCTCGGGATTAAGTGGAACTGTTCTGAGCATTGGGAGGTCTTGCATGTCAAAATCCATTATCTTTCCTTCTTCAATAGTTTGAATGGTCCTGCTAGTTTCTTTCCCCGGTAAGGAAATCAGGTTGTTGGTGAAGGTTTTTTTTCTCATGAACATCTGAATCAAGCTCCTGAGTTTTTGCATTAACAACGTCATCGTTGGCTAGTAATGCAAATTTATTGGAGAAAGTGATTGCAAGGTTTGGGACAACAGGTGAAGAAAAGGTGGCGGGAGATGGGACAGGTAGTGAAAAGTTTTTGGTGGTTAGGGGTACAAAGGAGATATAAAGATTGGTGTGATTTTTGGGTGGTGAAGGACGGGTTTGATTTTGCAAATTATTAGGGTTAATTTGTTGAGAAGCGGTTGTTGGTGACAGTTTGGTAGGATGGTTTAGGGTGTTTGAATGATTCGTAAGATTCGAGGCTGGAAAAGATGAGGTTGTTGCACTAGGGTTTGAAACAGCATCAGTATACCTTAAAAGTAGGGATTTCTTTGTTGACTTTATCTTCCAAATGGTATCCACCACGATCCATTTGCCTTTGTCCACCGTTGACGGCAAGCAACTCTGATTATCAATGTTGATGATTTGTGGTTTAGAGCAGTCTGCATCCGAGTGACTCTTCCTCATGCATGCAGTGCAAAAACTGGGAACGTTCTCATAAATAATGGTCTTCCAAAACCCTAGTTTGGTCCCACAACCAATCCAAACTCTTGGTGGTATTAACTTTGAGATGTCAATTTCAATTAGGAGTCTAGCTTCGCTAGGCCTGAACACCATTGACGTGGATTCATCCAGTTTAAGTGGAGATCCGAGAAGTTTTGCAATAGAAAATAGTGCACCCTTATCAAATAAATGAACATGGGGATATGGGAGAGAAACCCTCACAGGAGACACTGGACAGTCTTGACCTCTGTTGAAGAATGGAGTCCACTTTGATACCTTCATAGCATGTTTGAAAATTGACCAGTAACCTCTAAGCCATAGACACAAATAATTATCTTCAGAGTAAAGACAGATCAAAATATGTTGAGTATCCAACAGGCCTATAGAAAAACCTCCCCTAAGAGAGAATTTATGAAATGCATATCTGATGACTTCCAGAGGAGGTCTGCCAAATGTAAATTTTCCCACCAGCGAATGCCTAAATGGGGTAGCCAGAGTATCAATGTCACCATCCTCAAAATGAAGCGCTGGTTCTCCTTTGTACATCAACGGTTGCTTGATGAGAAAGTTGCTAT
The DNA here is from genome assembly GCA_949130495.1 of Sambucus nigra. NCBI lineage: Eukaryota > Viridiplantae > Streptophyta > Magnoliopsida > Dipsacales > Adoxaceae > Sambucus > Sambucus nigra. Next base: position 101,981,380 of record OX422211.1, on the reverse strand, counting down.
GATTAGCGGGGTTTAAGATAAAAGCAAATGATTTCTTTGCAGCTCTATCTATGTTAGGTGGCTTTGGAGGGTTAGCATGGCCGCTTGGTTGAAGGGTTGCCATCGTCCACTTGAGATCATCCACCCCCAGACTTCAATGTGTCTATAGGTGAAATTTACTCTACTGTCAAATCTATGTACATCACGTACGTAAGGATCACGTGTTTCGAATCATTCAGGAATCGTCTCAATAAACAAAATCACACATATTGGAGGCGAACATAGTTCACATACCCATGGGTCACTCACATACCTACGCTCCCACGGTCAGCTAACTTATCAACCTACAAATAAGTCATTCACAATCCTATGTCCTTAGGGTACAAATCTAAATTCCCCCCGAAGGCACACAAGGATAAAATGGCCCTTTCTCGAAAAACCATCCTACCGTGATAGCAAGTATGGTAGGTATGTCATACACGTAAGAAATTCATACACTAGGCTTTCACACAACCTACGTAATCATATTTTAATATAGGCTTTCACACATTCCATCCAGTAAGTCTTGTACGTGGCAAGTTTATTTCTAACATCATACGTAATATATATTTAGCTTGATAACTCTCGTCGTATCAATTTGAGTACTTAAACCTATCCCAAAAGGTACTAGGTCTCCTATTAGTTTCTAATGTAATTTCAGTAAATAGTCCCTCCTTTAGTTTTCGTATCCTTACATCATCATTCATTCCCATTATAGTTTCAATTAAAACGATTTCTAACCGTACCTCACTCGGTAAACCTCGTAAGCAATAGCATTAAATTCCATAAGATAAACTATTTTTTCGGGCATCAACTAAGACCCTACTAACCTCAACTAAGTCCCACAATATCAAACTAATCATCCTAAGAATCATCATCGGCCTTGGTACTTTCATTAAACCTTAAGGGAAAACAATTGCCAAAAATCAAGAGAGGTCGATCGATCGACATTCTTGGATCGATCGATCGATCAAGCAGGCTTTCGCCAAGCATTTCCTAACCGATTACGGGATTCTCCATTTTTACACCTCCAAATCATATTACCACGTCCCAAACTACCCATATGAGTATAAAAATCATGAACCAACATTACTAAACCAGTCTTAATGTTCAAGATTTATCAAAACATCATAGATTATTGATTTCTTGCATTATAAGTCATTAAAATACTATACCCTAGTTTTACCTCATCTCTTCAAAAATCATTAAAAACCCCAATTTAATTTCGTGATTTCCTAACTCTTAGTTTATAATTCATTCCCTTAAGGATTCTAGAAGGTCCATTACATGCAAACCTACCCAAGTTCATGATTTAGTCTCCAATTTTACATTATCACAATTATTCATAATTTGTCTCCAAATCTAATTTATCATGTAGAACATATGCCATAAATCTTTGCAAGATAAAATACTAACCTGGAAAAATAACGATTCTGATCCGTTGGTGATGTTAATGGTTGGATCTCCTTCTCTTTCCGGTCATAAATCCGGCGATGGTGGTGGTTGTTTTGCCTTGGAAATCCTTGGAATTCTCCTGAAACCCTTTTCTTTCTTCTCACGTTACTCTCTCTTGTGTTTAACAAATAAAGGCCCTAATAACCATAAGTGTTGGCTAATAAATATCTCCTAATTTTCGTGGGTCACTATTTACCAAAAATAGGAATGACTAAAATACCCTCCCGGGTTGCCGGTTAGGCCTAAAAATGCCTCGGGATCCAAACTAAAGCCCCGACTATTATTTTATGACTATCTCGACCCTTTCGGACACGTTGGCACACTCAAAATGATCATACGGATGACATAAAAATAAAATAATTTTAAATCCATTAAATTTGGTCCTGACACGATTGACACGCGCGTCCCAACTTAATTATCGAAACTATCGCATTTTCAACTCACGACAATTTTAATAAATTCAATAATCACATATTACCATAATCACTCAGTAATATTCAACATTATCACAATCTTTAAATGTGGACGCTTCTAATACCAACATCCTGTAACTTCCACAGCAGCTACAGCACATCAACAAAATGGAACTCCTATGCTTGGCATCCCTATGGCTAGGCACCTAAAATATTTTTACAAAACAAAAATAGATTTGGAGGAAAACGGGTCAGATCCCGATGTGAAAATATTTTAAAACTTCAAGTGTTTAAATCACAATATTAAACAACACATATATTAAACATGTTAGTCACGTACCCTTACTTGAGATCCTCACCTCTCAACTAATGTTCACGCCTAACGTATACCCTTAACCCATCCTAGTTATGCCGCTAACTAACTAGTATGTATCACTATTGCTTTCGAGCTCTACATAGGGTATCTACCCGTAACACCCAAACAAGTCATATTCATAACCCATATTCACTTTCATTAAATTACTTATCTTAAGTGATAATTAAATTCTCACATTCTTAGCTCATTCAAATATCTTAGTTATTCACATCTACTTAGTAACAGTGAACCAGTCACAAGTATATATATATATATATAAAATCACTCTCAGTACATATAAGGCACCCCTAGGCTAAGCTGCGGTGCACGCATACTATGCTATCAAATCCATGTACATCACGTATGTAAGGATCACGTGTTCTAAATCACTTAGGAACCGTCTCAATAAACAAAATCACACTTATTAAAGGCGAACATAGTTCACATACCCATGGGTCACGCTCATACCTACGCTCCGATGGTCAGTTGACTTATCAACTCATAAATAAGTCATTCACAGTCTTATGTCCTTAGGGTACCAAACAAATTCCCCCCCCCCCCCGGAGGCACACAAGGATAATATGAACCTTTTTTTAAAAACCAGCCTCCCGTGATAGCAAGTATGGTAGGTATGTCATACATGTAAGAAATTCATACACTAGGCTTTCACACAACCTACGTAATCATATTTTAATATAGGCTTTCACACATTCCATCCAGTAAGTCTTGTACGTGGCAAGTTTATTCTGAACATCATACGTAATATATATTTAGCTTGATAACTCTCGTCGTATCAATTTGAGTACTTAAACCTATCCCAAAAAGTTACTAGGTCTCGTATTAGTTTCTAATATTATTTCAGTAACTTAAAGTCCCTTCATTACTGTTCGTATCCTTACATCATCATTCATTACCATTATAGTTTCAATTCGAACGATTTCTAACCGTACCTCACTCGGTAACCCTCATAAGCAATAGCATTCAATTCCATAAGATAAACCATTTCTCCGGGAATCAACTAAAATCCTACTAACCTTAACTAAGTCCCACAATATCAAATTAATCATCCTAGTAATCATCATCGGCCTTGGGATTTTCATTAAAGCTTAAGGGAAAACAATTGACAAAAATCAAGAGAAGTCGATCGATCGAAAAAAAGGATCGATCGATCGACATTCTTGGATCAATCGATCGATCGATCAAGCAAGTATTTGCCCATAATTTCCTAACAGATTACTGGATTCTCCATTTTTACACCTCCAAATTATATTACAACATCCCAAACTCCCTTTATGAGTATAATAATCATGAACCAACATTACTACACCAGCCTTAACATTCAAGATTTATCAAAATATCACAGATTATTGATTTCTTGGATTAAAAGTCATTAAAATACTATAACCCTAGTTTTTCCTCATCTCTTCAAAAATCATTAAAAACCCCAATTTAATTTCGTGATTTCCTATCTCTTAGTTTATAATTCATTCCCTTAAGGATTACAGAAGGTCCACTATATGCAAACCTACCCAAGTTCATGATTTACTCTCCAATTTCACATTATCACAATTATTCATAATTTGTCTCCAAATCTAATTTATCATGTAGAACATATTCCATAAATATTTGCAAGATAAAACACTTACCTAGAAAAATAAATATTCTGATCCGTTGGTGATGTTAATGGTTGGTTCTCCTTCTCTTTTCGGTCATAAATCCGGCGATGGTGGTGGTTGTTTTGCCTTGGAAACCCTTGGAATTCTCCTGAAACCCTTTTCTTTCTTCTCACGTTACTCCCTCTTGTGTTTAATAAATAAAGGCCCTAATAACCATAAGTGTTGTCTAATAAATATCTCCTAAGTTTCATGGGTCACTATTCACCAAAAATAGGAATGACTAAAATACCCTCTCGGGTTGCCAACTAGGCCTAAAAATGCTCTGGGACCCAAACTAAACCCCCGGCTAGTGTTTTCTGACTACCTCAACCCTTCTGGACACGTTGGCGTACTCAAAATGATCATACGGATGACATTAAAATAAAATACTTTTAAATCCATTAAATTTGGTCCTAACACGCGCGTCCCAACTTAATTATCGAAACTGTCATATTTTCAAATCACAATAATTTTAATAAATTCAATAATCACATATTACCATAATCACTCAGTAATATTTAACAATATCATCATCTTTAAATACTAACTCTCATCTTGCTAGTTATTTAAATCCGAATTAATTTCCAATTAATTATCCCAAATTAATTTAATTAATCCCACAATTAAAAGTAATTTCATTTAATTAATCTCATAATTAAAAGCCATAAAATTACAGGGTATTACGCCACGGGGGCTTACAATGCCCGTTCTTAGATTTTGGGATGCGTCGTTAGCCTAGAGAGGTTACTCTCCCGACAAACATCATTAACTTGGTGGATAGAGACTAAACATCAGTTGCTTGGTGATCGCATTTTAGCTTGGGGAAGCATTAGGATACCTAGCCCGGGAAGGCCCAAAAATAACCCACAGGGGTCGAAGACTTAATGTTCTATGGATAATCCTATATTTTAAGGGGCCAAAGATTTAATTGTCTAGGGATAAACATAGTTTGAAGGGGCTGAAGACTTAATTGTCTGCGAATAATCCTATTATAGTGTGGGAAGGCTTTATATATATCCACATGGCTTGGGGAAGCTTTATAATACCTAGACCGGGGGGCCTGATAATAACCCGATCGAAGCGACTAAAGGAAAGCTATGGAAGGCAATCAAAGGATGTTGTGTTGGTGTCATAACGAAGCATGCCAAAGCTATAGAAGGATGGCCTCAGCCCAGCATGTTGTTATCAATTTCTTGGCAAGCGCTTGAAAGAAGCCGCAGCCCTATTAATATGGACGTCGGCATTCAAAAAGATTCATTGAGTGGATGCATCAAAGGTACATTATTGAATTGATAAAATTCCGCATCAAGGTTGTAAACCAGCTGCAATCACTCAACTACAATATCTACTTGGAAAAAATTATTGTTGTCAAGACGCAGCCCCAAAGCCATCTTTATTTGGCATCGCGGATCGAGGGAAGATAGCCACAGTCATTGGAAAATTTTGAAGTCTTCCAAGGCAAAATAAAAGAAGTCTAAGGCAAAGAACAACATGCCGCAACTTATTTGGATAAATAATTTATATAGTTCTATCGCGGACTTATGTCCGATGTAGTTCCTGTTGAAGATTTACAAGCTCATCCAATAAAGAAATCAAGCATCAAAGCAAAGACTTAGTGGCCCACGATAAGAGAAGGGATCCGCTATTAATCTCAAAAGGAAAAATGAGCATGCCGTGACCTATTTTGAGTAAGGGCATCATTGAAGTGTTTTCTCAAATGCATTTAAGCAAGCAATTCAAATGTAAACGCATCAATTCAAGTATCAAAGCAAATAATAAAATAGAGTAAAGAATCAGTTAAGATAAATAGAAAGATCGAAGGATTAAGCCTTAGCAAAAAATTGAAGTATTGAAGTTATATAGACAAGAGGCCGCAACCTTGATAATTAAGTTCAATGTTTAAAGGGCCACATCCCTATGTATGTGTCAACAAAAATCAAAGTGAAATTAAAGGACAAAGCCCATGTCTAGAGAATTATAATTGTAAGAGGCATCTTCGTTATCTTCTTCACCTTCTTCTCCTTGCGTGGCAGTGATGGTCTCCTCATCAGCTTCTGCAGTTGTAGCCTCAACCCTTAGCCTTGCCCTCTCTTCAACGACGACCTTCATCTTAGCCACGCACTGCTGATATTCAGCATCACCAAGGCCCCAGGCAATAACTGTCTCTTTAGAGTCGGGGAAGTTTTTTATGACTATATGCCTGAACTCTTGGTAGCCGCGGAGGTAGGCTCTATTATTTATTAGGTAGAAGTCTTTGGAGACCTTAAATGAATTCACAACATTGTTAATACCTAGTTTAAGGGCTACGCCATGTTGTTCATCTTTTCTTATAAGGATTGCAATATGATCTTCCTACATCTTCTTTATATCCGCGGCATGGGCTTCAGCATCGTTAGCAGCGTTGGTCTCCAACTCCTCGTACTTCTTTTAAAGAAGTCAAAGCTTACTATTGGAAAATTCTACAACTTAGCCAATAGCCGCAGTCTGAGCTTGGGAAGCCTTGAAGCTTCTGCGGCACGGTTGAAGTTCTTCTCAGCACCATTTTTGGCCTTTTCTGCAGCCTCAACCCTAGCATCAGCACTCATCTTGTATGCTTCTAAGGCTACGACATATGATTTCTTCCCATCTTCAAAGGAGTTAGTTCTTGCCTTCACCAAATCAATATTGTGAATATTGTCTACAGTCCCCTTTAACCTATAGAGGGCTTCGTACTTCCTCTTTTGTGAAATCATGACTTCCGCGACCTGCAAAGAGATTGAAAGTTAGAAGTTGAAATGTGAAAATCAAGCTGAGAAGGTACTTTCACTTACCCTCAATAGACTGTGGATACTATAATCCTCCAATTCATCGTGGTCTTCATCCATGATTCAATCAAGGTCCGCGGCGTTTGGGACTCTCTTCATCATGCGAACAACCCTCGCAGTTATGTCCCATGAGTATTCAGGGTTGGGCTGCCTAAGCTGAGACCACGGACGATAATCAAGACCAACACTGGCACGTCACTAAGGAGGTGCCAGGTTGGCATTAATAGCAACAATTGTTAGTGGTGGTGAATTAGAATGGATTGGAGAAGTGTCGCGGCATTCAATCTACTCATACGTTGACATTAACCCTACCGCGGCCAGGTTAACCCTAATATCATCATCAAAAGTACCCTCAGGATTCTCTTGAGGGGATAACTCCTCAACTTGGAGTGAGGGCGCGACAGGAGTAGTTTGATCCGCAGGCTGAACTTAGCCACTTGGAGCGACTGTAGGAGGAGCCTTGGACTTTATCCTTTTTCTTTTCCTTTGCCTCGCTGTGTTATTGAGGATAGCTGCGTCCTCATCCATTTCTGCCAGTTGGATAGCCAAAATCTCCCTATCAACTTCCTCACCTGAAAGAAGAAATGCAGTAATAAAAATCTGAAATTTAAAAATAACTGTCGCGGAATAAAAAGATTTCCAATAGTATTAGCTTCAGCACCCATCTCTTTGGGAATAGATTTGTTGGTGAAGTAGACCGCTTTAAAAATGGAGGCATAGGTTACAAGGGTGCTGAGCCCTCGGTAGTAACTGTCGTGACCTTACCAACTCTCTTCTCTTGCCATTGACTCAACTGCAAATTATCAAGGGCTGAAGAAATATTCAAAGGTTAGTACAAAAGAAAAATGAGGAGAATAATATGCAACTATAAAGAGGGGATGCAGCTATAATTGAAAGAGTACCAAGTTTGGAGGGACACCCCCATTGCCGCGGCATCCTAAAGGTTCTCTCCCTCCCACTCTCTTCAGGGTGGATTTCCCACCCTTCTCCAGAAATGAAAAAAATATTTTCCCTTCCAGTTCTTTACACTGGTAGGCCTCCCAGAATAAATGGTCTCATCTCTGTCGCAGACAGAAAAGTACTAGTACCCCACAAACTCTACGGAGTTTTCCTTTGGGTGGTAGAAGTGGAAAAACTCTACAGGAGTAATATCTCTCTTGAACTTCTTCTCCCATAGTACAATAGCTGAAATAATGGCCCTCCAACCATTAGGATCTAATTGGGTTGGGGCTAACCTCATTGTTTGGAACATTCTTCTAATGGGAACAGGGACAGGCAGTCGCAATCGCAACCCATAAATGAAAGCAAGGAGGGGAAAGCAGACCCTATTGTCAGCAAGCGCCTTGCATAGACTTTGTTCCACGGTAGGTGCTGAGCACATCAAGTTCCATGAAAATTCAAAGGCTTTAGCCACCTGATCAACCCACTCTTGGGCCATAGTGCTGCGGATACCAAGTGCAGCAGGAGGTCTCTTAGCTCTCCCAGATGTGCTAGCAGGTATATCCCTAACCTCAGACTGACCCCCTGTCGCGGTATTCTCATCTATGTCCATCGGTTGGTTGCTAGAATTGGCCTCTTCCGCTATGGCCGCAGAATCCAAGTCTGAATCTAGCACCACACAGTTGGTGAAATTTCTCAACTGGAAAGTTCCAATTGATTTCAAAGGGCGCACAAAGGGAATTTCGGGAGGAGAGGCTCCAAAATGTTTGTTCCGAAAGCCTATTAGAAATTCTTCTGGGTCAAAGTTCATATGGCTGCAGCAGTACCTGAAAACCAGAGAGTCCGCAGTTAGGCTCCGTAGCCAATATGGTTCTAAAAAGCCTCTAAGAAGCCACGGCAGGAATAATGATATGTAGATTAAAGACTGGATAATAATGATTAGAAAAATTGGCTAAGTATTATAAGTGTTGGGTACTAAAGCCCTAGAAGTTATATGTCGCCATAGCATATTGTTTTGAGGGTAGGAGGCGTTATCTTCTTACATGTCGTGGTCATTAAACTACGGGATAAATGTCGTGGACTATAATCTGAGAACATAAGGAAAGTAATATCCTATCAAACAAGAGTTACTACAGGCCGCAACCAAATATGTACATACCGCAGCCTGTATTTTATACATGCCGCAACATTATCTGCATGCCGCAACATTATGTTTAATGCCTGTCGCAACAACATTTTGTATGCTGTAGATATTTCTTAAACAAATTAATATTTGAAGGTTGCATTGATTTAGGACAACCTAAATTTACTAAAGGGATTTTACCATGCCGAGGCTACTCACACAAACATGTTAGTATTTAGTCTGGGTAAATTCAAAGATCAAAAGCCCTAGAATACGAAGAGTCCATCTCAAGAACGTCAAGAACATAATGGGAGTTCAGAAACCCTAAAGTCTAACCCAAACCAACAAAATTCATTTATTGGGTCAACATTGAAGATTGATTCAGTACAAGATCGGTTACCTAGTTCAAATCTAAACAATTATGTGAATTCAAATGGGCTCGATTAGTTGGAAAATTATCAAAACAAATATAGACGAAGAATTATTCAGTTACAACATGAACTTCCCAGAAATACAAGTTCAGAAAGCATAAAACATGATTGCAATTCAACAAAACACATTCAATTCGTGATGAGTTTAGCAGATATAATTCAAGATTGGGTGATTCACAAAGGCAAAAATTCAAAAATTCAGAAGTTCAGTTGATAAATTGTGAATTGTGAATTGAAAAAGCTATTAAACAGGTTTTTAATTGAAAAAATTATCGAAAAATTAAGAAACCACCAATGCTCATCCTCGAACCACCTTCAATCGCCTTAGAACCCCCACTCGCAGCTGCTAGAGATCGCCAAAAAATCCAAGGAGATAAATGCGCAAAAATTCTCTCTTGATATGCTCTCAAGGATTTGGGAAACGTAATGAAGTCCACGGCCGGTACAATTTCTATAAGAGAGCGTGGGAAGACGAAGCGTCGCCTTGGAAGTACCACGACATCTTGAGAAGATTTGACTACTCAGCTGCAGCCCCAATCACAATCTCTTGGGACTACGGCTTGGGGCTTATTGATAGTACAGATATTGCACCACCTGTCGCGGATCATTAATACCATAATATTATCATGTATCTGCCGCGGCCCTAATTCCTATTGAATACATAAATGCCTTGCATACATGCTGCAGTCTTTAACGTGTAGGCTGCAGCCACTTATTCTCTACCTGCCGCAACCCTGAACATACAGACAATGACCCCATTTATAATATATATGTCGCGACCCCTAAGCTCATTAATCAGTTGGCCGCATCATCTCTCATCACAGCAGTAGTATAATGCACACCTCCTATATATAGAGGTTCACACCTCGAGAAGGGGATGGATCCATTTTTCTTACACCAACACTTTGCTCAGAGCTGATTATTCTCTCCTCGACGGTCTTCAGACCACTCGGTCTATCTTGGGGGCTACTCCCTGGCATCGCAGCCATCTCTCAAGCACATCGAAATCCTTATAAACATGTATTCTCTTCTATCACATGCTTGTACGCCTCTTTAGGCACAACTACTATGTACCAAACATCATATATAATGGGAGTGTGGCACCTAAGTGGACGTAGGATCATTATTATAGCCGAACCACTATATATCTTATTTTTTATCTCTCTTACTTGCTCTATTTGCTTATTATGCAATTTATACATGATTGGCTGGTACGAGAATGACAAGAGGAAGATTTTTCCTATCATCAGTTAACAACAATGATGATCATTATGTAAGCCTCGAGATTAATCGGTGAATGGCCATTCCCTCTACTTGTGAAAGAGAATTATTGGCCTTATCACCACCAGCGACAGAGGCGTTATTCCAACACTATATATTCACTAAATAATATAGTCATGGACCTACTTTTACAACATCAAACAATTGAGTAGTTTAATGTGCTTCTTAATTTGTTTATACATAACAAATTATGTTTTTGAGTCGAACCAACTCTCATGCAATGAGAGTGAAGGGAACTCTAAGACATTTCATATGAAATTTTGCAATAGTTATTTATATCACTTTTAAAAGTTGCTTTGTGACCTGCTATGATAAGATAGTTTATATTTATTAGAATATATTTAGAAATTACTCTAATTAAGATTTGTGTAGTTTTAAAATTATTATAAGATTAGCGTAATGTGTGTTTATTAAATAATGATACGAAATGCTTAGATCATTTCCAATGCAAATAGGATAATTAGAAGTTGGTATGATAATTATAGGATACTCACTGTTGCAAATTTGAAGTGCTCAAATGGCATATAAGATGCTTCATGATATTTTTTAAGTGAAATCTAGTGGTTTTGAGGTGTGAAAAATGAAGTTCTTGGAAACACCATACGTAAACAACCAACTCAATCCTATTCTGGGAAACTTTCTCCTCACCCCATGATCTTTTATTATATACTTGCAACTCATCCACGGGATCGGGTGAGTTTATCAATTGACCTTTTAACAAAATTTGGATTAAAATTTTAATTTTATATACTTCTCTTATATTCTAACAAAAAATTTAAAATATCTAACTAATTTGATTTTTAATTAAATAATATTTGTTGTATTTAATTTATTAAAAAAATATATTTTTTGCTCTATTTTCCCCAATTGTCATAGATACACTATTTTTTTCGCATTTTTTCATCACGAATTTATTCTTTATACACTACACCAAATCTGTCGAACAATTCTGGGGGTGACGACGTTTGTTGTCACAGACTTGTCACGGTCATTGATCATGACAAGTTCATTAGACTTGTCACGGTCATTTCACAGTCTTTGACCTTGAAAAGTTTTATCACGGTTTAGGGCCGCGACAAACCCGTGATAATATTTAAAGAATTGAAAAAAAAAATGTTGGGCAGTATGGCCACTGCCACTACCCAGTAGTATATTTGTACTTGTTATAGCAACGTTATACCTGTTCAAACATCATATATCCAAATAAAATAGAGATAATGCAAATATACATTTAGAACAATATTCATCACGATATAATCCAAATATAATTCAAATGTAACAACTTAAAACAATTCAATTCAAATAATGTCACTACATGTCTCGGGTATGGGTAGCTCTGAGGAGGTGAGTAGACCACACGATATACTAATTGACACACCCAACAATATATATCGTGCCGCATTATTTGCACAACCACGATGGGGAGTTATCCTTCCTGGGTATCACATGCGTGACGAGCACCTTGGACTCGATATCTTGAAGCAAACGTCCATGAACTGGCATATCCTGGACGGTATACGAGTCCCTCAACCCTCTCCCTATCCGCTGGCCATCAAATATGTCCAGTCTAAACAAGCTCGACCAACCAAGTGTAGACATCGGTCGATCGAAGGGAGTCAAATAGGGGAATTGATCATCAAAGTCCACATGTGTCGGCAATGAAGCAACGAGGTCCACCTCCTCGTCATCCTGCACCTCATCCTCCACCACCTTCTCATTCCCTTTTCCCTTATGGTTTTCTCCCAACAAACACTTCACGAATGAGAACATATCTTGGACCGTCGCCTCCAAACGGGACAACTTCACGTCATGCGAGTCCACCATTTGAGCCAACCCGGTGTTGCTCGTCTCCAATCCGATGATCCTAGATTTGGCCACCCGCGAGCTTACCCCCCTTGTCCTCCCCTTGCGATCAGCGCTAAGCACTTAGCTGAGTGCGTCTGTGGACAAAGATGCCTTGTCAGCATCAGACTGCGACTCATGCACTTCCTTAAGCTTTGCCTGAAATGATAAAAAGCACATGATTAGTTAAATAAGTACATAAAAACATTACAACGTAATTAAGAAAAAGTAAACTGTCGGATTACTTAAAATCGTGGACGTGACAATCGGGGATACCTCCTTATACTTCTCATTCTTCATCCGAATAGCCACAATAAGTATCGGGCCTATGTGACATACCCCCAGGGCCACTCCTCATCCCTTGAAATAAAATAATGCAAAATTAGTATCGGCCCCGTAAAGTAAAATAATGCAGAATAACATATTTCTATAATTATAGAAAAATTAAATCTTACCATCATCCTATGATCCACCTCGACGTAAGACGTCCGGACGGAGTAGTGCACATCCGTCTTTTTCACCCGATTTTTCCTCCCTGATTGGCGAGATGCCAATTGTCGCTTCCCGGTCTCATTGTCAATGAACTTTTTCCATTGTGGCAATGAGATCGGCTCCTTCGGCGGGACGGAATCACGCATTCAAATAACGGAGTCTCGGGTCTTTTCAAAGTACTGGGTCCGCATATTTTTCTTCCACGTCTTGTGTTGTTCCCTTAATTACTCCAAGACGGAATCGCATAGTTTTGGATCCAGGCTGAATTGTTCCTGTCCAACAAATACAATGTTAGTTGCGAATAAATATAAATATAAATATTAAATGAAATTGAAATTGAAATCGAAATTGAAATTGAAATATAAATATAAATATAAATATAAATATAAATATAAATATAAATATAAATATAAATATAAATATAAATATAAATACATTACCTGTAGTGCCACCCAAATATCTAACTTGAAATCAGTTGGCACCTCCCTCCAACTAGTGTACCTCGGGCTGATGATAGTCTTTACCAGCTCGAGGGATTTCGCTAATAACCCCGTCTTGTTCTCGAAGGCCATCCCCAATTTGCCCGTTTTGAAGAGCCTAGGAGCCCTCATTGCCTCCGCCACCACCGAACCCAGACGACATCATCATAATCAACATCATCATCCTCGCCTTAATACCTAAAGGAAATATTTTCTGTAAAAAAATGTTGTTATTAGTACAAATCCAAATGAATTTGAAGAAGACATGCAAATATGTACAATTACTACAAATCCAAATGAATTATTACTTCTTAACACCTCAATTCATAATATGTAGAATTACTAAAAATCTGAAACATCCCCCCCCCCCCCCCCCACACACACACCCAACCCCACAACACACACATACATTTACAAAGGAAAGAGACAAATATAAAAAGAGTGAAAATGAATTGATGAACTACAAATTGGAATATTTATTACAAGTTGAAAAAATGTTTCAAATTCGGGTTATCATCATATTGTTTGAAATTTGGGTTGTCAATCTAGTATATACCCTGAGAACATTAGGATACGACTGCATAACTTCCTCCAAAAGTATCAACTTTAAGCCACTAAGAACATAATTATACAGAAATTATGTAGTCCCAAACTATCCAAACAGGACAATTCGGGTCTAAGGGCTATTGAATGCGTACGCATAAGAAGTAGAAGGCTAGTATCTATGCGTACTATAATAATTTCAATTATTTTTCATTTAATTATCATACAATATATATATTGTTCGTTATACAAAGTAATTTTCAAAAAAAGTTGAAAAATCCCACCCCCATATGAACAATAATTCAGTGGTCATGCCACTTTTAAAATTAACCAACCCAACATCGATCCACTATAATCCAACCGCAATGGCAACAACAAATGTGTATCCCGTACTCCTTCTAATTCATCTACTCAATTAATTCTTTTCATCAATTAAACTAAGAATTAAAGTATAAAATTATTAATTTACTAATTTACAATGAGGGGCAATCCTACTAAAAATTTAATCAATTAATTCTTTTACAAGGAGCACTACAATATGAGGGGCAATATCTAATAAATCAATAAAAATTTAATTAAAAAAATACACACACGCACATATACACACACACAACCCCCCCTCCCCACCCCCACCCCTGTCCCCTCCCCCCACTGCCACTGCCCACTACACGCACACACACATATACAAACGCACATATACACACACGCACATACACACACACACACACAAATATATATATATATATATATATATATATATATATATATATATATATATATATATATATATATATATATATATATATATATATATATATATATATATATAGGAGAAGACTCACCTACATCATACTCTATACATCATCCATGCATCACGCTTAATTACAGGCCCTAACAAACTTTTTTTTTTCAAATTTTATATTTTTTCCTTGAAATTAACTTTCTAATCAACACATATGCAAAAAAATACATCAAAATACATTTTGTAAATACTTTAAAAAAATCCACAAAAACTGCTAAAAATACCTTATTTATAAGGGTCTGCGCCAACAATTTTTTGTGGATTTTTTAAAAATAGCTAAAAAATGTATTTTGACCTAATTTTTTGCATATGTGTTGATTGGAAGGTTAATTTCAAGGGAAAAATATAAATTTTGAAAAAAAAGTTTTCTAGGGCCTAGAATTAGGTGTGATGTACGCTGTGATGTATAGTGCATGATGTAGTGAGTCTTCCTCTCCCTCTCTCTCTCTCTCTCTCTCTCTCTCTATATATATATATATATATATATATATATATATATATATATATATATATATATATATATATATATATATCTATATATATATATATCTATATAATAAAGTATGAAAGTTGTGTATGTCATAAGATCAAAAGATGATGTCATCTGGATGAATTTATTTTGCACTTCCTATTTTGCCCCTTAAATATTTGATTTCCCCCTCTTTTTTTTTCTTATCAAATTTACACTCTAATTCAAAATTGGGGGTACTTTCGTCCGAACCTCTTCATTCTCTACTTCTCCCTCCCGCTTAGACCCTCTCTCATCTCTCATTTCTCACACAAAGAACACATTTCCCGTTCTCTCATCAACGACCTAAAAAACCCTACCTAAAACATCTCTTGCTTGATCTACCGCCCCTCCTCTCTACACGCCGCCGATTCTCTCTCTACACGCCGCTCCCCTTATGTAAGTTTCATTTCTGATTTTAGCTTTAGCTTTCGTTTGTTTAATATTCATTCATATTGGTGCATAAATCTTAGGTAACGTGCTGTAAATCTTATGTAATCCAACCTCCCTCTTTTCTTCATTTCGGCTTTCTCTTCTCTCCATGA
The DNA here is from genome assembly GCA_949130495.1 of Sambucus nigra. NCBI lineage: Eukaryota > Viridiplantae > Streptophyta > Magnoliopsida > Dipsacales > Adoxaceae > Sambucus > Sambucus nigra. The sequence continues at coordinate 101,965,695 of OX422211.1, read as the reverse complement.
GATCCAAACCTACCTCTATCGATGGATGTAGGTGCGAGCTCAGGTAATTTTTAGGTAACCTCCTTCTCATTTACATCGTACGTTTGTAGAAGTTTGAGATTGCGATTTTCTATTTTTTAGGTTGCGATTGTGAACGAAATCAACAAATTTTGAAACCCTAATGTATGTTTATAATCCTCTTTGTTCATTTCTTTATTTTGTGACATTCATTTTTGGGTATTTGGATGGGTGATTTGTAGATACTTGATTAGGGCTTTTTCCTGAAGTTATTTCACTTTTCCAGTTTTTATTCACTTTTAAATCTTGAAAATAGTTCACATTTCAAAAAGATTTATTTTGTGGGTGCTATAAATATTTTAGGGATTTTTATTTTGGTAGAATAATAGGAGTGGAGGTATTAATTTAAAAATCAATATTTTTTTTATATATTTTATGGTATACAGATCCAACCGACCATCGACTTGCATTATCACCCTATGTTGTGGTAAGATCTTCACCTTTCCCCATCTTTGTCATTTTTTAGATTGGTTTTAAATCTTCCCATTTTTGAGTCTCTGTTTTAAATCAGTTACTCAGTACAACCTCGACTTCCATGTTGATGTAATTCGATATGGATTGGAAAGTTCATGATGGGCAAGATCTTGCACGCATTGGTATTGAACAAAATTTTGGATATTAATTGGAAAGTTCATTCTTTTGATGTTGACACGTGCATTGTTTTAACAAAACTTTGGATATTATGTATGTTAGTTTTTCATGTATGTTAAAGGGACTCATATTTTATATTATGTATGTTAGTTTTTCATGAATATCTATTTGTTGAGGTATGTATCGTGAACGGAATAGAGTTTTATGCAAATATGAGCCGCAAGATCTATTTTTTAATGATATTTCGATTGCTTTGTGGTGCCTAGACTATAGTGGTTGTTCTTATTAAATATCCAAATAGTACTAATATTCAGAAGCTTTGAATGTGTTCATTTTGAAGTGATATAGATCTGATGTGATTTTCATTCGTGAGTGTGATTTGCAATGTGTGGAACCATATCTTATTCATACTCCATCGTATATTAATTACGCATTTTCAAGCTCCTTTTGGCTCGATCTGGGATTTGTTCAACATATTTTTGAGTCATTTTGGAGATTATGCCTTCAAATGAATTTGTTTCTAAGGTATTTCAAAAAAGATGACTCCTAGACCTGACTTTTATGGCATGTGGTTCTGAATGTTTCTCACGACATTTGTGTAACATGTTTCGACATTGGTTACCAATAATTCAGTGCATATAATGACCATTGTTTCGTCTTTGACGTCAGATTTAGTTGATGAATGTGAATTGGGGTAGCATTTTAATTCACTTCATAATCTTTTGTATGCAAATTATTGAATATGTATGTATATAGAACTCTGTCAAGGAAATCTAAGAGTTGGTTTTATATACATTTTTCATAATGCCTAAATGCTCCATGTACAATAGAGAGAGATAAATGCAGTATCTTTTTTATTTCTTAAAAGAAGCTAAAATATATCTTCTAAGGTAAAATCTTATGATACACAGTGTAAAGTTTGAATTTTTTTATAAGAGTTTGTAATTACGGTTTGTAATTATGATATTATTCATAATAGTCCAATCTGTTCTTTAAATATTAAGCAATTATGTACAAGTTCTAACTACACTCAGTGGGGCTCCAAGGTGTGTCTCATTCTTTGTCCACTGTTATTGTAATATATGCTTTATTATTAATCTTTGTTCATATGTCGTGCTTTATTAATTTTTTAAATCCATTTATTATTTGTATGTTCATCCTTTTTTTTCATTTCATGATTTTTTCTTTTCAAATCATCACTAACTTTGTTTTTGTACTTATTTGGAAGATTCACAATATTCCAAGGTACTCTACTACTTATGTGTATTCGTGGATTTAAAATGGAGGCGACCTCTAACTACATTTTTTCATAATACGAAAGTGTAATGTGAATAATTGAGTTTTATTGTATTGCTTTATTGATAGCTTCAGATTGTTTCAAAAAAGATTCCAATGTTAATGAAATGTTATGTAGACAATGAATTAGTCATAGTTCAAACTTAGAATATGAACTGTTGCTATATGAACTGTTATACCTGCTAGAATGTGAACTTAGAATGTGAACTAACTGTTATATGAACTGTTGCACATCTCTAACATCCTTTCTTTCAGGGCCGTTGAAGGTCAATAGATCCGAAAAATAGAATTTGCATGAAGTGGTCAATGAAGTACTAGCTGGGGCTTAACCTAACCAATTAGTAAGAGTAAATCCTTATTTAAAGATGGCCTTTTTTATGTCTTGCGACCTGTTTGTCAAATATCAACCGTTCTCAGTCCGATCAATCTTTTAAGGTCGAGGAACTAGGATGATATGTAGAGTGTGTAATTTGTTCTCCTATCACTGTGTTGTTAAAAAGGGGTAGTACTTTAAAAAAAACAATAGTCCTAACACAGTTACACCGATGTCTGTTGTAGGTAATTTTTAATGGTTGATTACATATTACTGATTTTTAATGGTTCATTATGTTACTGATATTCAATTTTTTTCATTTTCACAAGTATCTTGCAGGGTCGAGCTTCAAAATGGGATTTGCTAAGAGAGGTCTTGAATTGGGGTGAGAGTTCACAAATATTCAAGGTTTTCTACAGTTTTGTAGCTATTTGATACTATTTTGTAGTTATTCAAGGTGTGGTTACTTTATTACTATCCCTTTAAATATACTTTTCATTTTAATTTCAAAACACTTTCACAGAAGGAAGAGAAATACACACAAAGTTCACTTGCAGCCTACATTTGCCAAAGCATTTGAGGAGCCTCAAAGTAAAGTACAATCAAAACACATTACTTATTTTGTTAGCTGTTCAGAACCTATGCCCCAATATTTTGAATTTACATATAAACTCAATGTTATTTTGTCATTTGTTTCCAATTGTTATGCTCCCCTTCTATACTTCTTGGATCTGGTGCAGGTCCGTTGCTCGATCATTTTACTGGTCTTGCACCTGGACTGGATCCCAGGGGTGTTATGCCTGCAGGTTCATCATTCAGGCTCCATGGGTGAATGATTAATCATAATAGTCATTTGTGTGGGTGGTGTGGGACCCATGGGGGAATGCTTAATCATAATAGTAAACCATTGGCTATTCGTTTTGCGGGTGGGTACAGACCATCACTGTCAGTGGAAGGCTTTGCGGGCATGCTGAATCACTCATCAGTTGGTTTTTCAGGACGCAGCTTAACCTCTAATCTTAGTTTTCTGACTGTATAACATCCGTTTTTATGTAAATATTTGAATTTCTTACCAATTAGTACAATTTGGTTCAGTTATTTGGATGCCCTAATATTTTTTATTGTGAATCCATTAAAATGTCAAATGTGGATGAGGAATTCACTCGAGCATTGAAACCAAAAGAAATTCAATGGTGATTCTGGTTGTAGGTTTCATTTTAGTCTTTGTAGGCATATTAAGATGCCTTAATTTTGAAATGAAACCAAAAGAATCTACTCGGATCATTCTCCCGTGTTCTCCACTATATATACTCACACTATATTATTGGAATATTCTGTTATAACTGCTACTTGAGTATTAACTTAAGACGGCACCTGGAAATGATCCATTAGTATAACAGTAGCAGTTATTCATTGGAGGCAAAAATCTTCTTCTATAACTGCTACTTGAGTATTAATATTTTTTGCTTACAATTTTATATTTTATATTCCCACAGATGAGATCAAGAAAAAGTTGATATCTGCTGAGTTATCAGATGAGGCTATTGAGGAGCTATTACAAGTTCTTTCTTTGATGTTTGGAAAAGAAACTTGGAGCTGCAGGGGATGCAGTTAGGGAACTGAAAAAACTGTTTTCACTTGCTGAAAAGTTTGGTTTTTTAGACTGGATTCAATTTGATGCTTCTATTGCCCGTGGCCTCGCCTATTATAATGGAATCATGTTTGAGGGATTTGATACACAGGGGAAACTGCGAGCCATTTGTGGTGGTGGGCGGTACAATCAGTTACATTCTACTTTTGGAGATGATGACATTACATCTGTGATAGTAGAACTGCTCAAGGAGTTTAGCCTTGGTACCCTTTAAAGTATAAAAAAACTGCATAAGGAGTTTAGCCTTGATGTTGCTTGAGGGTTTCATGATCTCTCTTAAGACGCCATACATGCCTGACCGCCATCATCATACGAACGCGATTAGCATCATATTCTCATTGCATTGCATTTCGAAGGAGCGAGGTTTGAGTTCTACACATTTTAATCCAACGCAATAAAATGCCAATGGAAATCTATATTGTATTTGGCTCGCTTTTTTATTTATCTCCAAGAATTTTTTGAGTGGTCTTGGCCCTCTGTTTTTTATCCACAACTTAAATTGATGTCTTTTTTTAAAGGTCTTATTTTATTAGATTTACCACCATCATTATCTGTACATATACTTTGTGTGGATGAGTCCTAGACCTGACTTTTATCGTGCGACTTTGATTACATATGTGAGAAGTGTAATTGGTAGGTAAATATATATTGCAGCATGTGTTCACGTGAGTGTTACTTTTTAGTTGATATTATTCAACTAATATTAGCTGTAGTGTTGAACTTATTCACGTGTATAGTTACTTTTTAGTTTCAGTATTTTCTCTATTTATTATTTATTTGCATTAACATCGGTTGGTACATATATATGGTACCACCACCTGTTTGACGATGAGCATGACACATTTGATTGCAGTTTAAATGAGGAGGAATACAATTGAAGTAGGCAAACATGGGAGTATGATGTTCAGGGCTTTCCAGACCATGTAACGAGATGGCGGTGATGAAAGATGGTGTCAAATGGTGTATTTCTAGGGCGATTCAAATGAGTGAATCGTCGATGCTTCCTTGCTTTATGAGTTTGTCTTTAGTACATAATTCATTTCTAATGAAATATTTGTTTGAGATTTCATTGCTAATGCAATATACTTCAATTCAATTCATTAATAGAGTAATTTTTGTTTTGTTTTTAGGTTACTTGCATTCAATTCAATCCATCTTGAGATCCATCTGTTGGTTAATATTAGTATGAAAGTAACAACATTCTTGATCGTTGGCTTTTGTTAATAAGTTATATTATTTTTACCGAGGTTTGTTGAATGATAATGGGGGTAGTTATGTAGGTACGGAATTCGGTATTTTATATATCATTATTCATAAAATTGGATAGCATAAGATATTCACGAGGTCCATGACGGACTATTAACATTGTTTTGTTGTATTTTTTATTTCTTAAACATGGTGGGTAGTCTTATAAATAGAGGACATTATGTCAAACTTTTCTAAATTATTTGATGGGGAACGGAATTTTTGTCATTTCGCGATTACGTACTTCGAAAATTTTTGCTGTTTCGCGATTATGTACTTAGGAAATGGCACGTCATGTTGACTTTTATGGTTATAAAAAATGTGAATTCATGTCGTGTAGACCTTTTTTAAAATTACATTTTTTTTTTGGGGGAACGAAATTTGTGTCCTTTTGCAATTACGTATTTTGAAATTTTTTACCATTTGGCGATTGTCAGCGTGCCTTCAGGCACGGGCATACCCTAGTATATATATATATATATATATATATATATAAATGTATAAATACTTACATACACATATGTATATATGTATATGTCTATGTAATGATATTGCATGTATATTTGAATTGATAATATTTTTAATACATATGTACTATTTGTATATTTAATATTATTTTATGCATTAATAATATATGTATAAAACTATATATAAGTATCATGTATCTATTGGTAACATTATCTAACATATGGATCTTTGTATACTATATAATTTAATAAAATATAAATATATGTAATTTTGTATACATATACATATATATTTTTATTTATAAGAATTACATATATATATATATATATATATATATATATATATATATATATATATATATATATATATATATATATATATATATATATATTAATGTATTATGTATGTGTACTATATATTAAAGTATAAATGCATTTAAATAATAAGAATGAATATTTTGGAGTTGAAAAATAAAAAACAGAAGTTATAAAATACCCTTTTGTTATTTTCTAAAAAACTTGATTATAAAACATAAATATTACAATTCAATGTTTAAAAATAGGTATGCAAAACGCAAATTTTTATTGAAATTGCAAATAACACATAGAACAAAATTATAGTTGCAAACCAAACAGACCCTTAGTTTCATTTTTAAAAATTCTCTTATGATCATTTCCATATTTCTATTTTTTTAGCTGTTGGTCCTATCGTAAGACTAAATTATAACAAATATTGGAGAAGTTTCATTCTCTATGAAAAAAAAAGAGAATAGTTACACATCAGTTATTGACGGTTTTGGATGGTTATGAAACTTATTACAATTTAAAAAATATATAAAAGTAGAGTCTCATAATATTCGGACGTGAAAATAAAGTTAAAAAACTATTTAATTTATTGAAAAAATAAAAGGATCAAATACAAAAAAGTCCCTCAAACATTTTTAATATACATTTAATCGAAGCTTTTTATTTTGTACCAAAAAGTCCTTTATCCCCTTATCTTTAAAGGTTCGCGCCAGCGACATTATAAAGCCTTTTTGGCATGGTGAATGACTTTTTGATGCAAAATAAAAACGCTTGGACTAAACGTGTATTAAAAAAAAGTTCGAAGGACTAATTGGTATATGCCCCAAAATAAAATCGTATTTTTTTTCTTTATTTATTCTCCCATTATGAGGTACCATGAGGTGTTTGGACAAGCTTTATGCACACCTCGACTAAACTGCTGGCGTCCAAATTTTTTACAACTACCAAGACTCGAGCTGGAGAGCAAGTCCAATCGACTCTGAGAAGTTTTAAATTAATGCATTGACACTAGATCAAGTTCGTTATTTTTTTCTGTTTTTCTTTTGTTTTTTAACTAACAAAAATACTATTGTTATCGAATTTTTAATAAATTTTTTTAAAAAAAATTGATTAATAATAAATTGTTACGTTAATAAATTATCACGTCAATAATTGGTAAGACTTTGACAATAACATTTGTTTTACCAAAACTTTGATGATATCAAAACAGACAAAACAAATGCCATTGTCAAACTGTTACCAATTATTGAGTGTTTAGTTGCTCTTACTTTACTTTTTGCACACTCTTCGCACTTTCCGGCATATACGAAGCCGTAACGGACAACAACGAGATGGACTCTACTTGTGCCGGCGATACGACGGCGTTAACAGCGCCGGTGACGTAGGAGAGTGTAACCGGAGACGGCGACAGTCAGATCGTGTGTTCGGAGAATGAGAATTTTGAAACGGAGTGTGAAAAGGTGGCGATGGTGATAGAGAAGGCGAATCGGCAGATAAAGCGGTTTAAGAGGACTCAATCGGGGAAATTGAAGCGTGAGATTGAGGTCAAGCTCCGGCGATCGGAGACGGATATCCGGCGTAAAATGACGTCGTTTGAGACGGTGGAGAGTTTGAGTAATGAACAGTTTCAACTTTAAGTAGAGGCGTTTATTAAGAAGCACAAGCAGGAGAGGTTTCTTTTAGAACACAAAGTGAATGAGAATATAGATAATGAAAATTGAACCTACAATTACAAACAGGAAACATCAATGAGAGTTGCACACAATTTTGTAGGCATAAAGAAGACTTCTATGACTCTTATAAAAGTACTCTTTTTGTACCTGCAATAAGTGTCTCATTTGAGTTTGTGTATGGATATGTTTTCCATGATTCAATAAAACAAATTTCTTTTTTGTAGCATGCTATGAGGTGTTCCATTTAGTTTTGACACACCTCAACTCATTTTTATTCGCGATTCGTAGCTTCTGTTGACGAAGTATTATTTTAACAGTGTCGGGAATCGAACTGAAGACCAAACTCAATCCAGCTCTAATATTGTCCCAGTGACCGTGTAATAAACCCTTTTATATTTCGCACACTGTTTTCATTTTGGATGCTATTTAAGTCATGGGATGTTAGTTATACCGAAAGTAATTATTTAGTCTACGAATTAAGTCAATCATTCTAAATATTAGCTTAAGGCACAAAATTCACTCAGTAAGTTGATGTGATTTTTTCGAATTCAATCCAAAGGATCCTATTGAATTTCCTTACATTATGAAAACAAGGTAAAATGGATTCAACTTGGTAGAATTTTTTTTTAATAAATTGGAATTTGCTATATGAACTATATTAGAGACTGACATCTTTTGCTGAAACAGAATTTGAAGACATCAGTGATCTATAGGATAAAAGGTGAATTAATTAAATTGGAAGTCTAAAACAACTTTTTCCCTCTCATCCATTATCATAAGAGGCTTTGTAGATTATCGTTGCATTCCAATGGATACTCACATGTGTACATGGATAATGGTGCTCATGAAGATGCTGAAGGAGTTGGTTCGTACCAACTCCAGCTACACAATGGCGAAAAGCTACTTCTTCATGCCGTGCTTTATGTGCCTCGGATAAAGCATCCCTCACAGTACCAAATTTTGAGGCGCAGATGTAAGGGTGTGTTATTTATCACTTTTACATATCTATTCATTAGATCACTTTAACATAATAAATTAAAATATCAATAGAGTTTTTAATTAAAACTCGTGCTATGAAACCCTTATTGTGGATGCGTTAGATTTGTTCTCACTATTAAAGAATTTATTTAAAGAAATCGACAAGAAAATATATTTCAAATTTTGGGAGATGATTGCGAGCCTAGCGGACTTTGGATCTCGATGGGTAAACAAGAATACCATTTACTTATTGAATTTAAAAACAAATTAAAGGACGTGCATTATAACAATTGATGTTAAATCTCTTGCAAAAATGTAGTGATGTCATCTAGCAACCTAGTCTCTGCAATGACCAAAGAAGAGAAACTTACCGACAAAAACTATTACATATGGCAAACACAAGTTCAATTTGTTCTCAACCAGCATGAGTTGTTGGATACCATATCCACTGACTGCTATGGCCCAACCTGCAGAAGGGACAACAACTGCACATCGCCGTGAGTAAGAGGCTTACCGGGCGTTCATCAAGAAAGATCGTACCGCGCACTTTACATTGCTAAGCCATATGCACGAAGATCTTATTGGTGAGTATATGAACTTCACCACAGTTAAGGCCTTGTAGGACCAACTTAGTTTTGACATTGGCGGTACGTATACCATGAGATTTACGAGTCTTGTGTTGAAATTTGAAACATAGCAGAAGGTAACTAAGCATACAATGACCGAGCATCTTAGGGTGATGTCAAGTCTGATTCATGAGATGAAAGAAGATGGAAATGTCCTTACTGATAAGCAACAGGTCAAGGCCGTTATCCGATCCCTGCCAGATTCATGGGTGCACATGAAAAAGTTTATGATACATAATGAGAATATGAAGAATTTTTTCTGATATTTCTTGTCATGTCGAGATGGAAGCAGAGCGCCAAGTGGCGAACCAAAGTCCTGCTACCTTTATTACCCAGACATGCAAGCGCTGAGAAAAAGTGCCAAGGCATGCTGAAAAAGGAAAGCATAACAAGAAGGGTAGGGCAAGTGGCCCAAAAGAAACATAGTTATAGTTAACTATCGTAGAGGCATGCATGGTGGAAATAAGGATACTTCCAAAATAAAATGCTAAAATTGTGGGAATACGTAATTGCACCGAGCCAAAGAAGTTATCTTTTTCACCTTACTTTCTCTATATATGCGTATTCTCTCATGCATTTTTTGCTCATTCTCTCCCTGATTGAATTGTAGATATGTGAGAAACAAATGACGTGATGAGGGATATAAGATGTTTTGTAGATTATCATCGCATTCTAATGGGTACTTAAAGTGTGTACATGGGTAATGGTGCTCATAAAGATGTTGAAGGAGTTGGTTTTACCAGCTCCAGCTACATAATGGTGAAAAGCTACTTTTTCGTGACTTGTTTTGTGTTCCCGAGATTAGTCATAATTTACTTTCAATTTTAGCACTTTTTTTATTATGGGTACTCTTTTAATTTTAGTTGCAGTGATTTAAATGTAATTTTGGATGGTATTATTAATGGACATGGATCCTAATTGAATAATGTTTTTAGATTAAATTTATTTGGACGAAACCTTTTGTTCCTCTTCATTATCATGTGTTGCTAATGCTACTGTTAATTAAATAACTTGTCATGCTAGACTATAACATACAGGAAAATATAGGATGACTAGATTAGCTAGAGAACGTCTTTTAAGCCCACTCGCTAAGGTTGACCTACCTATATGTGAGACTTGTTTAGCAGGAAAAGCCTGCAAGATTTTTGGTATGGCTCTCCGAGCTAATCAACCACTAGAAATAATTCACCCTGATATCTGTGGACCAATGAGCGTTAAGGCACATAATGACGCCTCTTATTTTCTCACATTCATAGATGATTAGTCGCGGTTCGGTCATGTCTATTTGATCTCTAACCTTGATGAATATTTGTATTGTTTCAAATGTTATGTAGCAGAGGTTGGAAATGAAAGTTCAAAGAGGTTAAAATCTCTTCGCACATATAGAGGACGCGAATACTTATTAGATCAATTTAGAGAATTGGTGAAGAAAAGGGTGTATGCAGACAACTGACTATTCCAAACACTCCACATCAAAATGGTGTTGCAGAGAGGAGGAATATAACACCTCTAGACATGGCTAGATCTATGATGGCGCAAGCCAACCTACGAATATATTTATGGAGGGATGCTCTTTTGACTACTACCTACATACTTAACAGAGTGCCTTCTCAATCAATTTCATCAACACGATATGAACTTTGGAAAGGAGAAAAGCCCAATTTCGAGCAATTTCACCCAAGGGGTTCTGCCATTTATGTCCATAGTACCTCTCATAAGTGTGGAAAACTTAAACCTAGAGCTCAAAAGCATACCTTTGTAAGGTATTATGAGACCTCAAAAGACTATGTAATGTACGGCTAACACCCTGATGGAGGAATCACTGAAATATAATTGAGTTCTATTGATTTCATAAAGAATAATCTCCTTATTATAAGCGATGCTAAAAAGAATCTTGACCTTTATGAGTTAGCGAACATTGAAGATATCTTAGCATCTTTAAGAGCATCATGTAATAGCTGAAGATAGTGATAATAGTAATATTCATCCCAGTAGGAGAGTACCATTGGAACCACATGATTCTTCAGTTCGTAAAAACAAATGACAAAAAATTTAATATCGTCATTTTGTGATTGAGGGACTACTTTCTTATGCGCTGCTTTAGATGAGGAAGAGACTCCTTCTTATGCAGAAGTACTTTCCTCCAATGGTAAGGATGAATGGATGGTTATCATGCAGGAAAAGATGAGCTCATCATCTAATAACAATGTATGAGAATCGAAACGACCTAAACGTCACTAGAAAGGACAAAAGGGTACTCGCTAATGCTTAATAGGTTATTTAAAAACTCTTTTTAACTCTTATAAAACCTATTAATTTATAAATTAAAAATACTCATGCACATGAGTGAATAAAAGATGGTGATCCTAGATATAAAAAATAATTCCCTTTAAGAATGAGATGAGGAAAAGTAGAGTGTGACATAATATTTGTTCTCGAGGAACCCACCGTGGGGATAAACCCCGTGTCCCTAGTCCCAGGACAACACACACTCCCAAGTTCACTATTACCAATTACAAGTTACATATTACAGTCCTCCAAGTCCACGATGAATTAAACTAAGTAAATACACACTCGTACAACCAGCCTAGTCTAAAACAATCCAACTTGCCTGAAAATCAGTCAACCCAATAAGTCCAGGTAATAGTGACTATCACTAACTCACTCACTACACACGCAACACTAATACCAATGCTTAGATAAAGAATTCAGCAATCCATTGTAAATGAAATAGTTAGGTCAATACAAAACCAGTACACCTAGGAACAAACTAACAACCTAGGTAGTGAAAGCGTGAGACACACACACAATTACACACTCAAACTCGAGACCCCGTGTAGATGTGTAAAACAAATTTAATAATAAGTTTGTTTTAATCAAAACAATAGAATAATCTTATTTAGAAAAAAAGAGACTAAACAAAACCCGGTTAAGTCTATTTGAATTAACAAGAAAAATTACGAATCAGTGACTAAGTGAAAGGTAAGAGAATATTGAATTAATCGGTACTAAAAAGAATGATTAAATATTAAGTCACAAGACACAAACCAAGTATTCCTTAATATTTAATATTCAAGTAAAGATAAATCCTAAAACAATTTAGTTAGCGCAAATGACCACAAATAAAATAGAAAATAAAATTTCAACAATTGTGTCGCGCAACTAAAATAAAAAATTAACTTAACACAAAATAGAATACAAATCAATTTAAAGTGGTGTTATGTTAAAAATATCAAGTCCAAGTAAAATGATCAAAAACTAATATGTGTAGCACTTAGCTCATACAAATTATGACTTAATTAAAGTTACCACAAGATAGATACTAATATATTAGTTAAGTCCAAATTGCAAAAAATGTGTAACGCAAAAAAATAATCACAAGGATTAAAATCCAAATTTTAGTTCAAGTCAATACTAATACTAGGTTTGGATCAAAAACTCATACACACACAAACACCACCTAAGTATAAAAGAATACAACAAAAAGTATTTAACTTAGGCAGTAAAAAGTGTAGGAGTCAATTGATATTATCCAAGTCAAATTGACTACGAGATAAAGAGTGTAGCACTCGACTCAATAAAACATGATGGTTTTCACTAAAATAAAATTTAGAGTAAAGTACCCCAATAGTCCCTTACTTTTCTATTGGTTTCAATTTAGTCCCTTATCTTTTTACTGTCTCAATTTAAACTCTCACCTTTCGAATTGGTTCAATTTCATCCCTGCCCTTTTTTTTTATTTCAATTTCATTCCCAACCTTTTATTTTATCTCAATTTAGTCCATCTGTTAAATATTTTGGATACAACTGACTATTTTACCCCTCTTTATTGAAAAATAATATAATGAATATTATAAATTTGAAAAATAAGCTATTTTATTATTTTTTGGGGATAAAAAATAGTTGTTTATCCGAGAATAATAAAAAAATAGTTTTTATTTTTATTCTATCCTAGTTGTTTTAATTTTTCAAAAAAAAACTTGAATTATAATTTTAATAGTCAGCATTTTTTTTTATTTATAAAAAACTCTTTTTTTTAATTTTAATTAAAAATGTAATATTTGATGTTTTAGATTCATAATTGATTAGTTCCGCTGACGCTGACCCACATCACATGAATTTTTTTATTTATCAATTATATTACATAGATAGGGAAAAAATTGATGTCTTAGATTCGCGATTGGTTAGTTCGTTTGATCGGTCCAGATTCATTAAAATAAAGGGCTTGACTACAGTGGCTTATTCTCAAGCCCCTTATTTTAATGAATGTGGGTCCGATCCAGCGAACTAACCAATCGCGAATCTAAGACATCAATTTTCTCCATATCTATGTAATATAATTGATAAATAAAGATTTTCATGTGATGTGGGTCCGCGTCAGTGACACTAATCAATTGTGAATCTAAAACATCAAATTTTACATTTTAATTAAAATTAAAAAAATAATTTCTTATAATTAAAAAAAACTATGTTGACTATTAAAAGTATAATTCAAGTTTTTTTTGAAAAATTAAAAACAATTAGGATAGAATAAAACTAAAAACTATTTTTTTATTATTCTCGGATAAAAACTATTTTTTATCCCCAAATAATAATAAAATAGCTTATTTTTCAAATTTTATAACATTCATTATATTATTTTTCAATAAAGATGGGTAAAATAGTCAATTGTATCCAAAATAGTTAACAGATGGACTAAATTGAAACTAAATGAAAGGTTGAGAATGAAATTGAAAAAAAAAAGAAAGGAAAGGGACGAAATCGAACCAATTTAAAAGGTGAGTAACTAAATTGAGACAATAAAAAGGTAAGGGACTAAATTGAAACCAATAAAAAGGTAAAGGACTATTGGGGTACTTTACTCTAAAATTTAAATAACAAAAGATGTGATTTAAAGTCCACACACTAATTAAACCCAACAAAATAAAGTGAACATACAAAAGTTCAACTTAGAGGGTATAACTAGTTAGAAGCACAAATATAATTATCTTAAATTCCAAATAAATTAATTTTAATAAAAATGTGTGACACAGAAAAAATAAAGTCTAGATAACAAAGTGTTAAGCCCAACTAGACAAGTGCACACACACACACAACAATGGGTGTAAATAAAATCTCAATGCCTAATACCCAAAAACAGACTTAGTCCAAAACATTCCAAATAAATTTTAGTCAAAACAATATGTAGAACACAACAGTAATAGAGATAGGTGATAAAAATTTCAAAAACAAATACCACTAATAGTGTAAATACCAGGATCCAAACAACCAATAATAAAGTGGGTATAAACTCGAATCCAAACGGATAGGGTAAACATATTTAAACACCCCAATTAACAATTTAGATTTAATCAACGCAAAAAACAGAAAATTATTTTCATTTTTACAAAAAAATGTTATTCTATATCAGATCTGATCTGTTCATAACAAAGGGAAAAAAATACGTATATTATATATATATATATAATAAAGTAGAAAACTTATGTATGTCATAAGTTTGGCTAATGATGTCATATTTATGAATTTTTTTACATTATCTATTTTACCCCTTATAAATTTGGATTCCCCATCTTTTAATACACTCTAATTTGTTTCCCCTTTTTTTTTCAAAATTCAAACACAAGGGTACAATGGTCCTCCCACTTTATCCCTTACACTTATTTGTCTAAACCACACCCGTTTCTCATTGCACTCCCTCACTTTATGCTCTCTACCAGTTCACTCTCTCCTCTCTTTCCACGAGAATAGGGTTTCAAGGCTCACATACCACCGAACTCCTTCCTCTCTGCTGCACTCGACCTTATCCACCTCCACCTTATCCGCCTTATCATCCTTCACCTTATCCGCTTACTGCCATGAGCTCCAAGGTTATTTCCCCCACTCACCGTCGCGGCCCTCTCTTCCTCTTTTCAATGTTTGATTTTGAAAAGAGATGACCAGAAATGCGGATTCCATGCAAGATCATGTGTTATTGGCAGAAATCCATATTATCAGCTCAACCCATCTCAGTATTTCTCACCAGGATCATCTCTACTGAGTTAAAGTCACCACGTTATACTGATTTGACCCATATCATTTAAGGCTTAGATTGGGTTCTGTGCATATTCTTATGGTAGTATGTAGTTTCATTCATTTTGTGTCAAGTAGATTCTCTTATTCGTATTGTGTTTTAGATTGGGTTATGCGGGTAATATGAAACAGACACAATATTTCCCCTTTCTTTTATATTTTTATTCTTTATGTGTACAATATTTATCATATTATTTATGTCTGGATCATTTTTCAATTTCGTATAACTGAGTTCAACATCTTATGTCCTGATCATTTTTTTCAATTGCATGTCTAGGGCTGTGTAATTTGGGGTATTCGCATTTTTTTCAATTGTAGGTTTAGGGATTTATTCACATTTTTGTTTGGTTTTTGTAGGTACACAGGCGGAGATAGAGAGAGAGTGAGGCTGACAGATATATTTGGGATTCAATGTCTTAGGTTTGTTTTGGAGAGTTTTTTAAACAAGTGTCCCACCTATATGTTTTGTTCACATTTTTAAAACCATTTCAGATTTGTTTGACACTGATACTGTACCAACTGCTTTGTGAGGTGGAGAGCTAGTTGGTCTGTTTCTATCATGTTAGATTGGGGATTTTGCTCTTTTTTTTTCTTTCGTGACTTTATTGTGGTCAATATCTCTATTTTTGACTCATATTTAAGGTGTCAATTTGTTATCATTCGGTGCCACCCACTAAGCCTATTTAATTCAAGATATAGCATGCATATGTGTATTAAATATTGATTTCATTTGTATACACCTAATCAATATAATTTATTTATTTCCATTCAAGTTATTATAGTTTCAGTATAATTTAGAGTTCCTTTATAAAATGATAGTCTTCAACTCTTAGAAACATAAAGAAGCCATGGGTTGTTTCTTCAGCTCTGGAAAATCAAAGAACAAAAGTAAAAAGCAGCAGAATAAGAATACTCAAGATCAGATCTCATTGCCTTTAGATGATTTGTAGGAAAAATTTTCGTTGGATGTGAAGAATGAAGGTTCTAAAAATGGAGGATCTGATCACATCTCAGCACAAACATTTACATTTCGTGAATTGGCAGTTGCAACTAAGAATTTTAGGGGGGCAGATTGTCTTTTAGGAGAAGGAGGCTTTAGCAGTTGCAACCGTATGCCACGTTATTGGTAAGTGTTAATGACCGTTGTTTTGATTCATTATCATTATAATTTATTTTCGATCATGTTTACATTATTATCAAGTCTTAATGACCTCTATTTTGAAGTTTTTATTTCGGGCATGTGTTTACATTATCGGGCATGTTTACATTTCGGGCATATGTTTTAAAGACTTATGGTTTATAACCTTTGACTGCGTTAAATGTAGGGTTTACATTTTGAATTATCTATGAATAGAATGTATGTGCGTGAGTTTGTTTAAATAGCCCTCTTCAGTTTGATATTATGTGCACTCGGCATGTAACGATTTATTCTTATTATCGCAAGGATGGTTTATGTAACTGTTTAGTTATACTTTTTATTTATAATTTTTATCATAAGGATTGTTTATGTAACTATTTATTCTTCTTATCACAGGGGCCGAAATCCAATCATTATGCAGGCTTATACAATGTTTCTCATGTTTTTTGGATTGGTGATGGATATTTTGTTTGGAACATACATATTTTATTCTCCCAATAGCACATGTTGATTCATGAAGTTGTCAATAGTACGTGTACAAGTGCACTATAGTTTGTCGCATAAAAGAAGGCATTAGCTCAGGTGAGATTTATCATCTTTTGGTGGTCTTTGAGTTACGTTAGCTTCAACTACAAAGTATGTCTTGAGCAATTGACAAAGTGGATAAAGAACATCCGAGGAAATTGCATCAAATGTGATATAGCAGCGGCGACAATGCAAAATAGGGTGTCTGATCCACGTAGGTGTAATAGAATCCAATAAGTACAAACTTTATCATGCCAAGTCCAAACATACTTGGACCTAAAGGCCAATCTAAGGAGGGCAGTCTTCAAAATGGGAGAGTGGTATCCATTTAAGTTATTAGAGTTTCAGTATAATTTAGAGTTCCTTTATAAAATGATAGTCTTTAACTCTTAGAAACATAAAGAAGACATGGGTTGTTTCCTCAGATCTGGAAAATCAAAGAACAAAAGTAAAAACCAGTAGAATAATTATACTCAAGATCAGATCTCGTTGCCTTTAGATGATTTGTAGGCAAATTTTTTGCTGGATGTGAAGAATGAAGGTTCTAAAAATGGAGGATCTGATCACATCTCAGCACACACATTTACATTTCGTGATATGATGGATATATGATGAATATATGATGGATGAGTGAGAAGAGTGTACTATACATGAAGAACAAATGTCTTTATTTCAAAACCAACTACTAACTACAAAGTCTCTTTCTTTTCTTTTCTCTCTCTATTTTTTATTTTTCTTTTCTTTTTCTCATTTTTTTTCTTCTATTTATATTTTTGCTATTTTTCTATATTTTTCTTTTTTTTTCCCCTCACTTTTCAACCCAACAATGAAGACATTTAACATTTAGAATCAACACACTTTTTCTAAAAATTGATGATGGATAATATATGAATGGAGTGGGGAATGTGTATGGATGATGAGGGGAATAAATGAGAATATGGGTGAAGTGAATGGTAAATGGTAGGTGTATGGATGAAAATTTGGTGATCGGGATAAATTTCAAGACACATGTTTCTTACAACTCGAAAAAGATGTCATTCTCAGTGATCAAGCCAAAATTTTATGAAAGATAATGAGATCATACAACAATTAAAGTGCGGACCCCAAATGAAGTTGAATCAACTTGTGACTCGGAGATTGCGTAAAACACTCTGAAAGGGTGAAAGTCACGAATCTCATAGGATAAAAGTCTCTACTAGTGATCCTTAAGGTTCTCATTAGAATTGTAGTACTCCTCAACTCTAAACCGTATTGACATGATAAGTGCGCAAATTTTATTGAGACTAGAAATTCATGGTGCAACATGCCTTCTTACGTATTACATAAGCTATTTAGAAAAAATATTCTCTAGACTGATTCCTAGACTTTAAAAGATGGATGATTGAAAATTCACATCAATGATTTGAGATGAAAGAAACTGCACGAAATTTTAAAATTAGGTTTAAAAATAAAAAAAATTCAAAAGAGGTACAATTTTGATAAAATTCCCCACCCCCAAACAAAAAGGAACATCATCCTCGATGTTAAGTAAAATGATTTTTAAAATTGAGAGCATAAGGTAGGAAAGAGATTACCAGAATCAACTGCTCATGAAGTGGACAGATAAAGACAAAATGAAACCTGAATAAGTGATAAGAAGAAAAAAAATGTGTACAAGTCTATAAGCATGGTAAAACATAGGGTGATGTGAAACACCACCCCCAAACAGGATGAGACTAGTATAAGAAATGCAGGTTGCCTCCCGGTAGTGCTAAGTTTAATGTCTTCATCCAGACCGATGGATCTCACCCTAAAGATAGGAACTAGGAAAGCGCGGGGCGGCAGAAAAATTGGGGTGATGAGAATCACCCCCAAACAAGACTGAAGCGTTAGTCTTGCTGAAAATAGGCTAAAGTGGTCAATGCACCTGTATGGAAAAGTTCACCACACGATGCAAAACATCGGTGGACTATGGGTGGATGGGTATTAGGGAAAGGGTGAAAATTCATGGGTGATTAAGCATCGATAACGGGCCTTATTGAGCCGAAATGTGAGGGCGACTAGGGCCCTATAAGCATGGTGCTCAAGTTGTATGGGAAGGCAAAAGGGTTTGGTAAGTGGAATGGGTTGGGCCTCATAAAAATCACATGACCGTTATATGAATGGACGATGATAATGGTCGCGCCGTAACACACCAGGGAGTTGTCGATGGGAAAAATCAGAACCACAAGAGAGTGGCGGGCATCGAGGAACAAGATTGGTGTCACGGAAGTAGAGAGTAGCACCACATATACTCTCGTGGGTGGGGGATGGTTTCAGGTGAGGATCTAAAAATGTGGTTGGGAACATGCAAGGTGTAAATCCAAGATCCAAACCAGGTGGTGGGGTAAAAGGGACAATGGGTGGGTTGGGTGGGACAAATGGTGGATCGGGTTGGATAAATGGTGGAGGAAGATAATCTATCTTTAGAGTAGGGAACACACACTCATTTGGAGGGACATAATGATCCTCAATATCCTCCTGAAGAGAGAGTGTGGTATCAAATTATTTCGAGATCAACTTATCCACTAATGTATCACCATCCGATGTGGTGAAGGGTCTAACGAGGCACCAAGACTAGAGATAGAGGAATTACTAGAAATATCGGGCTCAAAGGGAGTGGGCTCAATAGGTGTAGACTCGGGCATTTTTTTGGATTTATTGGGAAAGGGAATGGGAACCTCAAAATGGGGTTCATGATGACATGGTGGGATTGGATTAGGCTCACTATCGAAAGGTAAGTCAACACAATTGTCAACTTGGGGCCCGGACCATGGAATGGTCTCAACTTTAAGATTCTCGGGGTGGTGGGGTTGGTTACACTCAAAATCCGTATCACAAGATGACACAACATCATTACACTCGGTTGTAACGATGGGTGGAGCCATGAGAATGTCCGACTCTCTTGCACTCCAAATCATTTAATCGTTGTTCAAGCCTTTGGAGAGCTTGAGTTTGGATTTGAGTGGCTTGCTCTTGCTCGAGTATGAACTTTTGCAAGAGGCTTTCGAGAGCGAATCTGGATGGTGGTGGTGGAGTGACGGGTGGTGGCGGTGGTTGAGGTGGACACAACTCGCTATGATCATGACTATATGGAGAATAACCAAATGAAGTGTGTGGAGTGGGGCCAAGTTCATCATACACGAAAGGATCGCTTTCGTGATGGACAAATGGTTGATATTTATGGGGTGCGTAGTGAGGGTACTGATTATGAATGGGTGCACAAGGTTTCCATGACGACTATTGGAACGTGTGAGGATCCACAACATCGGGTTGAAAATCGTATTGCGTGAAAGGGTGATCAAGCCTCCACGAATAACTGGGGTGATCACACAACTCGGGGTTAGGTATATCGGTATAATAAGCCGAGGTGGGTTTCGGAACAGTGTCATATGGATACACATGTTCCATGGTGGGTTCGGATGGATATGGAATGTAAGGGCACTCATGGGACATGTGATCGGCATAGGACAACAAGTTACGCGACATGTTGACACTTGATACCGAGGGTGATGGAATAGGAGGTGTGTGCATCGATGGGTCAAGAGTATCAACGGGACTCGTGAGAGAGGTGAAACTATTAAAAATATCATAAAGAGACGGTTCGGGATCACTCTCACACGTGTTGCGTGTCAATGGAAAATGACCAAAGAAGTCCTGTAAGGGACGTTCTTCGGCCATGTGGAGAGAATTTTATTTTTATTTTTAAATTTATTTCAAAAGGGAAGAAAATATTTTTGAATTTTTCTAAAATTAAAGAAAGAAAATATTTTTGGATTTTTCTAAAATGAAAGAAATAAAATATTTTTGAATTTTTTCATAAAAAATAAAGAAAATATTTTTGGATTTTTTGGAAGAAAAGGTGGGGAGAAATATGGACTCTTTGAATTTTGACGAACTCACTAAAATCCGACTACCGAAAAAATGATTGGAATTGGACACACACAAGTTAAGGAGGATTCCTAACTAGAACATAACCAATTTTATCTTTAGATTTAGTGAAATAGTAGTCAAATTTTAATTAAGTCCGTGGGAGATAAAAATCATGAAATTTATATGAGTGATTGCCTTTGCAAAATTTTCTCCTAGTGGGGTACCTAGTTGATTGATTTTAAATTTAGTGATGGCTAGGGTAGCACACAATTGGTAAGCGAGTGAGTCGGGTGATGAAATCCCTTCTCGTGAGTGACTGGGTGTAGGTCTTAGTAATTTAATTTATCACACCATTCGAAAATAAATGCGAGAATAAAATCAAGTAAGAGCACACAAAACACACAAAAGAATTAACTCGCTAACAGGAGAGGCACGAGGGTTTGAGAAATATACCTCCCACAGTTTTTACGCCGTGGGTTCCGAAAAATTTGAGTCGACCGGGGGGAGATCACGCCTATCTCAGTCGGCCCCAGGAGTCCTAACGACCCAAGGTAGAGAGGCTTCTAAATCCTCGCCTTTGGACGCCCTCTCTCTACCTTGTCCGGTTTCCCTATCACGCTTGTCTTCGATTATTACAATTTTTAAAATGAAAAATAAAATAAAGGTGTTTCTATGCACCACAATAGAAGCAATGATAAAAATCCTAATACAAGTCTTCTAAAATAAAGAAAAATGGTACTAAAATGCAACAAAAATATAGAAAATAAATAAACTACAAAATTAAATCCACTTCGAGCTTCACGATCCCAAGAATGGAAACGACGCCATTTGATAGAGCGTACTCCGAGTGCTTCACAGTCCCCAACAACGGCGCCATTTGATAACTATGATTTTTGTGTGTATGTCGTTGTTCAAAGCCAAGTTAATCAAAACCTCAAATACCTACAAAATAATAACAATCTAAAGTGTAGAGGTAAGTAAGGGTATCAATCCACATCAAGGGGGTAAGCTAGAGACAAAATCAGATGTAGTTCAATTTTTATTTTATTTTCTATTTTTTAGCTTTTTCAAATATTAAAACAATTGGGTGAGGTGATGATTTAAACTAAACTAAACTAAATGTGATATGATAACAAATAACTAGAAAGTTACTAAAAGGGAAAAATAAGTTCTAACACTAAAATCAAGGAGTGGGATTACACCACAAATTTTAGCTATTCTAACTAATTAATTTAATTAATTGAATTCTCCCAAATTAATATCAACATTACAAATCAACTCTCGTTGCAAATGTAATCTTAATAGTAACCTTTTAGAAAATTAAGTTTAACACCCCACAACTCTAGAAAAATAGATCTACACTCCTTTTAATTAATCATCCGCTAGGATCGATCAATTAAAATTTATATAAATCTTAGAAAATAAATTTAGAGTTGAAATTCAAGTTATAATACCCCACTTAAGAAACCCCTATCTCTAGTTCGAATCTAAAATGGGTATTATAACTAGAATTTTGATTTTCTCTCGAAAATCATTTACCCTCTCTCGAGGCGTAAATTTATGGGTGAGGGATTAAAATTAATATTCAAAGGGAATTTTCAAGTAATCAAACTAATTAAACTAAAATAACATCAAATAAGGGTCCCCCCACCCCTTGAAAGGGGATTTAGCCTAAGATGATATTAAACACGATGAACAAATAATCAAGGCTACTAAAATAAAATAGAAGGGAATATGACAAGCAAACCAAATCTCTTTGAGAAAGTTGAACTCTAATCTTCCAATTTGAAGCATACAATCTCTCTATTTGAGCATCCAAGTGATTTGAAATTAAATATCCACCAAATTAACCCTCTTACAAAATTTAACCTCACGAATATCTAACAAAAATAAAAAAAACTATTTACAAATATTTCTACCTAATTTATTCTAACATAACTCTCTACTTTTCTCTAGAATTTTCTCTCTCTAAAAATTGATATCCTCCTTTTTTCAAATGAGGTCTTCCATCCTTATATAGTAGGCACATAGAGCATGGAGGTATTTTTGGGAAGGTTAAATGTGCATGAAAATGGGGTGTGTACACATGAGGTAAGAGAGGTGTGAGGACATGTGGGTGAGGGGTGAATGAGGGTATTTTAGAAAGTTGGGTTAAAATAGGTAGTTGGGGGCATTTTGGGTAAAAGGGGTTAAATGGGTTTAATAAGTTGATTTGGTCTTGGCTTTGGGATTGTTTGTCTTGTAATAGGTGGATGAAAATCGTGGAAGGCTAAGAAATGAAATGGGTTTGGAGGTATTGAATGAAGTTGCAGATCCAGGTTCGAAAGGTTGGACACGGGTTGCTAGCTGGGGGATCGCCGGCTTTGGGATTGTTCCGAGCTCAGCCGACGGTAGGTTGGAGTGGACGAGGATGGGACGACGTCGGGGCATGAGGAAGTCACCGCCGGAGCTAAGGGTAAGGGGTTATGTGGATCGCAGGTTGAGTCGCGCCGGCCTTTGGGATCTCGAGTTTTCTGGCGGGGGTAGGTTGGTCGCGGTTTGGGACGCCGGCGATAGAGGAGAGAGAATGGAGGTTTGCTAGCGGAGGGACTCTGGCGGGTTAAGGAAGGGGGTGGAGTCCGACGGGTGGATTGTCGAAGGGAGGGAAGGTGATGGGTCGAAACCGCCGGAGGGTTAGTTTGGTTGGGTTGTTGATGTGTATAGTTGGGTGGAAAGATGATGATGGTGGTGGGTTTGTGGGTTATGGAGGATGAGATAGGATATAGAGTGGAGGTTTAGGGAAGAAGATGGTGGTGGCTTTGATTAGGTGGGTGAGGGTGTAGAAGAGTTAGTGTGTGGGTGAGGGAGTGTTTTGTGTGTTGTTTAGTGTATGATAGGTGGGTGTGAGTGGGTTTAGGTGTAGGGAAGTTTATGTGTGTGTTTTATTTGAACACCTAAAAATAACCCTAATAAAATAAAATTCATAAAAAATATAAAAACCTAAAAAAAATCCTATTCTAAAATAAAACAAAGACTCAAATAAAATTTGAAACTAAAAATAAATAAAAATAAAAATAGAATCTAAGAAAACTAAACTAAAATCCTAAATAAATGTAAAATCAAATAAAACTAAAAAAATAAATGAAATCCTAAAAATCTAATTCTAATAAAAACTAAATACTAAAAAAAATCAAAATAAAATTATACTAATAAAGAAAAAATAGAAAAATAGAAAACAAACCCTAAAAAATACTAAATAAATCAAAAATAAATACTAAAAATAAAGCGGCTCAAACTAAAAATCTAAAATATAATAAAAAGAGACAAACAAAACACACACAAGGTTTGGGGTAGGTTTAGGCTAGGTTTAGGCTCAGGTAAGGTTAACGAGGAGGGAATTTTGCTCCATTCAATGCGCATTTTCCTTGATATATAGCTTTTGACATTGCAAACGGACATTTAACCTACAAGATAAATATTTAAGAACATAAGACCCACATTGCTAAGAATTAGCAACTAAAGTATGTCTATTCGGGGTATAAAATGTACATTTTTGGGTGCTTATCACAAATATACGGATATATTTTCAAAATTCAAGGTATATATTATTTTATTATATTATTAGCCTTAGAATAATTAAAATAATAAAAAAAGAAAAAATGCCTTTTTACGCCTAGGCTCCTAAGGCTTGATGCTTGACCTCTACGCCTCGACCACGCCTCATGCCTTTTAGAACTTTGCACCTCATATGTTGGAATTTGTGTCCTAACACTTAGTGATTTGAATGTTAAAAATTAGCATTTGATATGGTGTTAGATAACATTGACATATATATTTTGGATAACAACCAAATATTAGCCTTAGATAACGATGATGCATATTTGAATTAAGTAGATCCATCACATATAGCACAAAATAAAATCATAGTCGAATAGTAAATCAAATTAGTGACATAAACTACTTGTGAAAGGCATAAATTAACTAACATAAACAAACATATCAATAATTCTAACTAAAATTCACACAATTAAGTATACAAGTATTATGATATATTAATCTTAAAACTATACTACAACAACCAATTGACAATCCGAATTTTTAATTGGCTCACCCTCAACCTCCTATCACCACTTCAAATCAATCCAATAAGAAAACTAATGATATTCAGCAATAAGCAAAAGTTAAAATTACCTATTATCCGTATCAATCCGACGATACTATAACTTGAATTTTTGGAATTAGATCAAATATTTAAACTTCAATGAAAATGTGTAACATAATTAGTAATTCCCCTATCAAATACCCATCAATGAAAAACATATGATGGCCATTTAAAAACCATAGTTATGATATAATGCAGAAAAAATTATTATTCTGTTATTATAAGTAATTTTTATTATAATAAAAACTCCAACTATCTCAATAACCAACTAATTACATCAACAATACATTAAATTACTTTTCCATTACCTTTACTTTCATTTTAATAGAAACCAAATAATGAAATTAACAACCAATATATGACAAAACTAATTTGATGTTTTCAACCATAGGCCTCAAATTGATAATTTCCAATTACATTTAATCCCAATTTTTGAAACCCTAACTAGCTAACAACCTATGCCCCCATAATCTCACCACAACCAAAAGAAAAGGAAACATGAATTACCAGAGGTGAGGGAAGGGGAGAGATCAAGGGATAGTGACAATGGCAGGGAAGAAGTCTAGGGCAAGCGACGGCTGTAAGGGGGGTTGCGTTACTATTTGTCGGGGTTGAGAAACGAGATGCTTAGGTTTTTCTTATTCCTTTCTTTTTTGTTTTCTATGTACAAAGTTTCATTTCTTTTCATAAGAAAAGGCGGGAGTTAAAATCGTGGAGGAGGGAAATTAAATTATTTCAGCCGTCTCAAAAGGTGGACTATTTGAGACGACTCTTAATATGTTGTCTCATCAACCTCACTTTATAGGACGAGTAATATATTCTGTCTTAAATAATATTAGTTTTTTATACGGCTTTTTTTCCCATCTTAAAATGTATGCTTTAGGGATTAAAATTTAAGCCGTCTCAAAAGCCTCCATCTTAAAAATAACTTTTTTTGTAGTGACAATTAAGTCTAAATCCAATCTCCTCATGAGGTCACTCTTAGGGGAATCAAAGCTCAACAGCTTATGAGTCAGCAAACCTATCTTACCTCGTACCATTGTCTTAATACCAAAAGCAAGAATGTAAGGAGTTTCACTGGTGGTGGCTCTCAATGAAGTTATATATTCCTAAAGAACACTTTGCAGCTCATTTATCCATTTACCTTAACATCATCTAACCTCTTCTTCAACCCATAAAGTATAGTTTTATTGGTGACCTCTGTTTGGCCATTTGACGGTGAGTGTCACGATGTAGAGTGAAGTTTTTGAATCATGGACTGAATGCAGTACTCCTCAAATTCCTCGTAGTCGAACTGAGTGTCGTGGTAAGTGATGAAGGCATATGGTATTACGTATTGACATATGATATGTTTACAGATGAGATAGGAAAAATCTTTCATAAGGCATTTCAACTAATGGCTTATCTTCCACCCATTTTATGAAGTAATCCACTGCCACCACTAAATACTTGAACCTTCTTTTAGTCCTCGGTAATGGGATGACCAAATCAATTTCCCAGATAGCAAAAGGCCAAGGATAAGTAATAGGATTTAAAGAAACCCCCGATCTTCTATGGATTGTAGTGAATTTCTGATACTTATTACACTTTTTAGCAAAGGAAATATAGTCTGCTCTCATAGTCAGTCAACAGTATCCATTCACAGTTATCCTTCGCATTAATGATCAATCGAATGAATGATCCCCACAAGAACCTTCTTATACCTCTCTGATCAAATTAGGTACCTTGATGGGGTGTACCCATCGAAGTAAGAAAATTGTATATCCCCTTTTGTATAAGACTCCTCGCTCTAACACATAACTAGTTGCTTTATACCTTAACTTCCTGGCGTCCTTTAGATCAATATGTAATATACCTTTGTCAATGTAATTTCTAATAGAATCCATCTATAAGGATCCTAAATCCACCGTAATAAAAATGATCACAGTTTCTACATCTACACTTATATGTGAAAGAATTTCCACATGAATGGTTCTCCTAAGTTATGTCCTAGTCACTGAAGCCAGTCGAGCATGTGCATCTGCTCAGAATTATCTATCCTTAGTAATCTCACCATTTTGATTCTGGTAAACTTGGAGATGACATCCATAGTTTTAGACGGATACTTGATCATAAGATCTCCTTTGACTCCATATATTTAAAGTACTTGGTTGATAATAAGCTGAGAATCACTATTTGCCACACCTTGCCCAGCTCCTAATGATAAGCCTAATTCCAAGCCTGTGATTAATATTTCATACTCTGCTTCATTGTTGGAGGCATAGAATTAAAATCAGAGTGCATATTCCACATCAATATCATCTAGAGTATTGACGATAAGGCTTGCTCCAGTGCTAGTGGCACATGAGGATCCGTCTACATATAACTTTCAAATTGGGATGTCATCATTAAATATCTCCTCAGATAATACTCCTTGCTAGAATATTTTCTTTCTCTTGCCATTGTACCGTTGAACCATCTATTGGGCAGTTGATGTTTCAGGTTGATCGACGACAACTTCAGTTTTCTTTGGAGCTGATCTTTTTTCTAAGGAAGTATGCTTGACAGGCAAACTTGGAATATTGATTATTTTTGGATACGTGAACTCAATAATTAATATGCTAAGGCCTGTCCCTTCAGCGCGATTATCAACTCATAGTTGATTTTGTATTCTCCTAGATCTACTACCTACGGCATCAATCTCCCCGATTTCTCTAGTTTGTGAAGCGCTTGGTGTAG
Organism: Sambucus nigra; assembly: GCA_949130495.1. Taxonomy (NCBI): domain Eukaryota; kingdom Viridiplantae; phylum Streptophyta; class Magnoliopsida; order Dipsacales; family Adoxaceae; genus Sambucus; species Sambucus nigra. The sequence continues at coordinate 101,938,010 of OX422211.1, read as the reverse complement.
AGGTAAATCTGTGCAGATAGTAATGATATTCACTTGAAAGTATGGCTTCATCCTCCTTAGAGCTTAAATAAGAGTAATGGAAAGCTTTTCCAGGTATGGATATCAGATTTCTGCTCCTTTGAATGCTTTGTTAGTGTAATACACTGGATTTTGAATTCCATCTTCCATTCTGACTAATGCCGAGCCAACAACGGATTCTAAAATAGCCAAATATATATACAATTTCTCTCCAGAATTGGTCGGGAGAGCAGTAGTGGATATTCCAAGTACTTCTTCAAGTCTGGGAAGGCATTTTCGGATTCCTCATTCCATTTGAAGATTTTCCTGAGCATTTTGAAGAATGGTAGGCATTTGTTAGTAGTTCGGGACACAAATCAGTTAAGGGTAGCCACTATTCTCGTTAATTTTTATACATCCTTCTTGCATGTTGGAGATTGCATATCAATAAATGCTTTTATTTTATCTCGGTTGGCTTCAATCCCTCTTTAATTCACAATGAAGCCTAGGAACATTCTTTCTTGTATGCCGAACACACACTTGGTTAGGTTAAGCTTCATTTGATGTTTTTCCAGCTTATTGAACGTCTCACTCAAGTCTTTGATGTGGTCGATAGCTACCTTGCTCTTGGTAAGAATGTCCTCCACATATACTTCCATTTTCTTCCCGATTTGTTCTTCAAAAATTTGTTCACTAGCCTTTTTTATGTCGCTCCAACGTTTTTAAGCCCGAAAGGCATAATTTTGTAGCAGTAAATACCTCAACTGGTGATGAAAAATGTACTTTCTTTGTCCTCCGATTTCATTTTGATCTGGTTGTATCCAGTATATGCGTCCATAAATCTCAACAACTCGGATTTGCTGTTGCATCTACCAATTAATCAATCCTTGGTAAAAGAAAGTGATCTTTTGTACATTCTTCATTGAGGTTGATGAAATACACACACATTCACCATTTGTCATTCTTCTCCTTTACCATCACTAATTTGGACAACCAATCAGGGTATTTGATATCTTTAATGAAATGAGATTTCTGTAATTTGTCTACTTCCACCTGGATAGAGACATTTTTCTTAGGGCTAAACACCCTCTGCTTCTACTTGATCAGCTTGGCATCTTTATTGATACTAAGTTCATGGCATATGAAGTTAATGTCGATTTCAGGCATGTCCTTATGGCTCCAGGCAAACACGTTCTTTCGCTTATTAAGTAATGTAATAAATTCCTGTTTGAGGGGTGGTACTAGGTTTGAGCCGATATGGGTGGTTCTTTTTGTCTTTTCATCATCTAGTATGATGGTTTATATGGCTTCATGTCCTGCCCTTTGACTAAATCAGCCTCCTCCCTAGGGTCCAAAGTTTAGATATGGTAAGTGGTGGTGCTCTTTTGAACTTCCTGCTGGTTGGCTGGAGTATAGTAGCACTCGTTGGCCTCCATTTAGTTACCTTTTACTATGTTAACCCTGTAGTGGGTGGGGAACTTCATACACGGATGAACTGTAGATGACACTACTTCAAATTATTTCAATGTAACTCTGTCGCGGATCATATTATAGGATAAAGGAATATTTTTTTCAAGGATGAAGAAGAAAATCTTCTCAATTCTGCTTGTTGGCCAAGTGCCAATCAAGACTTGTAATTTGAAAATTCCCAAAGGATAAATCTTTTCTTTGGAGAAACCAATTAAAGGCCTATGATATGCGTTACACCAAAACTATCGGATTGCCACGGTCATTGACCGAGAAAAGTCAAACTTGTCAAGGTCAATGACCATGACAAGTCTGGGGGTGACAACTTCTTTGTCACGGACTTGTCACGGTCCTATCAAGGTCTTTAACCGTGACAAGTTTTTGTCACATTCAAAGATTGTGATAAGTTTCTATGTCACGGACTTGTCACGGTATTTGACCGTGACAATTCTGGGTAGAATTTAAAAAAAAAATTGGTTGGTAGCATGGCCAATGCCACTATCCAAGAGAATATTTGTACATGTTATAACAAAATTGTACCTGTTCAAACATCATATATCCAAATAAAATATAGATCATATACAAAGTCAAGGCATTTATAATCCATATCCAAATAAAATAGAAATGCAAATATCCATCATATCCAAACCAAATTGTACCAAAATCTAAAGAATATAAATACAATCCAATTTTTAAAATAAAAAGAGATAGAAATAATGTTACACTTAGCAGGTCGGAGGAGGAAGGAAGGCCACATAACATATAATTTACACACCCCGCAATATGCTGAACGCTGCATTATTTGGGCAACCACACAGGCGAGTTATCCTTTCCCTCCACCACATGCATGACGCGCACTCTGGCCTCAATGTCTTACAGAGGACGTTCATAAACTAGCATACCCGGGAGGAATATTAAATCCCTCAAACCCCTCGCTATCGGCTCCCCATAGTATATGTCGAGTAGAAACACGCCCGACCAACCAATTTTTAACATAAGCCTCTCGAAGGGGGTCATTATGGGAAATGGATCATCATATGGTTCCGAGTCCATGCGTATCGGTGGTGAAGCAATGTTGTCAACGTCGACATCCTCGTCCTCGTCCTCCTCTCCTACCTTCTCCTTCCCCTTGCCATTTCCCTTGTCCAACTGATGCTTCATGAAGGTATACATATCTTGGACTGTCGGCTCTATCCTTAATAGATTATCGTTATGGGAGTCCACCTTATGGGCCAACACGCAGTTGCTTGTGTTCGTGCCGATGATCCTGGACTTCCCCACCCGCGAGATCACCCCTAGTCCCCCCCTTGCGCTCCGACCCAAGCACTTGGTTGAGTGCTTCCGTAACCAAAGATGCTTTGTCGGCATCAGACTACGACTAATGCACTTTCTTAAGATTTGCCTTAATAAACAAAAAGTACATGATTAGTTAATTAAGTAAATAATAAATTATAAAATAATTGAAAAAATTAAACATTTATAACTAATAATTGTGCTTGCGACGCTTGGGGACACCTCCTTGTCCTTCCCCTTTTTTGTCTGAATTGCCACATAGGGATCGAGCCTGTGTGGCCTACCCCCAAGGCCACTCCCCATCTCCTGAAATAAAATAATGCATAATTAGTAAGTAACGCAAATTAATGTTAAATTATACTAACTAAAATTAAAGAAAATTAAAAACTTACCATCCTGTGCTCCACCTCGGCGTAAAATGTCCGCCCGAAGTAATGCACATCCAACTTTTTAGCCCAGTTGTCCCTCCCCAATTGGCAAGATGCCAATTTCCACTCATTGGTCTCATTGTCGATAAATTTCTACCACTGTGCCAATGAGATTGGCTCCTTGGGGGGACGGTTTCATAGAGTCTCAGAATGGACTCTCGGGTCTTCCCAAAGCTCCAACGTGGGGTGGCAGAGATATGCGGGCAGGCCAAATTGTTCCTGTCAAACAAATACAAACCATCCTGTAAGTAATTATTACAGTTATAAATATAACTATAAATATAAATATAAATATTAAATGCACAATATGTAGCGCCCCAAGATGTTCATCTTGAGGTCAATAGGCATGGCCTTCCAATCAGTGTACCCCAGGCCGACAATCGCTTTCAACAACTTTAGCGCTCTAGCTAATAATGCAGTCTTATTTTCGACGGCGGCCCCTAATTCGCCCCATTTTGGGGGCCTAATATCCGAGGATCCCTGACCGCCTCCGCTACCGCGTCCTGATGAATTCATTTTTTTTACAACAATTGTTATTATTAGTACAAAGATGTATATGAACTTTGAATTAATACTTAAATACGATAATAACAATACATACCGATACTAAGACCAATACCAATATCAATTATAACAATTTCAATATACACCAATACTAATACCAATATCAATTTATACTAATACAAATACCAATTTATGCCAATTTCAATTTATATCCATACCAATATCAATACTAATTTATACCAATTTCAATTTATACAAGCATTAAAATGATCAAATTGGTCATTACAAGCATTAAAATGATCAAGTACAAATTAATAAAAAAACATTAAATTGTCATTTGATAATAATATAGCCACTGGTCATTATAAATAATTTGAATACTTATTACAAATCAAAAAATTATTTCAAATTCGGGTTATCATAAAAAATGGATTGATATTCAGTAGGGGAAACCAGGTCATCCATATTACTGTTTAGACGCTTTGGTGCATGTAGGACAATTGACCACGGCTCGTTGTTGATATACTCCGAGTAAAACTCTTACTTGGCCTTTTGAAAAGAACAAATAAATTGCTCATCGCTCACGTGTTCATTGCTCTTCAACTTGGACAAGTCAACCATGATCAAATTGGTGCTAGGATTAACTTTACAAGCATTTTTATCCTTAAATCTTACCCTATCACAGTAAAATACAACATATTTGAAGTTTACATAATCCAGTTCAAATATATTTCAAATTACACCATAATAAGTCATTTCAGCTTCAACGAGGTTTTTATCTTTTGCGCTCGCTCAAAAAAGTAAGAGCCTTGTATAAAATGCCCGAGTTCTGTACTTTTGTATTTTCCTCGTACACCCTTGCACCGAATACGTAACCGTTCAATTAATACTTTTTGCACTCTTATGCCATGAACAAGGGTGCAATGGCTTGATGAGAAAGCCTTGATGTCGCATCACCCATTTTTAAGAGCTGAGAATATAGATAAATTAATTAGGTTAGTTGTAAAGCTTTCTTGTAATGTGAAATTTGATAATAGTCTATATTAATTATAATTACCTCGTATGACAACCACAACCTAAACTCGCTATCTAATTGTGCCATTGTCTTTTATTTTTTATTGTTCTCTCAGGCTTTATATTTTTGGCATAGATCGTGATGAAATTATTAGAAAATTAATCATGTAAAAATTAAAATAATTTAATCTTACTTTTTTCATTATTCAACATCTTCATGTGTGTCAAGTAGATAACGAGCTACTTTTTCATGCTGCAAACTCATTAATTTCACTCGTTTACCCATCACATGGCCACCCTCATCGATGAACTCATCATTGGCATCTACGCTGGTCGAGTCAGACATATATTCTCGAGTGTATATTGATGACTCCACGGTGATGTATTCCTCTGTAATTGATCCTTCAATGTATCGTGTATTCTTGACGTAATCTTTGAAAACTTTCATAAATCTTTCAAACAGATACATGCACTGATATCTTACTGGGCTACAAAGTAGTGCCTCATCGCATAGGTGTACCAACAAGTGAGCACTTATGTCAAAGAAAGATGGGGGAAAAGTATTTCTCCAAGACATAAACTGCTTTGTTCATCGCCAATTTTGCGGCCACTATGTGATCTCGATTGACTACCCTCTTAAATAAAAGCGAGAAACATACATTAATTTGCATAATAGCCCTGCGCAAATCCTTGTGCTTGGAGAAACAGTACTTAAACAATAAAGGAACTAATTGCATGATCACATGCCAATCATGGGACTTACACTTGTGTAAATCATGGGTAGCATAATTCACAATCCTTTGCAAGTTGGACGAAAAATTAGATGGAACTTTCAAATTATATATTATGTCTAAAAGCACCTTCTTTTGCTCACTCGTCAAAGTAAATGCACCAGGGGGATTATTTTCCTTCCCCTAATATCTTCTTTCAACGATAGTTGTGGCTTAAGTTTCAACGCTTCAAGGTCTTTTCGTGCATTTTTACCATCCTTCGAATGACTCCCCCCAAGGCATATGCCCACAATATGTTCAACGATGTTCTTCTCTGCGTGCATCACATCCAATACATGGCACCCCGGGTTATTCTTCCAATAAGGCAAGTCAAATAAAATTGACCTCTTAGATCATGCCTTTCTTGTCTCAGTTTCTTTCCCAATTTAGGTCTTATTATGATTTCATTCTTAAATTTAGGATTCTTACCTAACATATTAGGGCCACAATCAAAAGATTTACTTTCAATTTCCTAACCTAGAAGTATTCTTGATTGTATCCTATGTTCAACCTCTCCTGGTTAAAAATTGGAACCTTTCTCAAATCTAAAACTATGAGGGGGGTAAAAACCTCCTATGGCAATGGTATGAATTTTTTGAGCTAAAGGGGAGACGAAGAGATTTAATCTCCTCTCCACAAATAGGACACCTCAAATAACCATGTATTACACAACCGGATAATGTACCATAAGCTGGCAAATCATAAATTTTCCACATCAACATAGTTTTCAGTGTAAACTGTTCTCTTTCTAGAAGAGTAAAATTCTTGCACACCATATTCCCATAACTCATTTAATTATTCTATCAAAGGATCCAGGTAAACATCTACGTCCTCACTTAATGCCTTTGGCCTAGGGATCAATAAAGACAACATAAAAAATTCAGGTCTCACACACTGTGAAGGAGGGAGGTTTAGTGGGGCTAGGAATAATGGACACACAATCTGATTGGCGCTTAGATTTCCAAATGGATTGAAACCATTTGTTGATATTGCCAAACAAATGTTATGCTGTTCTCGAGAAAAAATGGGATACTCAAAATTCATCCTCTTCCAAACTGTAGAATCAATAGGATGGCGCATGAGATTTTCTCTTGATTCTGCCCTAGCATGTTAAGTAATTTCCTTCTCTATCCATGGTAGTATGAAAAATCACTTTAATCTAGGCCCAACGGGAAAATATTTTAACACTTTTTGAGAAACTTTTGATTTTGCGCCTTCTTTGCCAGTAGATTGGACATATATAGGTTCATCGCATACCGGACACCGATCAAGATTTTCATACTCCTTTCGATATAGTATACAGTAATACACATAAGTATGAATTGATTTATACTTCATTCCGAAACCTTTCAAACTATTTTTCATAGTAGGATATTTGTTTGGAAGCGTATTCTTCTCGGGTAGCAAGCCCTTCACCCAATTCAAAATTCCTTTTATGCTAGTGCTAGGCAAACCATATTGAGTATTCAAATTATGCAAACCATCCATGGCATGTAAAGTTGTTTAATCTTTCTCACCACCAGATTATAACGGCTGGCTCGCCTTAAATTTTAAACTTTGGTAGTCATCATCAAGGTTTATCTCGATATCTTTATGAGCGTCTGCACATTGTACATCGTTAGTGACCTCATTCTCTTTCACTTCATGAAATCCATACGCATCATCAACTAAATCCTCTAGCATAGTATGATCTACATTGTCATCCTCCCCTTGAACATCTATCCTACTTGTTGAACGTTGTTGTGAAGGTTGCTCGGTGACAAAAGGAACTTTCGGTTCCTCGTGAAAAACCCAACTTCGATAACTATCTTGTATACCCCATCTTAACAAATGTAGTTCAAATGTTTTTCACTCAAACAACTGTGACACCCCGCCTAATTAAATACCGGGCGATCACTCATTTATTAAATTAAAATCAAGGTGAACAGTTGGTTCATTCTTAGCATCACCGTCGTAAAAATACTTTTCCAATTTAAACACCCTAAATAATTAAGCTAAGTGTCAAAACCATTTAAAACCTTATTCTCATTTTATTAAATCCGGTTATAAAACCTTAAACCATTAACATCTAAAGAATCACACATTGAGAATAAAAATAGAATTGAACATACACGAATTTAATCATCAATAATAAATCCCAACATTTACAACACTAAAGGAAAACATCATGACCGTAATAAATCCCGAAATAAAGGTACTAAAAGTAAAAATTTTAATCTCTGACAATACCAACTAAATAATAGAAAGAGGGCGACACATGCCCCTGCTGGATAAAACTGAACTAGGAGTAGAATCAAATAGATGAAGTCGTCTAAACGACAGGCCTGCAACTCCCACCTAAGCTGCAGCACGTTCCTTCCAAGGGATCCTAAGTAAGACGCCCATGTGGCTGGGCACCTGTAATATATACATATATATATACAAGAGAGAAAGATGAATAGAAACGGGTCAGATCCCGATAGTGTATATGATTTAAAAATTGGTTTAGCAAGTATTTAAATTGATACATGCCAATGCAACAACATATTAGTGCGACACTCTCTTGAGAAATTCTCACCTCTCTTCTAATGTGCACTCCTATCGCACCAACCTTCCTAATTATTTATCTCATCATATATCACACTATCTTTCCCCAAGGATGTAGCTTATCTTAGGTTATTCGCAGGATTTAAAACTGAACAACACAAGTATTTAAAACGTAAGATTTCAATTTGTAACCAAGGTTCTCCTTTTAACTTTATTAATCAATAAATTTTTCCAGTGTCATATTATACTTTCTCAAAACATTTATTTATAATTTGAGTCATCAACCATGTCCTACATATCAAATCACAGTAGGCAGTTCCATATTTCAGAATTTCATATATATATTAACTACTCGTATAATATATATATCATAACAGCACCCCACATAAAAATTATGGTGCGGGCATACTCTGCTATCCAATCCCCGTATCAATCGTACTAAAGGAAATACAAGTTCGAAATCACTCTTGAACTATATAAATACATACACAAACAATATTGAGGCGAAGCATAGTTTCCAAGTCCAAGAGGTCAGTACATACCCTCATGTCTCTTAGGACCGTGACTACCGATTCGATAGCCTGTACCTAGGATTTCTATCTTCTAGGGTACGAGTCAATATCCCCCATAAGGCTCAGGAGATAAGATCGTCCCAGCGCGAAAACCTCAGGGATAGCAAGTACCGCGGGTATGATTTTCACAAGTATATAATATATGCATACACAATCATATAAGTATACCACTTTTATTATATCAATTTAGGTTCATCCCATAACCCACATTCACAACATTTATCCTTATTTTCCCATTATTATATATCAAGTATAATGGTTCGTTTCTAACTTTAATTTGAAGGGTTTTTCCAACTTACTACGTGATTGGACATAAATATTGTATATTTATTCCCCTAATTTCAATGCATTTTTGAACCCGAGTGATGTAACCTATATGGATTTGACGCACATTTATGCTACTAATCTTCGTTGGCAAGTATTTCGTGTTTCGTGCTTCTCTTATTGGTTTTACTGGTTAATTATGCAAGCAGCGCAAAAGAGAAAGCGAGACAATGAAAGAAAATCTATGAAGGCAAGTTCAAGGGAATTTTGGTAATTCTTCAGCCATATCCCGAAGGAGGAGTCAACTGTAAAGTTGAAGAGCTCGGAACAACGAGAACACTGGAAGAAACGACACCCAAATCCGAGCTACGATTGATGAGTTATGACTCGTTGAAGTTGAAGAAAAATACAAGGAAGAAAGGAAAGAAAACAATAAAAAATTCTAAGTGTTGAATGGAAGAAAAAGCACCCCAGACCAGTAAACATTCGCGAACCCAGGGGCGAACCGGTTTGGGGGGCGAACCGGTTCGGGGTACATGCGAACCGGTTTGAGGGACCTGATGCGCGAATTTGCCTCCTTTATTCAGATTGGCTCTAAGGTTTCCTTCTTATACAACATCAAAATTTCGTGGTTTAATCTTCTACATCACAAAAAGGTTTCCAGAATATCATTTAAGTCATCACTACATGCAATTTCCTATCTCAAATTGGGTTTTTCTTCCATACAATTCATCCTAATCATTCCTAAACCAATATGAAAGATGCATCAACGAAATAAGAAAGATAAACACTTGCCTGGGATTTTCAGAAATCTGGTTTGGTGTTGAATTTGGTGTGGTTATGTTCCTCGTCTCGCGATCTACGCGTTGGCGGTGGCGGCGGTGCAAACGGGTGAGTTTTGAGCCTTGGAATGCCTTGAGGGCTCTCTCCTCTCCTCTCCAATGGCCGTTCTAGTGTTTTGAGTTATCTAACCCTAGGAGATAACCTAAACATCTGATATAACCCCTTTAATTTTCGTGGGTTTAATTACCCAAAAATACAAAAGGACTAAAATGCCCTCCCGGGGTACTAATTAGGCCTAAAAACGCCCCGAGACCCAAATCAAACCCCCGGGTATACTTTTCTGACTATCTCGACCCTTACGGACGCGTTGGCGCACTCAAAATGACCATACGAACAACCTATAAAATATTCACTTTTATTAATCCACATTTAGTCCCGACACGACACAGGCGTGTCCCGACTTAAATTTCCACAATTGTCATTTTATTCACACGTGACAATATTATAAAAATAAATCTCATATATTACTATACTCATCCAGTAATATGCAACAAATAATATATTCCCAAAAATGACTAACTCTTGTCACGCTAGTAAATATTTAAAACAACATTTTGGATTAAAATTAAATTAATTTATCTCAATTAAATTTAATAAATCCTTAAATTTAAAAGCCATGAAAATACGGGGTATTACAACAACTTACCATTATTACACCTAGCACACGAACATGGAAACTCTTTATTATCATGGCATCTCTTTGCATATTCGACAAATTCATTAGAACCTCTACGAAACACATCCCCTAATCTATTTGTCTCACCCATACACTCTTTGTATTAGGATATCCCATCACAGCTACTACAGACAATCACCAATAATGGGTAAAATAGTATAAACAAAAGTATGAATATTCAGTTCCCATTACTATAAACAATCACCGATAGAATTCATACGTTCGATGGGTAAATTTATTCGTGCATTCAAATTCAAATTGATATTCAATTTTAATTTGAAATTGAAATTAAAATTTAATTTATAATATTAATTCATATTTCCTCTATCTCCTTTAAAGGGTGAGTGGTCCTATCCCATTCAAGACAACATATTTATATAATATATTTAACATTTCATGCACATTATTCCAATTTGAGGAAAATTTGGAAGCATATCCCTATAGTTCTCCAAGTACACAACACAGATTCACAAGTGTGACTGTTATTTCAATTTATCAATTGAAATAACACTTAACATCACATCATCTAGTATGTAACCAAAGAACATTATGACATGACTGTAGAACTTTTCCCAATAGTAACAAGTTTAAGCCACGAAGAATATTATTGTACAGAAACTATGCAGTCCCAAACTGTCCAAACAGAACAATTCGAGAGATCTAATTACAGGGGTAATGACTCTCTAAGGGGTCTAAGGGATATTGAATGCGTACGCATAAGAAATAGAAGTCTAGTATCTATGAGCACTATAAGTAATTTAAAGTATATTTCATTTAATTATCATAAGTCCATGGTCGTTCCACTCTTGAACGGGTCGTCACACAAAGTAATTTTAGAAAAAAAGTTGAAAACTCACCCCCCCCCCCCTTTTGGACAATAATCCAGTGGTCTTGCCACTTCCAAAATTAACCAACCCAACAAATTAAGACAATATAATTATATATGGATTTGTTAGTGTGAATTAAATTAAGGATTTTAAATAAATTAAATAACCAACTTCCATATCCAACCACATCCGTCCAATATAATCCAACAACACCAAAAAATGTGTATCCCATACTCCTTCTAATTCATCTACTCAATTAATTCATTTCCAGCAACATAAGAAATTAAATACATATTACTAATTAGCTTCAAGCCCTAAATAATACACCCAATCAATATTAACAATTTCTAGCAAATTTGAAACCTCTATAACAATACACAAATAATATTTATAATGTCAAATTAATTTCATTCTCTAAACAATAAGATTCAATCAATATTAACAATACCTATTGATTTCAATCCCAACTAAAACCACCCAATAAACATTAAAAAATAACAATACCAATCATTTGCAAGCCCTAAACTAAAAATACTCAATCAATATTTGTAATGTCTAATTAATTTCAAGTCCTAAAATACCCAACTAACACCCCCCACACCCTGCCCCCCACCTACACACACACACACACACCATGTCTCACACTGCCCCCACCCCCTTCCCCCCAACACCACCACCCTTTGCCCCACCCCACACACATACACACACTCAGACCCACCTACACACATATACACACTCCCCACACCTCCCCTACCCCCCCTTGCCCACACCCACCTACACACACACACATCAATACAGACACAAACACGCAACAATACACACACACACACACATGTACACAAAGGAAAATGGAGAGAGAGAAAAAAGTTGACCTGAAAATCGAGAGAGAATCGCCGTGAGAGAGAGAGAGAGAGAGAGAGAGAGAGAGAGAGAGAATGGAGGTAAGAGAAAACGGTGGAAAAAAAGAGGGGGTAGGATTTTTTGTTAAAAGAGTTGTCACGGACTTATCACAGTCATTGACCATGATAAAATGCATATTTTTTTGTCATGGTCAATGATTGTGATGAGGCTGGTCGGCTCAAAGGTAACAATTTAGCCTTTTTGGTGTAGTGATGGTTCTAGTATGCTATCTCGTACCCCCAGGCTGTGAAAGCAATTATAGAACATAACATCTACTGAATTATCGTTATCCATGACAACTCTTGCAACCCTGGCATGAGGAACCCAAAAAGTAACGATTAGATAGCCGTCGTGAGGCTAAAGCACTCCTGATAAGTCATTCTTAGAGAATCCGAAGACTACCTTGTCTTTATTCACAATTATGGGCCGACCATCTATCTCATCGAATAAGATAACTCGTCTAATGTAAGAACAAGCTCTGGAATCATTTAAATCGACCTTTCTCTAAGCGACTTCATCTCCACCTATAGCATTCCCTCATGCAATGAAATAATAACAAAAAAATATCACGCCTACCTTAATTTCAGGCTCCCTGGGTTTCTTCGATAAGTCAGGGTCATGCTCAGAATCATCATCTCATCCTCTTTTCTTTTCATCTTTGTTTTTATAAGGGGACTCTGACCTTCTTCTCTTGTCTCGACCTTCAGTTTCGTTAACAAACTTAGTTTTCCTCGGCTAATGAGAGATTCAATTTCATTCTTCAACACAATGCAATTAGCGGCGGTATGTCCATGGTCTTTATGAAAGTCACAGTATTTAGACTTATATCTCTTGTTGGGCAGTGATTTCAATTTTCTAGGCCACTTTAAGTCCTTACTGCCCCTAATCTCCTACAAAATGTGATGCACACCTATAGTAAGAGGAGTATATTCCTCATACTTCTTAAGTTTCTCAACATTCTTATCTCTTTGTTCCTTTTTATCAGAGTTCTTTTGGCCATCAAATTTTATCCCAGGGGTTTGCTTAGCGGCCATAACTTCATCGGCGTTCATGATTTTACCAGCCTTTTCCATCAGTTCACTCATGGTTTTGGAGGTTTTTTTGCCAACTCGTAATATAACTTTTTTAAGAAGCAACCCAATCATTAAAGTTGTAATGGAAGTTTTCTCTTTAAAATCTACCGCTTTTAATTTCTCATTATTGAAGTGAGTAATATATTCTCAGGTAGTTTCTCCTAGTCACTGGCAGACACTCAATAAATGTATTATCCTTTTGATTGGATTTTCTCAAAAGTAGAAATTGCTGATGAATAGTTCGCAAGTTAATGAAAATTAGTAATTTGTCTTTGGGGTAAATTATTATATCAATTAGCCTGGTACTATTCAACCTGAAGGATGGGATTAGTTTTGCCATCATACTTAGGTATGAACATAAGTGGTTTGAAAGGAAATCCTTTCACAAAACTCCTTTGTAGAGGATTCTTGGTCTTAGCCATTTCTCCCAGGTGATCTTTCAATCCCTATATTGATCCTTTCCATGAGTGTTCTTTTGGTTTGGACTTGGCTGAGGTGACTTTGGCTTTATTGCCATGCGTTTATACTAAGCTCGCTTCCTAAGAAGTCTGTTCGGCATGCATGGATCCTATAATGCTTTAAATGGACCTAACTGGCCCTTCCCTACGCTCGCGGGACCAGAACAGTTTTTTATGATGACCTCTGGGTGTTCGAGGACAAAAAAGATCAAAAGTAGAGGCTTTGCTTAATCATTCCAAAATGCTCGGACACTCAAAAGTGAAAGACCGACCATCATAATAATTAGTAGGTCTATTAAATGAGGTTTCCCCTGGGAGATAATATCCATCATGAGAAGATCTGGAATAACTACCTCTCTCATTGTAGGGAGGAGGAGGTGGCATCTCCCTTCGGGATGGTGTAGTAATATACTTGTCTTTTAATGTTTGAGCTAATTGCCATACTGTGATTTGCATTGCTTCTTGCCCCTTGAATCAAGAATGTTGCCTTCTACTGCAAGTCTACTTTTAAGAACGTTTATCATCCTTTAGAACATGTCCAAGTATTTATGGAGATGATCAAGTATAAAATGAAATATTGAGATGTTTATGAGGATAGGTGTACCGATCTCATTGGTCCACGTGACCTGAATAATTTGACCCGCAACAATTATGTTTATCATATTATATTTCCCACGAGCTAGTTTTTTTGGGCTTTGCTCTTCATCTGAATCATCGAATTTATCCCCCATCTGGTGGAAACGACATCATCCTTCCATGAAAAGTCAATACACTCCACAACCTCAATGGCCTCTTTGTATAGATCCTCATAATCGACGTGGAGATGTAAAAGTGAAGGGACCAGGCGCCCTTATAGTTTTAAAGAATCAAATAGCTCGATCATATTGCAAATATCGATCGTCTGTCAAAATAAGTCCGCCATGATCTGGATGACATTATCTGGACTAACTTCATCAGTCGGTACCACCCAATTATTTAACTCTCGGGCCCATTTCTAAGCTTCTAAGAACAACACACTGAATCTCTGGCAGTCAATAGTCATCTAGGAGGCCAATTTCATCCCAAACTGTAGGAGTTAGTTCAACACTTCTAATAATTCCATATCATTTCCTACAGAATGGGTACAGATAACGATGCATGCTCTGGTAAGGAGTGATAATGCCTGGTCGACAAAGCTAGTAGGGTGTAGGATAAAATATGGGCAAGTTTCGAGGAGTTTAGGAGAGTATATGGGTATGATGGGTGATTTACTTCGTACGATTTGGGTAGATGGATCAAATTTTGTGTCTTCTACTAAGAAGATGGTATTTGTATGATTTTGGAGTTGATTGTGGGTAGTCTCTGGTTTAGGATTGGATGGTGGGGCGATGATACCCTGGTCCATCAGACCTTGGATCAAATTTCAGAGGTGGAAACACTGGTCGGTGGTATGGCCAACAGTTTGATGAAAGTCAAAACGGGCATCTGGTTTGAAATTTTTGGGAAGTGGGTTTAGTAATGGACGAAGGGTTCAATAGTTTGATAAGGTTTTGGCTTAAGAGGACCTGGTAAACTTTGGAGAGGGGAGAGTGAATCTCAATGTATTACTTCTTGATTGGGTTAGGATGACTTTTTGGTCCCCATAAAGTGGCAGGCTGAGAGATGTTTTTTGGTTGAAACTGCAATACGAGCAGGCTTTTCACACTTTATGGGAGAGAACTATCCAAATGCTTTCTTCGGTTCAACTTCTGTCTTGGAAAGACCTGCTTCGATTTCTACTCCTACTTATCGGAGGGCTTAGAAATAAGGGTAGTACTATCCTCCTATTATCGCTCAGACATGGGTAAGAAGTTCTTCACGATACTGCCTTTCTCCTCTTCGGAAGGCCAGTTAGTCATAGTGGATGCTTTCTCTCTCCACCTTGCAATAAATTTACTGACTGATTCCCCAGGGTTCTGTTTGAGCAACTCTAAATCATGGAGGGTGACTTTTGAATTTCTATTTTACTTTTACCGTGACATGAATTCCCGGGCAACATCTTCCCAACTGAAGATTCTGGATCCCTCGAGAGATAAGAACCAGCGAAAAGTGTTATCCTTTAAAGTCTACTCGATCATTTGGGCCATTATTTCATCGAAGGCACCTTGGAGAGTCATATCTCGGTGGTAACTATGGATATGGACAATTAGGGTCCACTACACCCGAACTTCTCGATGTTGGGCATCTTGAACTTTTTTGGCAATCTTGATTTAGGATAGGGAGACATATATGGGTGTAGTCATGTAGTTACCATATATTCAAACTTGGTCAACATCTTGAGGTCATATTTGACCTTGCTCATTCTTTCTCCTTCAGATCAACAGTCACGGGTAGGTTAGCCCCTGGCTGGGCAAGATTCGACATAGAGATCTGGGCTGGCAGCGAACCATTAGCAAAAGGAGTACGTGGAGCGTGTTAATATTCCTTCGAGACCCAAATAGGCTCAGGTGTGGGTGGACCCATAGTGTGAGGTAAGAGGACCCCGCACTCTTTAAGTATAGGGACCTGGTTTCGTTTCATCTCATGAACCTCATTTTTAAGGTTTTCAATCTTGGTAGTGAGTTGGGCTAGGACTATCATCAAATTTGGTTGCACTTTCAGTACTTGGTCTGTGTTCTCCACGGAAAGAGTACAAATTTCAAACTCTGAGGAAGTAAAGAGGTAACTGATGAAGCTTCAGGGCGATTCGACTGAAGAACGAAGCCAATAGGGAGCCAGGATAAGGGTCGAGTATACGATCGACCTGAGAAGGATAAAAATATGATTTTTTTTAAAAAGACGAAGGAAAATATTTTTGAAATTTTTGGAAAAGAGGGGGACAAAATGTTTTTTGGAAAAAAAGGTGGAAAAATATTTTTGGTATAAAGAAGGGAAAAATGCTTTTGGTATTTTTGATAAAAGAAGGGGGATTTTTTTTACACTTTTCGTAAAAAAAAGAGGAAAAACGAGAGACGAATCTCAACATGATTATTATTATTATGTTCTCACTTGTATTAGGTTTACCAAAATGCAAAAAGGAAATGTCAGACGGTACCCGAGCCTGGGAAAATTGGGTTTGAAAAATATCGTTGGACTTGTTACCAGGCTCATGGGTAGGGTCTCGTTTTAAAAATTCTATGAAAATTTGGGCGACATGCCGACCTGTCATTTCAAAAGAGTTTCGGGTAGAAACTGGCAAACTAAATATGAGTTCCTTAGGTTTGACGCCTATATGAGGGTATGCAGTTGTTGGGTTAATTGGAAGGGTTCCTTCCTTCGACATAACTTCCACGATATACGTATGTTTTTTGAAGGCAATCGGTACATGTGGACAAGCCATTAGATATACCTGAGTGTACGTGAATTGCCTCACTATATACCTCGTGGGGACAGTACGTGTGAGAGCAAATTCGATATACTCGAAGTACATGAACTAGGTCTCTATGATATACCTCCCATTATGACTTCGGTCAAACG
Organism: Sambucus nigra; assembly: GCA_949130495.1. Classification (NCBI taxonomy): domain Eukaryota; kingdom Viridiplantae; phylum Streptophyta; class Magnoliopsida; order Dipsacales; family Adoxaceae; genus Sambucus; species Sambucus nigra. The sequence continues at coordinate 101,920,924 of OX422211.1, read as the reverse complement.
ATACAATGCGGGGGGAACCGTTAGATATACATCGAAGGTACTTGACCAATGGAAGGTGAGAGTCATATCGCTTAAGCTAACTGCTACCTGTCGGACCAGATCCCATCACGAAGTGGCCCCCTAATTACCGGACAAAATTTAGTCAATAGTAATGCTCTTTGGTGATGTAGTGTGCAAAAATGCATGATTCCTGATTAGTATTATATGGAGAGAGTATCTTTATTTGGCATATTGAGAATTATACTAAGCAGGGGAAAATGTACAAGTACAAAACGTAAATCTAACATGAGAATTATATTAAGCATGGATATATGAGAGTGAGTTATGTGTGAATATGTATAAGTGAGTGTGTGGTAGTGAACCTAAGCATGGATCAACTAAAAGTGGTTTGTGACAAGTGTGAGTGAGCATGGATATATACAAGTGTGATATGTGGAGGTGTATCTTAGTGACACTAAAGCATGTATATTCTAAGTGGTGTGTGCAACATATGGATATAAGTGATCCTAGCCGCACGTAGTGTGAAGTGTACATGTAGAGTATCTACAAGTGTGTGAGCGAGTAGTGATATAAGCATGAGGTATATACCTGTAATAAATAATATAGGAGAAAAAAGGGAACATACAGGTAGGTTCATACACACACAAGAAGAAGAAAAAACACCCATGCAAACAGAGTCTAGCCGTCTTATGAAATGTTTTGCCCAATGTTGATGTAAAAAACTAGATTTGATCTAATTAATTAATCACAGATAAATATGAATAAAGAAGTAAGATAAAGGATTTTTTAAGTGGTGCAACCTTAGGAAAATGGCCTACGTCCACTATTTTGTATTGCTCAGTAATTTTCCTTAATCTTGAGTATGTTCGCTTATGGAAGCTTGCCCCGCTAGGGGGCTAGGGGGTGTTACAAAGTATTTATAGCCCTTGGGCTCTCAGTGTGAATAGACGATGTTTCGTTATTTAATAGACATATACATCAGTACATGATAAGAACATTCATTGAATCTGTTTTTGTTGTTTGATCTTCCTGACTAGATGCTCGGTACGCTAAATAGCTCGGCGTGCTGAGTTGCTCGGCACAGTAAGTTTCTTAGTAAATATATTTATGCCATGCAAGATGACACGTGCCTTCATATAACTGGTCCATGTCAGCTGAATAATTTTTGTATCAACAGAAGCCCCCAATGTTTCACAGTTGAGGTTGGATATGAGAGTGTGAAATATTACACCCAAATTTTCTCGGGCATGTTTATCCTGTCTTGCTAGATTACAGATCCCCAACACTTGTGACATTTAATAATTTTGAGCGCAAAATGGCAAACTCGTAAATATTTTGAATGTTCGACAAATGCTTGGGTATTTACGTCTTTTTCATCTTTTAGTCGTCGAAAATGCAATCGTCGTCTGTAGTGATCATTACTTTTATCGTTTCCCAAAGCAACATATTTAAAGACGATAGAATCAAATTGTCATCCACCTTTTGCCTTTTAGACTTCTAAACTCTTTGTCTTCTTATTTTTTCTTCTTACGATCGTTCTTTCTGTTATCCGCCTTAGCTGAATTCTTAATTTTCTATAAGACTTTCTTCTTTATCCTTTCTTTCCTTTGAGTCAACATGGTTTACTTTATCGAATCATTGGATAAGTTTAGGGATGATTTTACCATTCCTTCTTGGGTTATTCTGGAAGAACCTCCTTGCCCTTCTGATTTATTTTCTCTAGCTGAAGGGCATTGGTTTCCTTCCATTTTTATAGCTGAATGTGGTTTTTCTTTCCCGACTAATCCCTTGTGTTTGAAATTTTACCAATATTTCGTTATTGTTCCTGCAAGAGTAGTTCTAAATACATGGAGGGTAGTTAATGACGTACATAGATTGAATCAAATTGATAGAACTCAGTTAGGGATTCCTGAAATTATGTATTGCTATAAGTGGGTTACCAGCGACACCACATTTTACTTAAAAGCTAGGTTTTCTAATAGAGCTTTAGTGGTCAATCTCCCTGATGCTAATAGGGATTATTTTAAACATGGGGTTATGATAAAAAAATTGGCAACATCCCGTGTTAAAAAGGAATCCACTTTATGGCAGTGGGATTGGTTGTTTTTATTTTGTCAATTTATCTCTGCTTTTATTTGATAAAATGCGCCACTAACATTTATTTTTTATATGTTGCAGTTGGCAGTAAGAGAAAATCCCTAAAAGAAAGTGATATTAATATAAAAGATTTGAAATTTATCTAGGGATTGCATCGAGTAAGCAATAGCTGGGGAACACGTGAGGCCTTCTTCTTATTTGTTGCAATACAAGAACACCATTTCTTCCTATATTGCTCATCCTCTTGTTCATGCCTTGGTGATTGACCTTGAGCAAGCTCCAGCATCTTCTTCATTTGTTGAAGAAGCTTCTCCTGACTTGGGTACTTCTATTGTTGACCTGATGACGAAGAAAAAGAGGATACCCGATATTTTTGCCAAGGTTACCCCTGGTGCTGATGGGGTGAAGAAAAATAAAGAAGATGTCCCAACTGAAGGAACTAAGAAAAAGGATGTTGTTCCACCTGCCAAAGATATCAGAAAGAAGCCCCCTGTTGCCCCTAAAGAGGCAGCACCTTTGATTGAAGGGACTGTCCTTATGCAAGAAGAGACAACACCTTTGATTGAAGATGCTCCTTTGAAAAGATTGAGAAGAGGTCTTGCTGAGAAGACTATAGATGTTGCTAACCAGCCTTCTGAGGTTGAGGTACCTTCTTTGAGAGTCAGTAATCTAGCTCTCATTGCTCCTACCCTGGACAAAAATTTGATCAGGTCTTGGACTCTTCCTGACTGTCGAGCTGATGAGACTTTTAATCCTCGGGAGAAGGTTACTGTTTTGGCAGCCCAACATATTGCATCAGTAAGTATCATCACACTTACTATTTTACCTCTTTGAACTATGTTCATATTCTGAGGTGGTCTTCTTTTCTCTTGTAGTTTATGGTGTATTTTAACAATATCCAGGAGAAGGATGAGGCTATCAAGGCTTCAACTTCACCTAGTGGAGTGGAAGAAGCCCTTGCTAGGTTATCAAAATCTTTGATGGAGTCTCGGTAAAAGTACGAGGAGGACAAAGCTGACTGGGAGAATAATATCAAAATTTCTGAAATAGCTCAACAGAAAGCTGAGGAAGCTGCCAAGAAAACTGTAACTCTTTCCAAGGAGGTAGAAGAATAATACAAGATTGCCATTTCCAGCAAGGTGGAAGTTTGGGGAAAGATTGAAGAGGATGAACGGCGTAACAAAGACCTTGAAGAGAAGTTAAAGTCTACTGAAGAGCTTCTTAGGGAAACTACCTCTTCGGAGAGGGTGAAGAGAAAAGCTGATATGAAGAAAGAATTTAGCTCTGGTTGGGACAAAGGAAAGCTATAACTGCTTCTTCTACCCAGATGGAGTATGCAAGTGTAAAATTCTTCAAGGATGGATGGACGCCTCTTTGAAAGAGTTAAATGTTGCTAAAGATTCTAAATTATTTCAGAGACACATCCATGGCCCTCCTCCTGCTATTGAAGAAGAAGAGGAAGATGAAGCTGGATCTCATAAATTTTATTTGTTAGTTGTAGAACAAACACTTGTTGCTACTATCTATCAGTCCTCCGAGCAAGTTCACCACACCACTCCCTCTACCGAGCAACGTCAACTACCCACCGAGTAACCAATTTCTTCCTCAAACTCGACTAATGATGTTATAAGGAATAAGAGAAGGTGTAAAGTTGTTCGGCTCTTACTTGTTTTGTTTTTATATTTTCCCTTTTATTGTAACTTTGGTTGTACCCTCTCCTCATATGATTAATAAAAAAGACTTTTTCTTTTATCCTGAGTTCCTCCTTCACTTGCTCGATATAACTGTATCATTATTGATCTGCTTTTACTTTTCCTTGCTAGTTAATTGCTAGGATGGAACTGTTGTCATCTCATGAAACAGAGTTGATGAAGAAGTGTAGGGACTACTTCAAAGATGGTCATACAAATTTTACTGAGGCATATATAGTTGATATGCTTGGATCTGATGCTTCTGAACGAGCAATCAATGCTTACCATTATCTAAAATTCTTGCTAGATCGGGATGTAGAAAATAATATGGCTTAGTAGGAAATGATTGAAGATATTTAAGGAATGATTGAAGAACTTCAATTGCAGCATAAAAAAGCCACTGCTCTTTTACATGAGGGTTATGAGAAAAATACCAACAGTTGAGCGCTGCTCGGGGTTATGGAAAGTTCATTTCAGCCCATAATAAGAGAGAGAGTGTCCTAAATATTGAGATTGAAGATCACAAAAACATCGCTAAATTGCTGGAGGAAGAAAACAATGCTTCAAGAGAAGATCTGAGACGACTAATATCTGCCTCTTCCTCTGGAGCTCTTGTCCCAGTTAGTGATGAGTGCTTTTCATTTTTGGAAATTGAAAATGCTGGATTGAGAGAAGAATTTGAGACTTTGAAATGATCCATACCTACATCCTCCTCTTAGGGTAGAGCAAGATCTGGTCGGAGCAACATTGAAGAGGCTAGGACTCAACAGGCCTTAGCAAATCAAGCTATTCAACTTAAGGCAAAAAATCAAGCATTAACTGATATGTACTAGAAAATTCAAACTCTTATCGAGCAACTGTCCAACCAGAGTTCTGCATTGGAGATGAAAGAAAACTTGGTGAAAAGGCTTCTTAGCATGTTGAGAGATTGGCTTATCAATTCCACAAATAGACCAAAGATTTTTGGATGGGGGGATACAATGAAGTTTTATGTCATCTTGATGCCATGTTGAAATAATCAAACAATGAGGGGTATAAGCAGGGATGGTTGAATGCTCTAACTGTGATGCATGTTGAGAAAGGTACGGAGTTATGAGATTGGTATGAGCCTGGATTTCTTGATCTGCTAGTGCCTCCTTTTAAACTAGATGTCAAATGGATTCTAGCCCATTCCATTCCTCAGTGTTTGATTTCCAAATACCTTAGTGACTACAATCTTCATGAAGACTTTGAGATCTCCCATCCTCAACATCTGCTTGACCGACCGAGATCGAACAACATCAGAATGCTGCGAGATTTGAATTTTATCAACTATTCTTTTGCTCTAGATGATCCTCCAGCTAGAATGGAACCTGGACCTAAATTTGAAGGAAAGAAATAATAAAATAGGCTATTTTGCATTTCATTAGTAATTACTAAGTGAAACACCATTTCTCGTAATAAATTAATTGTATGACGTTTTTCTTCTTAATATTTGTGTTGCTATATATATATATATATATAAAGGGAAAATTTGTCCTATGTTGATTTGATTGCCTAGACAATGGAGCTTTGCTCCATATGTTTGCCTAGTTGTAGTGACTTATCACCCATAAGTGCCTAAGCAATGGAATTATTTTCATCCTATGTTCCTTCTTAGTTGTAAAAATATTATTTAGATTGACTTGGTGCCTAGGCAGTGGATATTTTATCCATCTTCTTGCCTAGTTTTAGATGCCCCTTGAGGTCACCTATAATCAAACAGGCCTTGACTTGTATGATAGTTGTGCCAACATTGTTGGTTATGTTTATTGATGCCGACCAACCTTAGTTGGTGGGTGTTATTATGCCGACCAACCTTAGTTGGTGGTCGTTGACATGCCGACCAACCTTAGCTGGTGTAGTGTGCCGACAAACCTTAGCTGGTGTAGTGTGTCAGATTGCTGCGTCCTCTCTGACTTCTTCGAGCATGTCCAAGTCTAAATGTCTCATCAAATCGCTTATTAGCAAACTGAAATTAAGTACCCTGTGAGTAGGTAAGCCTAGTTCAACAGGTATGACTGCTTCACTTCCAAAGGCTAATATGTAAGGGGATTTTTCGTTCGCTATTCGGGGAGTTGTTCAGTAAGTCTATAACACAGAATGTAACTCGTTGATCCAATTCCCTTTCGTATCATCCAGCCATTTCTTTAACCCGTTGAATAAAGTTCTATTTGTTACCTCCGTTTTCCCGTTACTTTGGGGATAACCTTGATCAGAATGGATCTTGTGGATGTTAAACTATAGACAGTACACAGCGAACTCGTCATTATCAAATTGGGTACCATGATAAGTGATAAAATCATGTGGTAGACCATATATGCAAATAATATTCTTCTAGATGAATTGATAGACCCTTTCATATGACATATCGATGAGAGGTTCATCTTCTACCCATTTTGTGAACAGATCAACAGCGACCACCAAATATTTGAAGCGTCCTCTTGTGGTTGGGAGAGGCCCAACTATATTTATTCCCCACATGGAAAATGGACAAGGTGAAGTGATTGGCATCAGCAATGCCTGAGGATTTCTTCATATAGTAGAAAATCGCTGACATTTTTCGCATTTCTTGGCATAAGCTGTACAGGCAGTGCGCATTATTAGCCAGTAGTACCCTTGCGTAGTTATTCTTTGCAAAAGAGTCTGAACTGCTACGTGAGCTCCACAAGACCCTTTATGAATTTCTTCCACTAGATCTTGAAGTTTCGTTAGGTGGACACATCTTTGTAAACCTGCGATCATACCCCTTATGTACATAACTCCACTATTTAAGACTTATCTAGCAGCTTTAAACTTCAAGCTCTTGGCTGCAAGTTGGTTAGCTGGTAAAATTCCTTCTTCGATGTAAGCCCTGATGGGATCCATCCAGGAAGGTCCCATATCCAAAGTGATAAACTTTACCATCAAATCTTCATTGATACTTCTACTAGCCAGTATCTCAATAGGAATTGTTCTTCGTAGCTCGACGCGAGTAGCTGAGGCTAACCGAGCTAGTGTATCTGCCCTTACATTCTCCAGTCTTGGTATTCTGATCACTTGGACTGCTGCAAAATTGGATACAATCTCCATAGCTTTAGCTAAATACCTTGACATGAATTCTCCTTTTGCCGCATAAAGATTTAGCATATGATTCACCACTAGCTGCAAATCACTGAACACCATTACTTTCTTTACATTCCATAATTTAGTTAAATTGAGACCTACAATTACGGCTTCATACTCAGCTTCATTGTTGTAAGCCTTGAACTGGAAACGCAGAGCATATTTGACATCTATCCCATCCGGACTATTGAGAGTAATTCCAGCCCCGCATCTCGTTGTACATGAAGAACCATCAACATACAAATTCCATATAGGGATACTTTTATCAAACCCTTGGTTTTACAAAGTCCCCTGATGGAATATCTGGTGCTTTCTTTCGTCAACTCTCAATTCCGAGATATCATGGTGATTGATTTTAATTTTCATGAATGTTTACATTTTTTTGGATATATTTGAATTATATCTTATGAAGTAGAGTTTGTTAAATGTCTCATATTTTTGTCACATGCCGAGAATGGTGTTTTCATTTAGTGTTCCTCGACGTAGTTTGGCGTCGGTCGATGCCAGAGTGCGCAGGGTGTTACTAGGATTATACACAATTGGTACGTTCTTGTATCCCACCACATAAAACAAAAAGGCTCACATAAGCCTAACACTGTGTGCCACAGTTGAGGAACCAATATATCTTATACCACATGTACACACGCACAAACATCACACATGAATAACACATATACACACATCCAAAAATCAACCACACATATAACACATGACTATAAGGTAAAGGAATACTCGAATACCTTACTGACTGTGAATAAACTCTTATTGATATTACCCCACTCATTCAACTAATGGTGCGAACATCCCTCAGTGATCTTGACGTTGCACGCCTTGCCCCTGCAAACGAAATCCAAACAAGGAACTCTCCCGAGATACTATTGCCTAGTTCAATCGATTAGTGAGGTCCGTTGTCCCAAGACCAAACACAAAATAATGCACTAACCACATAATATCATTTTATGAAAATTCCAACAAAAGTTTGTCATGTTCTGAATAATCTGGAGTGATTAAGGGTTTGATTAATAAGTTAAATGGGGGAAATAAGTTAAATAGAGAAAGTATAAATAACAATGATAACAAAAGGCTAAATAATACTAAAAACATAGAAACGTATAGGTAGAACTGGTAATGGTTAGGAATTGTTTCTTAAAAAATAACCCATAATTATTCGTTTAGAGGTTTTGGGGTAATAGCCATACATACAACAACGTCAGTCCCATAAGATTGGAGACAATCAATCCAGATACTAGAGATAAAAGTAACCATACTAAATAAATCAATTATAGACATTCCATATGGTAGAAATAGCTAGTCCCTCAATCACATGAGTCCTACAGGCCAAATAATACAGTGGCGTGTGTATCAAAAGATTATTCCCCAGTCATAATGTATGCTATAATCCAACCATGTAAAATTGCACCATATGAAATACTATGATTTCATGATCATCATTAGAATTTGAATCAATTATACATAAACAGTTGAACTACTCAAATGAGTGGAATCTATTACTTCCTCAATAAGATCCACCACATGAAACTCGTCCTAATCACCCACTTGCTTGGTGATGTTAAAGTTGTTTATCTCAAGATTCATATTCCCAAACGTGAGTTTCATTTGCCCATTTCTAGTATAAATCAGTGCATTAGTTATAGTTAAGAATGAGTGGCCAAGGATAACGGGAACGTGATTACTCGAGGGGATGGAGTGTTCCGTATCCCAAATGACAAACTCTGAGAATGCGTGTAATATCGATTTAAATTAAATTCGCAAGTTTCCAAGAACCCTTATTCAATTAGGGTCTACTTTTAAACCAAATAAAATCAACCCTTAAACATGCATCTAAATCAACCCATCAACTATAAAGCATGTGACACAAAGTTAAGGAAAAATCCCCGAAGGGAAAAATCTTTTATTTCTAGAACTTTAAAAAATTTACAAGACCATTGACTTACATACAACCTGATAATCGCCCACAAGTGTAACGCACGGTGTCTTCGGTAAACCTTCAAAGCAACGGCTAGAAACAGTGTGACACAGAAATACCCGCAGGTGTCAGTTCCTATGTCGACGGTTGGAATTTTCCCTTTCCAGGAGGGCAGCAATGAAGAAGAGAACGACTTCTCCACAAGGGTTGAACAAACCAAAGTTGTGTTCTTGGGTTACACAAAAAGATTCACAAAGGTTTGGCAATTGTGTGAATCAAAAAACCTAGAGTCTTGGGCTCAATAGGTGAAGACTTAGAGTATTTGGGACTCTGAAAATCGTCTTGAAAAGTCTTAAAGAAATACACCATCGGAATAGTTATATATATAGGAAATATAAGATGGTGGTAAAAACAGTTACGGAACTGCTCGAGTTTATCCCAGGCGGACCGGTCCGGCTTGGGGACGGATCGGTCCGATTGACCGGATCAGTTCTTTTATTCCAGGCTTCATCGGTTCGCTTGCGGTCCAGGGTATACTAGCCTTCAGTAAACGGATCGATCCGATCTGAGGCGGACCGGTCCGGTTAGCCGGATCGGTTCTTTTATTGCAGGCAGACCGGTCCGGTCTGTCAGATTTTGATTCCTCTTCTTCTTTTGATATTCGGATCCGTTGATGAATGTATGAATCTTGAATTTCTTCAACGGTGTAATGGCGTGCGACATAATAAATTGTTAATGGATAAAAATGTCCTTACAAATCTCCCCCTATGTCTATGCCGGTATATACATAAAAACAAAACATCTGAATTATCAAACAATCAAAAATGCCTATACAAATCTACCCTTCCATGAACCCAAAACTGGAAAGATACAATTGAATAAGACTACAGCATTTGCTCTTCAACTCTTTTAGGAATCTCAACACTTTTCTCATCAGGGTGTGCAATCCAATGATAATCCATGTAGTACCTACACGCATGAGAAAAAGCAAAATATCAAGTGACATATCGAGTTTGAAATGAGATAAACATATATAGCAATTTATGAGCAAACTCAAACTTTCAAATCTCCCCCATAATAAGATAATTCTTTCTCCCCCTTTTTATGATGTCCCCAAATAGACAAATAAGAAGAATGAATCAATCAAGCAAAATCGAGGTGTCACGGTATACAAAAAAAACAGAAACTATTTTTGAATTTTCAATTTTTTCAAACAAAGATAGGATACCAATTTGAACAAATATGACACAAAAATCACACCATGGATTTAGACTCAAACAACCAAGTCATGGAAATGGAATGAATGGGTGTGAACACATTCGATAGGTAAATCAACTCAATCAATCATATGTGCACGATGCATACGTGTACTCCTAACGAATGAACATCAAAGGTATCCTTAGGTGTAAAAGTTTGTTGAATTTAGATGACATCGTCTTATGCAAATCAACAAATCAAAGTCAAATGATTTCCACACCAATAACTTCCAAAACTATATAGCGCATTTTCAAGAATTTCAAGGACGTGCAAACCCGTTTTAAATTCTCCAACCAAACTCCCTCATATATATTTTATTTTAGAGGTAATCTAAATTCTCAAACTTTGGAGAATTGGTGCAAAAACCTAAATGGCCCATATTTTGGCATGAATATCTTTTTATAGCCTTTAAATTTTTTTTCGGGGCTCTTTTAAACCTCTTTGGACCTCGGATAATAAAATTCCTCAATTTTTAGGTCCTTTTTAACGGTGGCTTTTGCGCAAAGGATAGATGATTACCTTTCGGAGCCCCTCCCCGTTATCAAACAAAACACACAAACTCACAAAACGGTTTTTATATGCACAATTTCCTTATCAAAATTTATCGCGCTTGGTTCATTTTAAGGATAGGATTGAAGTGAAAACACCCAACCAACATGTGATAAGACAAGCACAATAATCAAACAAATCTGTGCAAGTGTGCATTAAAGGAAACATGAGTCAAACATGTAGGAAGAACACTTAATTACATCTTAATGACTCCAAACAATATAAAGCACAAGGATGAATTGACCTATTGTCTCAAAACACTATCAAATAGTCACATGTAAAATGGAATGATGTTGTGACTTGGTCATCCTAAGTTTCCATCCATAAACGGTGCAAAAAAAATACAAAAATCTTTTTGGATTTTCTCAAAATTTTATCAAAATAAAATCTTTTTGTATTTTTCAAAAATTTTATGAAAAACAAAAATTTATACAAAAAGTACACATGTCATAACACTAGCAAACAAGTATAAATCATGAAACCACAACTAGTGTATGACAAACATGCAAACACAATCATCTATATGATATGGCAAGTGAAGAATCATGTGCAAGCAAACGGGAATCAACTTGTCTGAAATCTAGTGCTTCTAAAAGTGATTTCCTAACCCAAATAGATGTGAAACATCGTGCGGGGGCTTTGGGAATCACGGGAACACTAGATATAAACATCCTAGGACATTTTCCAAGATCAAAACAAAAACGCCTAAGGTGACCTTTCCTACCACAATATGAACATGTGTAAATGGGTGGAATAACACCTAAAGTGTGATCTTTTCTAACATCCTTGGAATTAGTTGAATCTCTAAAACAAATAATGATTTTGTCTTTAGCACTATAAGCATGAGAACAAGATGAGCCATTACCATCACTATCAAACCTACTTGAATCGTTTAAATCATTTTTCATCTTCAAAATATTTGATTCAAGCAACAAATTAGACTCTTCCCAAGACAGGGATTGCTTTTTCAAATTTTCAACAATTTCTAAAAGGGTATCCCTCTCCCCCTCAATTAAATCAAACTTTTCCCTAAGAGTCTCTTCACGTGCCACAAACTCATTGATTAAAATATTTCTTTCATCTTTGGCACAAACACAAACCATCGAATTTTTAAGGTCCTCCAATTCTTTTTCAAAAAATAGGACCCTTTCATCACTCTCCTTCTTGGACAATTTTAAAGAAACAAAGTCATGGTCCAAGGAAACAACTTTTTCATGATAAAAATCTCTTTGATTTTGAACCGTTTGCAAAAGATCCATCGCGGATTTAAAAAGAGAATTTTCTTTTTCGAAAACTTTAATTCTTTTGCAAAGTTTCAAATTCAAACTTTTTAAATTTTCAGCATGGTCGTGAACTTTTTCAAAAATAGGCTCCTCATTAAATGGGCGTTCCATTGAAAAATTGCAATTTTTCACAAAACTGATTTTAAAAAAAAAATCAATATCACACGATTTTGCGGAAAATAGGATCACTCGATAATTTAGAGTAACCCGCTCTGATATAAATTTGAGAACGTGAGTAGACAAATTGTATCAGAAAGTAAATCCTCGAAAAATCAGGATCACGCGATAAATTAGCGTAACCCGCTATGATACCAATTTGAGAACGCGTGTAATATCGATTTAAATTAAATTCGCAAGTTTCCAAGAACCTTTATTTAATTAGCGTCTACTTTTAAACCAAATAAAATCAACCCTTAAACATGCATCTAAATCAACCCATCAACTATAAAGCATGTGACACAAAGTTAAGGAAAAATCCCCGAAGGGCAAAACCTTTTATTTTTAGAACTTTAAAAAATTTACAAGACCATTGACTTACATACAACCTGATAATCGCCCACAAGTGTAACGTACGGTGTCTTCGGTAAACCTTCAAAGCAACGGCTAGAAACAGTGTGACACAGAAATACCCGCAGGTGTCGGTTCCTATGTCGGCGGTTGGAATTTTCCCTTTCCAGGAGGGCAGCAATGAAGAAGAGAACGTCTTCTCCACAAGGGTTGAACAAACCAAAGTTGTGTTCTTGGGTTACACAAAAAGATTCACAAAGGTTTGGCAATTGTGTGAATCAAAAAACCTAGAGTCTTGGGCTCAATAGGTGAAGACTTAGAGTATTTGGGACTCTGAAAATCGTCTTGAAAAGTCTTAAAGAAATACACCATCAGAATAGTTATATATATAGGAAATATAAGATGGTGGTAAAAATAGTTACGGAACTGCTCGAGTTTATCCCAGGCGGACCGGTCCGACTTGGGGGCGGATCGGTTCGGTTGACCGGATCAGTTCTTCTATTCCAGGATTCATCGGTTCGCTTGCGGTCCGGGGTATACTGGCCTTCAGCAAACGGATCGGTCCGGTCTGAGGCGGACCGATCCGGTTGGCCGGATCGGTTCTTTTATTGCAGGCGGACCGGTCCGGTCTGTCAGATTTCGATTCCTCTTCTTCTTTTGATATTCGGATCCGTTAATGAATGTATGAATCTTGAATTTCTTCAACGGTGTAACGGCGTGCGACATAATAAATTGTTAATGGACAAAAATTTCCTTACGAACTCTATTGAGAAGTCGAAAGTGTTGACTTGGACATCTTCACAGTATGTTCCGCGAGTTGGAGAGTGATCTTAGTGGGATTGAGGTACCCCAAGTATAATTGCCTATATATGGAGTAAAGGATAATGTTGACATTTTCCCCTAAATCTGATAAGGCTCTCTCGATGTAGTTCTCTCCAAGGATGTACGAAATGGTAGGTTCACCCCGATCTTTAAACTTAGGTGGGAGCTCACTTAAAAGAACTTAGCTCACGTTTTGTGCTTGGAAAACATTCTTTTTCACCTTGAATCTACGTTTTACGGTCAATAAATCCTTAAGGAACTTTACATAGGAGGTAATTTGCTTGATTGCCTCAAGAAAAGGTAAATTAAGCTTGATTTTATTTAGCACATACAACACATCTTCATGGGAGGCCCCTTTAGGATGAGGAACCAACCGTTGAAGGAAAATAGCAGGAGTGTGTGATTTCACTACAACTTTAGTCGTACTAGTGTCTTCGTTATCACTCTCACTCAAGTGGGCATCTTAGGCCTCTTTTGTGTTGGGGAAACCTCCTTGTCTTTAAGTTTGTCGTATGGGGGAGGTGACAAATCAACGACTCTCCCACTACGTAGATTGGTCACAGCTTGACATTGCTCTTTATTATCGTCGAAAGTAGAGCTAACACTAGTTTGACCTTGGGGAAGTTTTTGGCCTTGGGGTAGAAACTTTCCCTTTTCTTGGACAATGAATGATGATTCCAACTTAAAGATCGAGACTTTTAATTCGAATTTTTTTTGGACATCTTGAGCATTAATCGTCGATTGGGATTGCATAAATTAGTGCAAGGTGTCCTTGATATTTCTACGCGGTGGCATGATATAAGGCGCCGAAGGTTCTACTTGCATATGGGGAGCTTTTTGGAAATGCGGGCGCGGTGGCAGAGGTTTCAATATGTGAATTAGGATTCATCGTTGCGTGTGGTTTCCCATAATTAGAACTGGGATAGTTCCGCCATGAAAGGTTATAGTAATTCCCATGAGGGGCGTTAAAATTGCCCTCAAAAGATCCTACCCTTCCACTTTCTCTTGAATCATTACTTATAGGCGGGTATAGTCGGTCAATGCTTTGTTGGATGTCCCGCCTCCCAAATTGCACACACCTCCTCTATCAGCACTCGAGTGGAATCGAATATTTCTCTTCCTATCAATTTGACTACGCCTTCTAACCTCTTAGCAAGTTAGTTTATTTGAAGCTTCAACTCGGCTTTTTTGTCCAAATGGTAGAGTCGGGACGCAGAAGGAGACGTGGACATTTGTTGGTCCCAGGTTTGGGTGTTTGGATTGGATGTGTTCCACGCTTGAGTAGTCTCGGTGACGTACTTAAGGTGAGCCTCGACATCATCCGCGTCTAACCATAGAAACTTCTCGGAGCGCATGGTTTCAACGAGTTATTTGGAACTTAAGCTTAGTCCGTGATGGAAAAAGGAGACGAGTTTCCATTTATCAAAACCGTGGTGTGGGCGCATATTAATTAACTCGTTAAAACACACCCAACATATATCGAAGGGCACATTCTCTTTTTGTTTATTTGAGCTTTTATGGAATTGGTTCGATGTTGGGGAAAGAATTTCAGGAGAAACTTAGATTGTATATCTCTCCATATTCTAATTAAGTTTGGTGCCAAAGACTATAGCCAAGTCTTGGCCTTATCCTTTAGGGAGAAAGGAAAAAGTGTGAGGCAAATCGTATCTTGGGTGCATGCTTGATCCCTAAAAGTTTCACATTCCTCTTCGAACTAGCGAAAGTGGAGGTATGGTTTTTTCGACTCCAAGCCATGGAATGTGGGAAGAATCTGAATCATTCCATTATGAAAACTGAATTGCCCTTCATTATATAAGAATATAATGCATCCTAGGGTGACGATTCGCTTGGGATATAATAGGTCTCTTATAGGGCGATATAGTATCTCACCCTCATTTGTATCATAACTAGTGTTGTCTGACATCGCTCTCTCTCTTAATGACTCGATATCCTCACTTAATGCCCTAGACGTGTGACTCAAAGTGTACTCGTGATGTAGTTGAAACTATGGAATGTGAGGGGTGTGTGAGCTATCGGGATTGTACTCTACTATAGGATTTTCGTGAATTCTGTTAGAAGTAGGCTGAGGAATGAGTTGAGAATTTTGCATGTAAGGATTTGAGAGATTGTACATTTTTTTGTCTTTTTATTTTTCTGAATGTTTTTGAATTTTTGACTTTATGATTTTTTGGGTCTTTTTTTAAGAATTAGAGTCAAATTTTGGATTAACTCGACCTAACCTAAATATCTACCTAGTCCCCGGCAACGACACCAAAAACTTGACGCAACTTAAAAAGTGTGTCGTTAATGCATGTGAATTACACTTCAAGTGTAAATTGGTCGCTTAAGTAATAATTCGATAAATTGGGGGTCGAACTCAAGTAATAGGGCATAAGACGTAACGATGAGTAGGAAAGATGATTAACCTATCGATTGAGTCAGAAAAATAGGGAAACGATGATTGTTTGTGAAACTTTTTATCAACTAATGCAATTTAATTAAACTAGTAAATTAAATACGCTTATGAGAATAATTAAGAAATTTTTAATCAATGTGGAAAAATGGAGTTAGGGTAATCTCTCCCGAACCTTCGGTAATTACCTTAAACATAAAAACTTCAAAAACCTAATTCTTAATTCAAAGAAACGTCAAATGCTTTCTAATCATTTGACATATGCAGATTTTACTCCTCATAATATCAAATCAAAAATTGTATTTGACGAGAATGACAAATTACCGGAACCCGTATGGCATCCTTTAACATTCCGGTTACTTAGGGCAAATAGAATTAAAAGACCTACAATATTTATTTCGTTAATAAATCAAGCTCTTGAACTGGTAATTAAATTTTATTCGCTTTTGAATACTTTCGTGACTTCTAGGTTGGGTTTGTGTACCCCTACCCGCTAATAGCTTAGCCGAACATGATTATGTGGGTAATAAATGAAATTATAACATTGCATGAGATTGAAATCATGATTAACCTATACCTAAACATGCATGAAGTTATTAAAATCCAAGAAAAATAAATAAAATATGCAAATAAAAAGATCATGCAAGAATAAAGTAGAGGGAACAAACTTGATATATTAAATCTTTAAAAGCAATCCACACAAGAATAATCTTAATTTCGAAATTCAAAACTATGGTTCTTGCCTCCTTCTCCCTTTATTCTTAGGTTAAAAATTCATTAAAACTTAGTCTAACATCAAACTACAACATTACATGGTCCTTTTTGCAAGAGTCTCATACAACTCCTATAAAAAAGAAAATTTACGCATCAGGTGAGTCGAACTGGTTCAGGTGCATGGGCGAATCGATTTGGACTCGAATCGATTTAGGGTTTTGTTTAGGTAAACTTCCTGCATTAGCTTGCTTTACTCCTTTTGCATTGGATTTTTGAACTATCATAACTTCTTCACCAGTATTCTTATGACTTCAAGCTCTTCAACTTTCTTGTTGGCTTCGCTTCTAGACTACGGCTATAAAATTACTAAAATGCCCTTTAACTCCCTATCATTGGTTTCTTTCACTATTTCGATTCTCTTTTGTGCAACTTTCATGAAATACCCGTAAAACACATGAGAGATAAACAAAACATGAAATACTCACCAAGGAGAGTTAGTATCATAAATATGAGATAAATATAAGACAATTGCGATGCATCGGATCATAAAGAATTGAAATTAAGGGGATAAATATGAAAGATTTATGCCTTATCAACCACACCTTTCCACCACCACCAAACAACATTGCACATTATTTTCAAACCTCAAACTTCATCCTCAAAGATTTTATCTAAACTAGAAATAGGTATAACTAAAGCTTGTTGGAGGAACTTTGAAGTTATCTTGAAGAGGTTTTGGGACTCTTTATGGCTAGGAACTTCCATCTCCATCCTCTTAGTTTTCTCCTCTTCAAACCACATGGTAGGATTTTCCTCTTCCTAAACATTTCCAAGTTTCTAGATATGAAAAATATGTAGGATGAATGTTATATGATATTTAATGCCAAAAATGATATTAATTGATAATATAATAAGGTCTTGCAAGAATGGGTTTTCAAAGAAGACAAACCCTATATGGGTATTTTATGAATAAAATGAAATTTTAACCTTGAAATATAAAAGAAAGCATGAACAATATAGACCCATGATTATTATCCAGTTTAAGTGCGTTTTGAGGAGTTTCCAGGCTTGAAGTAATCTTTGATATGTTTAGAATAATTTAGTAGGATAGAAATGATATTTTAGACTTGATAAATCATGTTGAAATGAGTTTTATGAAGAAATGATTAAAAATGGCCCTAAAAATGTGTTATAAATATTGTTAGAATAAACAAAAATGATATTTAAAGTCACATGTGATAATAGGGAAAGCTATGGACATTTGGTTAAAAATGGTCTTGAATGATTAAATGTATTTTATAGGGTAAACATAACATGATAAAAATGATTTTTGACATAAAATCATTGAAAGGATGTTTGGAAAGGAAAAGTTGATCTTTAGTGCCATGATGATTTAATAATGTTTTTCATAAAGTTATTTTCAAAGAAAGGTTAAAATGGTCTTTTTGACAAATTTGTGGGTCCTTGTGGTTGGACTCCTTGCTAGACCTCATCAGTCAATTTTTGGGTAAAAAATAGATAAAGTAGACAAAATGGAATGTTAGCAAAGTGAAACGGTAATATGAACCGTAGGATGATAAAACGATATAATGATGGAATAATTTGTACATTCACTAAAATATTAACACACATTAATAAGGACTCGGATGACACCGAAATAATTAAGGAGGTCCCGAAGCCTGGGGTGAGTAAGACAACCTAATGATAAGTGATATATCTAGACTAATGAATAAAATATGATAAATAGTCTCTAGACCTGATAAAAGGTGGTAAGAAATGGTTACATGCGAGTATGAGCTCATCACTCGGGTGCATTCCATAGTAGTTGCATTAATACTACCGAAATCGTTAAATGTTTTTAGAATTGATTAAAATACACGCTGTATGTATAGTATTTTTTTAAAGAAAATGTATATCTTATTATAACCCACCCTTCTTAGCATTCACTCACCCCCTGGTTTTCATGTTAAAAACCCCACCCCCATCAAAGGTACATCCAGTAGGGACGTCAGAAAGGACATTGGTAAGGCCCCAGAGGGCAATCACCATCGTTAGTTATCTATTTTTTTTTATGAAATCATGTTTTGTAACTTTACTGAATTGTAACTTTAAACATTTATTCGGGCCCTTGGCCATGGTTTGTAATAATTCAGGGAGGAATGTGATTTATTTTATATTTGCTTAGCATTGTGAATTAAGTGATTAAGTCAATTTAGAAGATGTGATTTGGGTCACCATTGTGAATTAAGTGCTATTTTCAAGTCTCTAACACGACATCAGGGAGGAATGTGATTTGTTGCAGGTTGACTCAATGGTGACCCAAATCTGGGTCAGGGCATTACATAGGATGACTAGTGTGGCAACTGTAGTACTTGATTTTGGGAGGTAATAGGAAATGAATTTGGAACATAGATTGATGATGTCATGTTAGAGACTTTAAAATAAAACCCTGAAAGGGATATCGGAGCATGATTAGGATATCGACATGTGTTGACAGTGTAAGTTAGAATAGCTCTAGAAGGACAAAGACTAGCTCTTGGCATGTCTTTCCAGAATGGTACAGATTAGGAAACCTGGACCTATGTAGTACTTGATATCCTTATAGTACTAAACTTGATCGATGTGATCATCAAATAAATTCAGTTAGGTAGAATTTGGAGAGATGCAGTGACGACTTTATGTCATTAGAGGTTATCATAAAGTGAATGTTTCACTTAGTGGGGTAATGGTTGAGAATAACTTCGGGTTATGATCTTGGTATGATAAAGTTGATAGTAACCTAAGCATTATAGGTTGGTCGCGGCATCAGGATGACTTGAGAAATGAATGAAGTCGGCATTGACAAAGGAATTTTCCATTCATCGATTGGAACGGTCCGTATTGGCCGAATATGAAAGAGGGAGGAGTTACTCCTAGTGAGGGAAGCCCGACATGGACTTAGTAAGGGATAATATCTTTATGCATTATTTTCTTCCTGTGGGATGAATGGTTCGTGATCCAATTCATCTCAATTGGTGAATAGAGCCTAGATGTGTGGCTAGGTTAGGATCCAATGAGGACGTTTAGGAGGAGTCATAAACATCAAATCATGTGGCGTACGTTCACATTTTGTATAGAACAGTCCCTTGCGTGCGGATGGGATTCTGCCAGAATGATTAGTTTACCTTTCTTATTCATTGTTCTCCTTCAGTTTTGATATTTGAGGATTTTATTCCCTCGGTGGTGGTGATCGGGGATTATATCATGTTGTGGTGTGGCACAATTGGGCTCAGTGGAGTGTGGTTGAACCTAATGATGATACGCAAATATTGCGTATTTCATCCTCCGAAAGAACGCATTTTAGCCCCCTCGGGTATCTTATTCCCTATATTTATGCTCGTTAACTAGACAACCTCGGATTTCTACGTTAACATGTTTTGTAGGGGTTAATTGAGCTTTTATAAGTATTTGGATGCTAAGTGTGAAGTTTGGACGCATTTCGCTCAGTTTTTGTACATGACCGCACATTTAAGGGAATTTTAGTCTTTTTATAGATTGGTAACCTGACCAAACATCTTCACGGAAGTTGTAGCCCTCCTCTCTAGCTTCACGTGGCCGTGAAGGGTGCACTAATCCAAATCATAACAAAGAAGTTAGGCGATTTCAGCGGAAGGAAAAACTATGAAATCAAAAGAGGAGGAGAAAAGGGAGAAAAGAAGAATGCAGTAGCTGCCTTGGTTCTACCTTGCTTGATCGATCGATCGATCCTTCAGTAATTTGCCATGATGTCAATGATTGATCGATCGACCAAAGGGGTTGATCAATCGATCCCCTATTTTCTGCAGATATTTTGGCATTCCATTTCTTTTCTATTTTCTTTTCTAATTTAATTCCAACTTAGTATATATACTAATTTTGTTATAATAAATAGACACACACGATTTTAGGATAGTTTAGTTAGGGTTTAGGATTTGAGATCTCATTTCTTCTTCCTCATTTGGTGTGACAACAATTGGGTTTGTAAGATTGATCTTGTTTATTCCCTCTCCATTAATATAGTTTGTATTTCTTCATTTTTTTCTTTCTAGTTAATTTACATGCTTTCTAGGTAGATTTATAGCGTTTCTTTACCGCTTTCTTTACTGCATTTTTAACATCCTTTCTAGGTAATTTAAATTAGGCTGTGTTTGAATGGAACTCACTTGGGTTAAAGCGTTGCTTTCCTTGGAGATAGTGTTTATGGGTTTAGTTCGGGTGCATTGTCCTAGTTATTACGCCTAGGAGATTTCACGGGGCATATCATGTATGTCCCATGCTTACGACCTTTCGCGCATAATTTTCGGGATATTTATTGACGCCAAAATCTTATTAGGCTTTTATGAGGATTTTGGGGCGTGACAACCCTTGATTCAATTCACTGTCGAAACGAGACGCATTTGTAATAACTCGTCGATCCATGTAACCATTTTATAAAAATTAACTCGGGTGAGGGATATTCGACGCAACCTATAGTTTTACTCACTTTGTTAGTCTAGTTTCAATACCTTGCCTAGTTAAACATTTCCCTTTCATGCATATTTCCTTTTTTAGTTTGTAATCATCTTTTACACTTTTATTTCGGAATATTAAATCAATTAAATTCTAGCAACTCGTCCCTATGAATTCTCGATACCCGACTTACCGTTGTGTGTGCCTCGCAAGTGTAGTAGTAATTTAGGTTTTTTTATAGTTGCGGCGAGACAGAAAAAAATGAATGTGAACTTTACACGCGAACACTTATCGCGTGCCATCAAAATGGCACCATTATCGGGAACTTTTTTATTTTAGACTTTATTTGATTTAGTATTTCATAGTATTTTCTTTCTATTTGTATTATTTGCTAATATTTTTGCAGGACTTCCACATTTGAGCACTTAGAAACACTCGAATTATTTCCCGCGCGCACTTACTTTGTGGAATCCACCATTTCGAGCCATTTCTGGGGTAAGCATGTCTTATTCCAATTCTTTCGGTAATCATTATTATAATTCTCAAAATTCCCGCAAGCCTATGACTCTCGGTGAATACTTAGAATCCCAAAGTATAACAAATTCAAATATGAATTTGGGCGAGTATAACGAATGTCAAAATTTAGGTTATTGGAATTTTTATGATGATGATAATGATTTTGGGCCTTTACCTCCTTATAATAGGAATTTTGAAACGAATTCGAATAGTTTTCAAAATTCTTATCATAATGAGGTTTCATTTAAATTCGATGGTAATTTTCAAAGTTCCCATTTTCATGCATCCGTACCTCGACCCATGACATTTGGTGAGGGTTTGCGCATGTATGAAAATGAGAAAATTGAAACTCGTTATCGGGAAGAAAATCGTTCATGGGAACATGACTTGGATTTACTTTTTGAGTCCGACGACGATTTTTCTTCCGAGACTTTTGAAGTCGAGGAATGTTTTGAACCAAATGAGGTACTTGTGCCTACTTTGGAACAAACCATTCTAGACTTTGCCCATCTCGTAATAGATATTGAAAGTGAGGATGAAAATGATGTAATATCTATTTGCAATGAAATGATTTTTTCTTTGGCCCCCAAAGAAGAACATTTCATTGAAAATGATATTATTTCATTCGAAACTAAAAATTCATGCAATGATGATTCATCTCATGAGTTTGAATTTCTTCCATCCCTATTTTCATTCTCTATTATCACACCGTCATAAGTACCCGATGATTCGGTGTTCGCCGATGAGGAGTACTTACTCGAGTCGCCCTCCACAATCGCATCTTTGACTTTGTGTACGCCACCTCCCATTCCGCTTGCTAAATCCTTGGGAGGATCTTCGGCTTTTCTCGAGCCCCACATGTTTTTGTCACCCGTTCAATCCAAACCCCCCATCGTCCCTTCAAACCTTTTAATTGGCGATGGTTCCTTTCTTACGCCTTACACATGCCTTCCATTGTTCAAACGAAATTCATATTTTTCGGAGGGCATGCTTGTATGTGAGGGTACACTGGTTATCCTCCAAAGTCAAATCGTTTTCACAGTGAACCCTTAGTTATTTAGACTTCTAGTGTATAGTTAGTGTGAAGCCTAAATAGTAGGTTGTATATAGTTAGCTTTCTTTGTTTTTATTTTCTCTTTCCTTTTTAATTTAGTTTAGTGTAATTAGTTAACTTTTTGTTATTTGTTTTTGCTATGCTCAGTACTAACTTATTTTGTAGATACTGTGGACTTGTTCTTATGGGGATTGCTCCAATTTTGGGTAATATCACTCTTTTCCTCTCTTTAACTTGGTTCTTAATTCAGATTGAGGACAATGTCATGTTTTAAGTTAGGGGGTGTGGTATATTCTATCCATTTTATTTTTAGTTCATGTTTTTGCTCACATGTTAGTTACTTAGTATGCTTTTCTTAGAAAAATTGAAAAATTTCAAAAAGACCTTCTTTCTTTTTTCTCCTTTTTTGGGCTTTTTGCCTTTGTTTTCGATGATAAATTTCAATAATTGCCCGATCCAGTAGACATTCCAATGATGCATGTTCTTGATTTTAGAAGTCATTAGACTTTAGTCTCCATTATTGATATTATGAATAAATTCATGAATTAAACTTTAATCCCATGAGCACATGCACTTTTATTTCCTTATTGATTTGGTTTAAGATTTTTATAACTCGGTAATCTTTTGTTGCATTGTATATACTTACACCGAGTAAGCTTTGTAACTTTCGTCGTTTGTGAGTGTATACACTATTCTTTTCTCATTGAAAACATTGAATTCGTCGGTAATATCACTATTCTTTCATTTGATCGTTCATTAATTGAGTTCATACTTGAAATGTGTTACTTGAACATGATTTTCATTTATTGTTTTGAATCGATAATTGTGTAAACTTTTGGAAATGATCATAGGCCCTCTTTGTTATATCACCCATATTATCCTTGACCTCACCCTTATATGTTTACCCTCATTAACCCCTTTGAGCCTAAATATAGCCTTTCGTTTCATAACCTCATTCCCATAACCAACTCTACATTGGAGTTTTAGCCCATACATATACCTTTCGTACCTTTGTTTGGATTGTTACTTGGGATTGAATGATGCTATGATGTCGGTTGCACTTTAGGCATATGAGAGTTTGAAAAGTAAAGAAAAGAAAGTAGTGAAAAAAGTGAAGAAAAAGAGAAAGCAAAAAGCAAAAGAAAACAAAAGAAAACATGAGAAAAAGAAGAAAAAGAAGAAAAGAAAAGAAAAGAAAAAGAAAGTTGTAAATGTTGCATATAGTTTAATAAGCTTTGATTACTCTCCCCAATGATATATTCATGCCGTTTTGAAACTTGTTTTCCAATTTTAATATTGCCCGCATCTTCCCATTATCCCGAGTTTTCATCTCGAACACTTTGAATCCGTACATACATTCCTTCATTTCGCACCCTAGCCTAGCCTACATTACAACCCTATTAAAGTCCTATGTGATCTTAAGTAGATGTAATTTAAAGGTTTGAATAGTTTTAATAATCTGTGAAAGTGCATTTGGCCTCTTTTATATGTACGGTATCCTTTCACTGATATTACAGTTTTTCATTTTATATATAGAGTTCTTCATTTGTGACATGTGTGCGGCCTAGTTTTCATTTACATTTACTCTTTATGCCTGCATGTCCCGTGTGTTACCTCTCTGTTTCAAGTGAATTCATTTGATGAGTGTAATGCCCGTGAGGATTGACTTTTATGCATGCTTTGATATTTAGTATCCGAGTTATTTAAGTTTTCTCCAAATCATATTTTGCGTGTGTTCACTCCCCTCCCACATTTTAAGGTTTCAATTCTATGAGGTGCATTCTATAATGTTAATAATTTGGACTTTTGTTTGAATTCGTTCAATTTTCTAATAATGCATATGAAATATTTTTCGCCATTGTTGGGCTTGTCGCATGTTAGTTTGGGCATATTTTGAGGAAACCATGTGATGTTTGTGGGTAGCATCCCTGAAAACCCTCACGAGACGACACTCGTCCACTAGGGTGACCTAAGGGTTTAACGGCTTATTACATACGCTAAATGCAATTGTTCGCCCGCGAAAGTGGCCTTATCTTTTATTGCTTTTATACCATACTTTTGTGCTTTCTCTGCTTTTGGTTTGCTTTTAGTTCTTGTTGCATCCTATTTCATTGCTAGGGACTAGCAATGTGTAAGTTAGGGTTTTTAGCCCCCTCAGGTATCTTATTCCCTATATTTATGCTCGTTAACCTGAAAAGCTCGGATTTATACGTTAACATGTTTTGCAGGGGTTAATTGAGCTTTTATATTAGGATTGTAAGTTTGAAGTTCGGACGCATTTCGCTTGGTTTTTGTACACAATCGCATGTTTAAGGGCATTTTATTCTTTTTACAGATTGGGAACCTGGCCCAAAATCTTCACGGAAGTTGTAGCCCTCCTCGTTAGCTTCGCGTGGCCGCGAACTGTGCGCGAATCCGATTCATAACGAAGAAGTTATGGCGATTTCAGCGAAAGGAAAAATAATGAAATCAAAAGAGGAGGAGAAAAGGGAGAAAAGAAGAATACAGTAGCTGGCTTGGTTCTTCCCTGCTTGATCGATCGATCGATCAAAAGTATCGATCAATTGATCCTTCAGTAATTTGCCACTATTTCAATGATCGATCGATCGACCAAAGGGGTCGATCGATCGATCCCCTGTTTTCTTCAGATATTTTGGCATTCTTTTGTTTTCTCTTTTCTTTTCTAATTTAATTCCAACTTAGTATATATACCATTTTTGCTGTAATAAACAAACACACACGATTTTAGGATAGTTTAGTTAGGGTTTGGGAGTTGAGAGCTCATTTCTTCTTCCTCATTTGGTGTGACAACGATTGGGTTTGTAAGATTGATCTTGTATATTCCCTCTCCATTAATATTGCTTGTATTTCTTCATTTCTTGCTTTCTAGTTAATTTACATGCTTTCATAATTAGTTTACATGCTTTGATTTACTTGCTTTCTAGGTAGATTTATCGCGTTTCTTTACCGCATTTTTAACATGCTTTCTAGCTAATTTAAATTAGATTGTGTTTGAATGGAACTCACTCGGGTTAACGCGTTGCTTTGCTTGGTGATAGTGTTTACGGGTTTATTTCGGGTGCATTGTCCTAGTTATTATGCCTAGGAGATTTGACGGGGCATATCATGTATGTCCCGTTCTTACGACCTTTTGCACGTAATTTTCAGGATATTTGTTGACGCCAAAATCTTATTAAGCTTTTATGAGGATTTAGGGGAGTGACAACCCTTGATTTAATTAACTGTTGAAACGAGACGCATTTGTAATAACTCGTCGACCCATGTAACCATTTTATACAAATTAACTCGGGTGAGGGATATTCGACGCAACCTATAGTTTTACTCACGTTGTTAGTCTAGTTTCAATACCTTGCCTAGTTAAACATTTCCCTTTCATGCATCTTTTACACTTTTATTTTGGAATATTAAATCAATTAAATTCTAGCAACTCGTCCCTGTGGATTCTCGATACCTGACTTACCGTTATGCTTGCCTCGCAAGTGTAGTAGTAATTTAGGTTTTTGTATAGTCGCGGCGAGACAGAAAACAATGACTGTACGCTTTACACGAGCAAACTTCTCGCACGCTATCACCTAGCATGGTAAATGCGTCTCAATAATTAAGTGTGTACTTGTTTAAAGTATCCTTTTGTATTTCACTAAGTTTTGTGTTCGTTAGGCCACATGGTTTGCTCGTACTATCCATTTTTTTTTACGATTAATGACCTTGTGGATCAACCGGCATGGCAATTGACAGTTCTGGTTATAAAGAGTGGGATGATGATTTTAGGGCATTGTATAACATTATAACTCAAGGAAGCATAGCACAGAGTGTCAATTTTCCATAGTGAGTGGACTGGTGTAATACTCGGGTGAGTGTTCCATAGTTAGCCACCTAGAGTGACCCTAGGTTCATAGAAGGATCTTGTGGAAGGTTTTATTCGGATGCAAGATTTATGACTTGATTGATGTGCCACTCCATGGAGCGGGTGACTAGTTATACGAGGATAGTATCCGATTTAAGTGAGTTTGCATTATTAGGAAGACTCGAGAATTTGAGGGGACTTAGAATAAGGAGTCCTAAGAATTTTAAAATATACGATAATGGATTGGGTGATTAATTGTATGTCATTTGTGATTGGGTAAGTGTCTATCACTAGAGAGTGTTTTCCCTTTAGAGGCTCCGGTAAGCTTTGGATGTTAGCAAAGATTCCTTAGGACTTGATCAAATGTGATCATCGAGTAAGTGGAGACTCGAGGGCTATTTTATAATTATTAGGTTAGACTGATGGCGAGAATTAGAACATTTCGCATGTCGAGTTTCTTGGTGACAGCCCCTTGCAAAAGGGTGTATAATGACTTCTTAGTGATTCATGACTTCAATGACTTAGCCTTGAAATAATCCTATGACTTCGAGTATGGATTAATAACTCCGGGAATTTGAGGAATTGATGGATAAATAATTTGAGGAATTGATGGATAAATAATTTCGAGGATAAAATTCTCTAAGGGGAGAAGAATGTAACACCCGCCCCATGACTTTGATTGTACTTCTCTGATTTGGTGACTTAATATAACCAATGGGATATTGGCCTTGTTAAGGTGGATTATAAGTCAAATTTGGGTAATGTAGTATCCTCTGTGCAATTAAATTGGAGTTTTTTTTGGCCAAAAGTTGGTAAAGAGATTTTTTACAGTCATTTGATCGAAAGTCATTGTCATTCAAAAGAGTCATTCGAATGAGGTTCCAACGACTTCTAATGACTCCGAAAATGATTAATTTCCCTCGCTCTTTGAAATATCATTGGAAATCCACGTTCACAAGAAGTGCTCATTTGTTCGTACAAAAGGGTACTTCTCTTTCGAATGAGGTACTTCTCACGCCCCTTTTAACCCTACAATTTTGCCTCATTTATACCTTGTTGGAACTCTTGTTCGAATGAGAGGAGATCTCGTTCGAATGAAGTTAAAATTCTTTCAACCAATCGGGAAAAATTAAGAAAATTATGCACATTTTAATGTGTTGTCATTACATGGATCATTAGATTGGATGATGTGTCGAGCTCTTAACGGCTCAGATTAAAACATTAGATAGAGGCTTGATGGACCATTTGATAAAAAGGTTGAATGTTGGGTCATTTAGGTTATTTAACCCTTAGGCTTTTTGGAGTATTTAAATGAGGCTTTGTCTCATTTGGGGCATTTCCATCAGATTTGATCTTTGTCTCTAGCTCTTAGAGCTCTTCCTGGACCAACCACCACACACCAGTCTAGAACCACAACCCCTCCACCCTAAACCACTAATGATTGACCATATTCTTCCATATTTAATCTCATAAAACCCATTTACGCCATTTGTTAAACAAGATATAAATCCATGGAGATATTGTTGGGGGGTTTTGAAGAGAAAAGGAGAAGAAATCATGGACTTTGAAGGGAGTTTTAATGGAGATTTCAATAAGACAATCTTGTGGAGATACATATCCTCTTTAAGGCCATCTTAGGAGGTGGAAGGTTTCCATTTTCTTCTACACTTGATCAACCATTGATGGATCTTCTTTGAGGTAGGAAACTCTACTCTTAGCTTAAGAAATCTAATTTTCCATGGCATTCATTTTGCAGTTAGAGCTTATAAGAGTAGGATGCATATATGATTTAAGAAAGTTATTTCTTATGATCTTGTGAAGATGATTTATAAAAGATTCCAAGAGTTTTAAGAAAAAAAATATATATTTCAAAAAATCTTGATATCTAAACATTTTATAAAATAAAGTGTTTGAAATGATATGTATCTTGTTGAAAATATTTTATGAACAAATGACTCAAGCTTTTCTTGTAAATGTTGGAATTTTTATATAAATAGAAATTTACTCAAGTTTTGAAGAAATAAAAATATTTTTGAGCTTGAAAAACAGGTTTATGAAAATGTTATGAAATTTCTAAAATGAAATATGTATTACACCCATTTAATAGGATTTTTGGACCTAAAATCCATCTCCTCATGTATATAAGCTTGCAGTATTTTGTTGATGAGCATATAAACAAGTTTAATGAAGGTTTTACTGGGTTTAAATGTGAAATAAAGAAAATATAAATTTTAGCCCTTAAAGTGTGTTAAAAGGTGTAGAAAATGCCATAAATAGATATTTCAAGACTAAATGTGAAAAAAATGGTATTTTCTTGTAAAGTAGTCTCCAAAATGCCAAAAGGGTTTTCTTAGTAAAGAAGGTAATGGAATGAAGACATTTCCAACTTGAAAAGGGTATTAACTCCAAAGTGTGAAGTGAGTGTTATGAAGTCGTAAATACCCCCAATTTTTAAAATCTTAACAAAAAGGTAATTTCAATTTCCTTTAAATATGCGGAATAAAGATGGCTCAACTAAACAACTACATAAACCAAATTTTAATTTCTTTCAAATTAAAATTACACTAAACTAAACTCAAAGTGACATTAAATTAATCAAAAAATTATTTTTCACTTAAACAACTTAATTCAATCCAAGTCCTAAAATTTGCTTAACAAATAATTAGTCCAATTTGCAAATTAGACAAAACCAAATTTTATCCAATTAAAGTTAATGACTTGAATTAAATTAATTTTTACCCAAATTGAATTTGCACCAATTTAAATAAGTGTGACAATCAAAACAAAATTTTATCTTGAATTAGCCTAAGCATGCGTTCTAAGTTATTTTGCAAGATAAAAGTAAATCAGTCACACTACTCCGTGATGTACGAGGAAAAACCCACAACGGAAAAAAATCTCGGACGGTCCTAGCCTTAAGTCCACTAAGTATGGTTTTATGATTACAAGACAACTCGACTTGATTCCGTCCAAGCCCCTGACGCATCTTCTTGTAACTACCTCCGCCAAGCCGACAATCCCGAAGTCCACTGGAACCTTGGAATCCACCAATGAAGCTTTTAGGAACCCATCCACCACACACGGTGCCTTTCACCATATGAGAATGCAGCAGCAGAACATCAAAGTTCTTCTTTATGGGATGAGGAAGTAAACCCAAACGAACTCTTCAATTCGGTAGAGTAAAACCCGTTGCCACACACTTCAAGAAAGATATATATATGATAACTTGGAATAAACAAACTATGGGTGTAAACAAAAGTGTTTAAGAATAATGTTCTTGAAAATACAAACACTTAAAACATGAACTTTTGAACTAAGAATTTTCTTTGTAAAAATTTTCTCTCAAAAAGGTGTTTAGAAAATGTCAAAAGTTAGTTCTTCAAACATGGTTCCTGTACATATAACTTCTATAAAGAGTTAGTGGGTAAAATTAAGTGGGAACATGGGGAAAAACTGATTAAAACTGCCAAAAAATTTCCCGCCAGAGATCTCGTTCGAACG
Organism: Sambucus nigra; assembly: GCA_949130495.1. Lineage (NCBI taxonomy): Eukaryota > Viridiplantae > Streptophyta > Magnoliopsida > Dipsacales > Adoxaceae > Sambucus > Sambucus nigra. Next base: position 101,891,138 of record OX422211.1, on the reverse strand, counting down.
AGATTTTCGTTCGAACGACGCGTCAAACGAAGTTCCAGTGGCCAAGTGGGAAAATTTGTTAACAAACTCGTACGAATGACATTGTCATTCGAACAAAAATATTGAACGAAGTTCCAGAATGTTTGAGATTCGATTTTTAGCCCAGAAACTTTATTTTAAAGTTTTAAAGAATCCTTTTGAAAATAAACATCAGATTAAAATAATATTGTACCCAATAAACATGGTTCGAATATCCTATATATATATATATATATATATATATGTAATGCATTCATAACTTAGGAGGAAATGGACCAATGTTGGTGACGTAGAAACAATGATCAATAAACTTGGCATATGATCAAGCTTTTTGATCTTTGCCGCTACGTCTTCAACAAACACGTCATAGGCTTTAATGGATACAGTTGAACACTATTGATGATGCTCGAAATAGGACCACCCTTCATGGTATTCGCGAGCTCAATTTAATGTCAACAATGGCATTATAAGGGTATTTAGTAGAAGGAGGTGAGGAGAAGAGGATTCACACCGGCATATATGTGGTTCAGCCAATCAGGCCTACGTCCACTGTGCAAGTGTGTGATTAATATCACTGTATGAGGGCTCTAATGGCCATATATATAAACTCTAAATATTTCTCTCTCTACTGTATATTTGAAAAGAGTTTCATCTAGGGTTGCCAATCTTGGATCCCTCTCCAAAAAGGAGAAGACAACTATATATAATACATGGGGGTGTAATGCACCCCCCATGCATGCAATGAGCATATGTGTGTTGATCTAGCCAACCGAATGAAGACACCTGTCACTGTCACATGTAGAGAATGATGATGAAATATTCTCCCCCACGTGAGAGGGAATTATTTGTTAAAACTGATTTGTGTACACGTGCTCCTAGCCCCACATATGCGCACAAGAGCTCGGCCATCTGTGATTGGTCACAACCTCGGTCTGGAATCGGACGAGTTTGTGACATTGACTTAGAGGAATAGCTGAGGTAAGGTGTATTGAGCTGTGACGTCGGCCTGGGCCGAGGTAATGGTGGTGCAGCAGGAACATCGACTGATCCTCAATCGAGATTGGTTCTGGTGATGTGATGGCCACTTTGGCCTGTTTTAAGCCGAGGTTGAAACCTTGGATGCCCAGATGATGCCCTGGTGAATAATCTGCCCTTGTGGATCATGAAGACCTCACTTGACGAGGTAGCAGGAACGTCGACTGATCTATAGCCGACCTTTCTTGGGATGAGACCGCTGGTAGTTGACTTGGGGCCCTTCCAACCTCGGCATCTCCATTGGCCGAGGTTGATGTCTCTGAGCCGATGGGGTACATTTAGGGCATATCAATCACCCCTAGCCCTTATTTACCTGTGTGATCAGGTGCCTAAGGGGTATGTTTGTTCGAGGTTGAATTTCTGTAGGTGTTGATACTTTCTTGACAAGTGTCAGCTACTCGAGTAGATAGCGTGCATGCCAAGTGCAATCATTGTAGTCTTTTGGGCTCCCAAGGCAATGATGGGCCTTGGGATGTGTGTGGACCGTTTGAGGGTTTAAACCTTACTTCCTTTCTCTTTCCTCCCTATGCTTTCATTTTCTCGCCTGTAATATTTCTGCCTCTCTCTCTCTCTCTCTAGAAGAGCTCTGGTTTGAAGTGCGTTGGGTGGTCATTCCTTGCAATCCTTTCCTTCCTTCTCACCACTTTTCTTCAGGTATCATTTACCATCCCTTCTTCTTCATTTTTTCTGCCTTGTTCTTGTTTTTGCATTTTTCGGTGAGCTTCAGGAGGTTTCCGGTGAGATTATTAGTTTTCCGGTGAGTTCATTTATTTTCTAGCGAACTGTTCTTGATTGTTTCTCGACCAAAACCCTAGTTTGATCCTTGGTCAAGCCAAGTCAAGTTATTTGTTTAGAAAGGTATCAAATGTAGGGTCTGCCTCATATTCTCAGACCCCTTTACCAATTCTTAAAGGACATCCACTCTCTTAGGGATAAGACCTTAGAAAAAATTCGGCAAGTAGAAAGAGCTCAAGAGGAAGCTCGTAGGGTAGAGGTGTTTCCCCTCAGGCCTATTTTTCCACCAGCTCTGAAGGTTATATACCCTGAACCATCCGAACCAGTTAACCAAGAAGAGGTCCCAGCTGAACCCTCTCTAATGTCTGAGTCTGAGTCATCCACCTTAGACCCTATGTCTGTGGACTCTTTTCAAGAGGCTATGGACTTTTCCACTCAGCATGATCAGGTCCCTGATCAAGCTGAGGTTTCCAGCCGGGCCTCGTCTTACAAAAGTTCAAGCACATCAACCTCTTCCTCAGAGGTTGAAATTATTGGACTAAGTGTGGATGTTCCACCGATCCTTGAAGCCATTCCTCTGTCAGTCATCACAGGGGATGAGTTTGCTCAGAGGTTTCCAAGTGATGTCCCATCATCTCTTTGGGCCGACGTTGAGCTAGATGATGATGATGGGGTTGAGAGTGATGTTGACACCTTTGAGGCGACCGAGATTGATAGTACAGTCAGGGAGGTTGACCTTCTGGCCTTCAGACATCTAAATTCTATAAGTCCCTTTATAAAACTCAGGAGACCTCTGAGGGAAGAGAGAGCTTATGACGACCGGGATGGTGAGATCTCCTTGTATGAGCAGATGTTCAAGTTGGGATTTCATCTGCCCATCCATCCCATCATCAGGGCTATATTGGCCTACATCAACTTGGCTCCTTCCCTGTTGTCACCTAATACTTGGAGGGTGATAATTGGATCCATTATCTTATGGAGGATTGTCCATCACTCAGACCTTCCTGTCCAAGTCTTTATAGGATGCTAGCCCCTTCATCTCCCAGAAACCATCCGAGCTATTATCATTTTTTAGCTCGGAAGTCAAATAAAAAAATGCTTCAGATTACCCAAATCTCAAACCATAACTGGAAGCCACGTTACTTATTTGCATCAGGGCCATGGGAATTTGGTCCATGTTCCCCTTATTCCTCATTAGAGCCGAGAATACCCCTGAGTTGGGGAAAGGTTATAATGGTTCCTAGGGCCGACCCTGGTCTAAGCCAACACAATCTTTAGAAGGTAAAAAACCTTCAAGATCAGGGGGAGCATGGTCTTCTTGTCAAATTCGAACACCGGATGACCCCCTACTGTCTTTCTGAGACAGGGCTTGGGGGGAGTCCTCTGACAGAGCTTCGTGAGTGTCTTTTTATTACAACAAGTTATACCTATGAATTTATGTATATTTGACTCTCTAACTCAGACCTTTCTATCTTGCAGAGCGCCCAAAAGGAATATCTGACGAGTTATGGGAGATGGAAGCACCAAGTTTAACGAAGCTCATAAAAAAAGAAGGTCTGAATGCCCCTCATCCCCCTCCATCTACCTCAAGGTCTGAGGCTACCAAGAAGAGAAAACCTTATGACCCTGCCCTTGAAGGTCAGAGGCAGAAGAAGAACAAGGAGGATCGTGCCATCCCCATTTCTTCTGAGGATGCACTGATTGCTCATCTTGAGCAGTTAAAGATTAGTGACAGTGTCATTGACCATAGTCTGAAGGCCCTAGATGCTATCGGCGATGTCATGATCGAGTCTGACAAGCGTTTTTGCCGTGGATAATCCCCTGCTGGTTGAATTCTCTCTTCACCGTACTATTCAGGTAAGTCCTTTAACTATGTGCTTCTGAATGTGTAACATCGGCATTTGAACTATATTAGACCTTAGACTGACATCTTTGCATATGTTCTGCAGGGTCTTCTCACCATGCATCACTTTGTCAACTGGACCTTGGGAAAACTTCCTCTAATTGAGAAGGGATAAGAGGCCGAGAAGACTGAGGCCACTTTAAACGCTGAAGTGGAACATTTCAAGGCTGCTCTAAAGAAGGCTGAAACCAGCATGAAGGGGATGCAGAAGGACATAGTTAAGCTGAGGGAAGATTATGACTCGGCCATGAAGGCTCAGTTTGACTATCTCCAGCGTAAGGTTAATGTGGCTGTCAAAGCTGCCTTGGATGATACCTCCACGAAGATCTTGGAGGAGTACAAGGTCTCTGATGAGTTTGTCAGTTTCGAATTTGAATATCTGGAGAGAGGGGTCAAGGCTACTGGCAAATGGGCTACCACGAAGGAAAAGGAATCAGGGAGCCTTCCAGCAGCTGACTTCATCGGCCTGGGTTATGCCGACCCTAAATTTTCTCTGGCTCTACAGGAAGTTGAAGAGGAGGGAGCTGCTTCCCCTACCGATACTACCCCCCAAGGAGACACCACAACTGAAGATGTCGATGCCCAAGATGACGGGGTGGAAGTAGCCACCCTCGGCCAGGGACATGAAGACGTGTCCATTAACCCTGAGACTGTGAACACTTGATTCTTTTTGTGAAGCTTTTAACTATTTTAATTACATATTTATAACCTCTGATAAACATTGTCACTTTGTATTTTTGCATTAACTCCCAACTTAATCTGTCAGCCTCTGAGGAGGGCTTTATTTTTTCACTTGCTGAATTTTTTATTGAATGATTTTCTTTGCCATACATTGTGTCCAAATCTGAAGTCTCAATATAACTTTTCACCAGATTAATGATGTTAAGGATCTGAGGTCATCCAAGTATGATGTCTGACCTCAGACCTTGTCACGAAATCATGATGTTATAAGGTCTGAGGTCATCAACTAAGATGTTATTCCCATAAAATTTTCACCAAATTAATGATGTTAAGGGTCTCAGGTCATCCAAGTATGATGTCTGACCTCAGACATTCTCACCAAATCATGATGTTATAAGGTCTGAGGTCATCAACCAAGATGTTACCCTCATAAATAATTTTCACCAAATAGCACAATGAACTATGAATTGGCATGGAAATTGATCTTCTCATTAACAATCCCTTCATAAGATGATATATTTACACAAAAACTCTTGCAACATTATATGTAATACTTTTTTAGATGATCAACATTCCATGGGTTGGAGAAAGGCTCCACCTCGAGGTTTTATAGCCTATAAGTTCCGGGTACAACCTCCTCAATCATTTTATAAGGACCATGCCAATTTGGGTGAAGCTTGTTTACCTTTTGTAACGTCTTTTTCAGCACCAGGCCCCCTACAGCTATGGGCCTTGATTTTACCCTTTGATTGTAGAACTTTGCTGTTCGCTGTTGGTAAGATGCTTGCCTGATTTCTGCGTCTTCCCTTTTCTCTTCAATCAAGTCTAGGTCGAGTCTTCTTTCCTCTCCATTCTTTTCGGGGTCATAGGTCTGAACCCTATGAGTAGGGAGTCCTACGTCTGTGGGTATGACGTACTCTGAGCCATGTGATAACATAAATGGGGTCTCCCCCGTTGGTGTTCTAGCCGTCGTTCTATAGGCCCACAGCACAGCATAAACCTCTTCAGTCCATCTTCCATTATCCTCTTCCAACCTCTTCTTGTTCCCGTCGAGGATTGTTCTGTTGGTGACTTCAGTCTGACCGTTTGCCTGAGGTCGACCAGGAGAAGAGAAAAATTGATTTATCCCAACTCTTTCGCAGTATTTTTCTAAGGAAAAAATCTTAAACTGGGTTTCGTTGTCCGAAATGAGGGTATTTGGGAGGCCATGTCTGCATATGATGTTCTTCCAAATGAATTGGAAGGTCTTCTGCTCTGTAATCGTGATCATCGGCTCTGCCTCTACCCATTTGGAGAAGTAATTAATGGCAACTATCAGGAATCGATAATTAGTTGTAGCCCATGGCAAGGGACCTACTAAGTCAATCCCCCATACTGCAAATGGCCAAGAGGAACTGATAGACGTCATAGGCTGATGAGGTTGATGGGGGATTGTGGAGAATATTTGACATTTATCACACCTCTTCACGTAAGCTGCATCATCTTTGGCCAAGGTCGGCCACCAATATCCTTGCGTGATAATCCTCTTGTCCAAAGGTCTCCCTCCGATGTGACTGGAGCAAGAACCCTCATATACCTCCTATAGGACGTGGGGAACTTCGTTGGGATGAACGCATCTGAGGAGAGGTAATAGGAATCCCTTCCTATACAGGACATCTCCTACTATTGAGAATTTTGTAGCTCTGTACCTCAATTTCCTCCTCTCTAACTTTAACTCCGGTAGCACCCCCTCTCTGATGTATCTGATAAGGGGATCCATCCATGAGTCCCTCAGGTTCAAATTAAGGCAAGGGCTACTAACCTCTTCTTCTTCAATGGTTTCTCTGGGCAAGATCTCAACAGGGACTGTCCTTCTGATACCTGTCCTCATTGCTGAAGCTAGACTTGCTAATGCGTCTGCATGACTGTTATTTTGCTGAGGTATTCTCTTCATCTTTACCTCTTTGAAGCCTTGGAGTATCGTTCTAACCCTCTTCAGGTATATGTCCATCCTTTCATCCTTAGCCTCATAAACTCCCAATACTTGATTAACAACCAACCTTGAGTCACTGTGAAGGAGGAGTCGTCTTGTACCAAAGGTCCTTGCCAATGAGAGGCCTGCTATCATGGCCTCGTATTATGATTTGTTATTTGACGCCTTGAAGTTAAATCCTAGGGCATATTTGATGTTAGTACCATCCTGGGCTGAGAGTATCAACCCCGCACCGCTCCTACTTTTGCAAGAGGACCCATCAACAAAGAGGTTGCAGATGTCTTTATCTGATGAGAAGCTAACTTCTATCATTATTTCCTACCTGAAAAGGTACCGGTCTTCCTCATTCTCGGCTATTCCATCCCTGGCTCCCTTGGTCATAACCTCTTCCGGGTGTCAGGAGACGTTGTTGTTTGACTCTTCTGCCGTCTCTTGATTATTCTCAACTTCGACCTCTTCCCATATAAACTTTGCGACGAAGTCGACAAGCGCCTGCCCTTTGATGGCCGTCCTAGGATGATAAGTGAGGTCATATTCACCCAACTCAATGGACCATGTCCTTAATCTTCCCAACTTCTTAGGTTTATGAAGGACCTGTCTTAGTGGGGAGTCAGTGAGGACGACCATAGAATGGGCTTGGAAGTAGGGCTTCATCTTCCTAGAGGCATGTATCAAGGCGTAGGCCAACTTTTCCATGCGAGGGTAATTCTATTCAGATCCCTGAATGGCCTTACTGTTAAAGTATACGGGCCTTTGAATCCCAACATCTTCCCGTATAATGGCCACACTTATAGCCGATTCAGAGACCGCTAGATAAACAAACAGCCTCTCTCCCGCTATTGGCCGAGATAAGAGCAATGGAGATCCAAGGTACGACTTGAGTTGATCAAAAGCCTCATCACACTCTCTGTCCCACTCAAAGAACTTTCTAAGGACCTTGAAGAACGGAAGACACTTGTCGGTCGCCCTGGAAACAAATCTGTTGAGCACAGCCACTCTTCCAGTGAGCCTCTGAACGTCCTTGATACGCCTAGGTGTCTTCTTGTCGAGCAAAGCCTTAATTTTCTCAGGGTTCGCCTCTATTCCTATTTGATTGACGATGAATCCAAGAAACTTCCCAGCTCCTACCCCAAAGACACACTTTGCCTGGTTGAGCTTCATCCTGTATAGGTCAATGGTATTGAAGGTCTTTTCCTGGTCTGCCACATGAGTGGAGGCCTTTAAGCTCTTCGTCAATATATCATCTACATACACCTCCATAGTCTTGCGCATTTGGTCTTTGAACATCTTATTCACAAGACGTTGATATGTTGCCCCTGTATTTTTCAATCCGAAGGGAATCACCTTGTAGAAATACGTCCCTTTGTCAGTAATGAAGGCTGTCTTTTCTGAGTTTTCAGCATCCATGAAGATCTAATTGTAGCCTGAATACGCGTCCATGAATCTCATGAGCTCATTTCCTACATATGCATCTACCATCTGGTCGATCCGGGGCAGGGGATAACTGTCTTTTAGGCAAGACTTGTTCAAGTCAGTACAATCTACTCACATTCTCCACTTTCCATTGGCCTTGGGCACAATGACTGCATTTGATAGCAATTCCGGATATATCACTTCCCTGATGAATTCAGCCTCTTCCAACTTTCTGACCTCTTCCCGAATGGCATCGTACTTCTACCTAGAGTAGACTCTTTATCTTTACTTTATTGGTTTTGCATCCTTAGATACGTTGAGTTTATGGCACATGACCTCGGGGTTGATTCCAGGCATGTCTGCGTGACTCCAAGCGAAGACACTCTGACTCTTCCTCAGGAAGTTTATCAGCTCTTCCTTAATCTTCAATTTTAAGGCTTTGCCGACCTGGACGGTTTTTTCTGGCTCGTCCTCATTGAGGACGATGGATTCTACCTCTTCTGCGACCTCTCCTTTCTTCAACTTTGTTTCATCTCTAGGGTCAAGTGTATCGATGTTATAAGTGGTAGTTTCTATCTTACGAGCCTCTCTCTCTTCAGCTGAGTTGAAGTAGCATTCTCTTGCTATGGTCTGGTCACCCTGCACTTCCCCTACCCCATAGGGGGTTGAGAATTTTAGCATCTAGTGGACCGTCGATGGCACGACTTCAAACTCTTTAAGGGCTACTCTTCCTATGATGAGGTTATAGGCTGAGAATACATTTTCTTCTATAATGAAAAATTGATCTCCCGGGTTAACCTCTTAGGCCACTCATCTCCCATTCGCACGTACATCTCATACATGCCCAGTGGATGGACCTTTTCACTACTGAACCCCATTAACGGATGATGATAGGGTACCAACCTAGCTCTGCTCAGACCTAGGCTTGTGAAGCAAGGCCAGAACATCACATCTACTGAACTACCCCTGTCTACAAGAATTCTCTGCACCTCACATCCATGAACTCTTATTGTGATCACTAAAGGGTCATCATGTTGAGCTAGGATGCCTTTGAAGTCGAGTCAGGAGAACCCAACTATGAGAGTGTCCATGTCTACTTTCTTTCTTTTCTGCGTAGTCTCGAAAAACGTCAGGTTTACCACTTTAAGCTTGGCAACTGATTTGGCCTCTGCCACATGATTTTTCCTGTCAGCAACCTCAGAACTACCCCCTGTAAGTCCCCTACATATGGTGCTAATGCCAAAGGAGATCATACCAACCCTCTTCACTGGGGTGTTGTCATCTTTTGGCAGGAGGTCTGAATCGTCTTCATCATCTCCGTCTGAGTCATCATCTCTTCTTGTTGTGGTATCCTCACGACACTTGTCGTGTCTCTTCTTTTTGGGGTCTCCCCTTCCCCTTTTGGGAGCTTAACCATCGACATATTTCCTTAACTTTCCTGACTTCAACATCTTATCGATCTCATCCTTCAAGGTGAAGCACTTGTCTATTATATGGCCATGGTTTTGGTGGAATTCATACCATAAGTTCTGGTTCCTCTTATGTGGAGGAGCCTTTAACTTCTCTGGCCATCTTAGGGATCGGTCATTCTTGATCTCATTGAGGATGTGTTCGCAGCTAACCGTAAGAGGGGTATAACGCGCAAACTTATCATCAACTAACCTCTTATTTCCATCCTTCTTTCTTTGGAACTTTCCATTGCTACCGCCGTTCTCGTCTTCATACTTAGCGGCCATGGCCTCTTTAGCATTCATGACCTTCCCCGTAGGTTCCAATAGCTCCGCCATGGACTTTGGAGGGTCTTCTGCAAGTTTCCACAATAACTTCCCCTTCTGAAGACCTCCTATGAGGGCGGTCATGGCAATATTCTCTTCGTAGTCTTCAACCTCAGGTTTTTCTTTGTTGAACCTGGTGATGTAGTCTCTTAGTCTCTCATGCTTTCCTTGTTAGACGTACAACAGATGGGTGGTCTTATTTTGAGGTCTTACCCCAAAGCAAAAATTATGAATGAACTATTCAGCCAAGCCCTTAAAGTTCTCAATTGAATTCTTCGGAAGAGATGTAAACCATATATGCGCAGCTCCCGTCAAGGTCCCGGATAAGGCTCTGCACTTCATCTCATCTGTTATCGAGTAGATGTCCATCGCTGACTGGTACATCTCAATATGATGTACATGATTGGTACTGCCATCATACTTGGGAATGACTGTAGGTGGCTTGAACTTAATTGGGGTAGGGAAGCTTACTATCTTAGCCACGAACGAAGAGCCCTCTGAGAAACCTCTTTGCAGTGGATATCGACTTTTGATGAGGTCTCCTATATTGTCGTCAAAACGTTGGATGGAGTCATTCCATGTCCTTGAAACGTCAGCCTGGCCGAGGTTATCCCCTGCCACCTTCAAGGGGTGGACCGAGGGTTCCCAACCACGGCACAACGCCTGCTGTTGAGCCCCTCTTGGTCTCTTCCTCGTCCCAATTGGGGCCGACGTTGCCTCTCTTCCCTTTGTGAGCCTGCTGCACTTCTCGACCTTGACAACCTTTATCTTAGGTCATTTACTTGACCGAGCCTTTCAAAGTCTGGCCCTCTGCTCAGTCGATCAAAAGCTGATCCTCGTTATTGGGCTTCGTCACCCCTTCGGCCTCCACAACCTTGACTCCGATTGGCAGGACGAACTGTGTTATTCGAAACCTCATATGGCTCCCAACAGTCTTCTGAGATGTCTTCCGCCTCTAGATCATCATATCTTCCCACAGGGCAAGGGTTTACTTGCCTCCCCAAGCGCAAGCGCCTAGGGTCAGCAACGTCCCTCCTCTGCTGGGGTGTAGGTTGGTTTTTCTGCGGTGCCTGGGGTGGTCCCCTAACATCAGGATGAGGATGAACAGTCGCCCGGGTGATCATTTCTGGTGAGACTCCAGGTGGCCTCATTATATTTTGGTTGAGATGCGCAAATTGCTCTTACATTTCTTGTTGCATTGCATCCAAAGACCTCAAGGCTACGGCCACCTCCGCCATTTTGGATTGGGGCGGTGCCTGGCTAGAGCTGGGTCCTCCTGCACAAGGCGTCGAAAGAGGTGGTGGTAATTCTGGTGCCATGTGTTAACACAAAAGAGGTGGTGTAGTAAATGAGCTTAATACCTTACAGGACCTCTTTCAATGGTGAAACAGCTCCGCGCAAGTGGGCAGGTCTGGTTCACCACCAGAGTCTCTGGTGAGGTTAAGCGAATAAAGAGGAAGAGACAACTTCTCGATTCCCACAGACGGCGCCAAAATGATGATGCTGGAAACAACACCACACTTCAAGGTATTCATGAGCTCAATTTAATGTCAACAATCGCAGTATAAGGGTATTTAGTAGAAGGAGGTGAGAAGAAGAGGATTCACACCGGAATATAAGTGATTCAGTCAATCAGGCCTACGTCCACTGTGCAAGTGTGTGATTAATATCACTGTATGAGGGCTCTAATGGCCATAGATACAAACTCTTAAGCTTTCTCTCACTACTGTATATTTGAATAAAGTTTCAGCTAGGGTTTCCAATCTTGGACCCCTCTCCAAAAAGGAGAAGACAACTATATATAATACTTGGGGGGTGTAATGCACCCCCCATGCATGCAATGAGCATGTGTGTGTTGATTTAGCCAACCGGATGAAGACACCTGTCACTGTCACATATAGAGAATGATGATGAAATATTCCCCCCATGTGAGGGGAATGATTTGTTATAACTGATTTGTGTACACGTGTTCCTAGCCCCACATATGCGCATAAGAGCTCGGCCATCTGTGATTGGTCACAACCTCTGTCTGGAATAGGACGAGTTGGTGACATTAACGTAGAGGAAGAGCCGAGGTAAGGTGTGTTGAGCTGTGACGTCGGCCTGGGCTGAGGTAATGGTGGTGCAGCAGGAACATCGGTTGATCCTCAGTCGAGATTTGTTCTGGTTATGTGATGGCCACCTCGGCCTGTTCCAAGCTGAGGTTGCAAACCTTGGATGCCCAGATGATGACCTGGTGAATAATCTTCCCTTGTGGATCATGAAGACCTCACATGCCGAGGTATCTGGAACGTCGACTGATCCATAGCCAACCTTTGTTGGGACGAGACCGTTGGTAGTTGACTTGGGGCCCTTCCAACCTCGGCATCTCCATGGGCCGAGGTTGATGTCTCTGATCCGAGGGGGTACATTCAAGGAATATCAACTGTCCCATGACTCAAATGTTTTTGTCCGGAATTGAGCCAACACTGCATTAAGACTCAATCGGAGACTTGTGTCCTTACAAATCGCCCCCTTTGGCTATTTCGGGAGAAAAACAAAAAAAAATCTAAAGGACCGTCAAACTCTACTAGACTTAAAAAAATATCCCACCCAAAATAAAAAATACATAGCTTGAATCAAAAACCCAAGGATCGATATCTTTGCCGATGAAAGTTTCCATTTAGAAGAATTCCTGCACACTTAACCAAACTATCAAATGCATAGGGAATATCAAGAATATTAAATGCACTTAAAATAAATACTCCCCCTAAATTAAGAATATTAAATGCACTTAAAATAAATACTCCCCCTAAATTAATTCTCCCCTTTATTAATTAAATTACCTACTTAGAAAGACGTCTCTCCCTAAGATAAATATCCCAAACTAAGATACGATAATTATAGGAATATATACCATTTCTTCCCCTATCATTCTCCCCCTTTTTGTTGAGGAATAGTCAAATGATAAAAACTAATTTAAACATCAAGCTTAGTGTTATAAGAGCATAAAGGCATATGGGAAACAAAAAGAAAAACTAATCCAACAAATAATAATGGATACCAACGAAGATGCAAAAAAAAAATGATGCCAATGTGATACATAAGATACTAAACATGTGATATCAACAAAATATGCACCAAGATAAATACCAATTATGAATTTGAAACATATATGGACTAGAAAGCGAGGCAAAGAAAAAAAATACCATATATATGTAGACATAATGACTATCACTAATGCACACTCACAAATATATAGGTATAGACATCACACATGACACAAAATACAATAAGCTTTTCACACTCGTATGGCAAAAATGTGCCATATGGAAAGAAAAATGTAGGGGTGTGAACTAGCTACAATTAAATTTAGACCCAATCACTTAAAACATGTTCACGGAGTTCTCAATTGATTGAAAACTTCATCACATTTGAATATAACCTCATGTGACAATATAAATTGAACTCAATGAACAAACATACACAATGCATACAAGCCTAGACTTTTGATGATTCTACAAACCAATAGAGTCATGACATTGAAAGTACAACTAGGATAAACGGACATTGTGTAAACCCTTGATATACCATCCAATATCCCTCAATTTAAGCATATAGAGTTTAATCTTTGAATGAATAAATCAACTAAACAAAATAGGCCTTGGAAAATATTTTCTTTTAATGCCATTATTCTTTTAGGCCTTTGGACCACGTATTTCTTTTAGGTCCAAGAAAACGGTGGCTTACTCGCAAATGATGATTTTTCCTTTCGGAGCCCTTCCCCGTGCACACACACACACACACACACACACACACACACACACACACACATATATATATATATATATATATATATATATATATATACATATATATATATATATATATATCACAAATCTCACGTGCAACGGATTTTAACATGCACTATTCCTCCTATATCATAACATGTAGATAGCAGAATTTGTAGGAGAACACCTCACAAAGCTCAAATATACCTATGAAGTTAAAAATTCAAGTGAGCTCGTGCATGCGTAAATTGAGGCATATAAAAATACAATCCATTATATCAACAAAAAATCCAACTACTCCATGTAAGCATGGTGAAGAACATTTTAAGAATTGACAATCTAAATCAAAAGTTCTAGCCACATGGGAGCGAAAAAGAAGAGATTCAAACGTAAGTATATGGCACATAGAGTGTGTCAAACTAAAATACACACAAACCAAAAATCTTTTTGAGTTTTTAAATTTTTTTTAACCAAAATAAAAGGTGTACTCAAAAGACAACAAAAATCATTTGTATTTTTCATTAATCTTAAATTACAAAAAAATAAAACACAAATGATAAAAAAAATTCTTTTTTTATTTTTCATTTAATGCAAACTAAAATGAAAGAACTATAATACAAAAGATAAAGAACAATAATAATTCTAGCATGTGATAAATCATGAAGTATAAACTAGAAAAATGATTAAGAAGCATACATTTAGCATGATAAATATCGCATGAAGCACAAAAGCTAAAGTATGCAAACAACTAACACATTCAACCTTTACATTTAGCAAGGGAGGTATCGTGTGAAAGTAAATGAGAATCAAAAATCTTATTTTGTAAAGCTCCCAAGTCTGATCTCCTAACCCAAACTAATGATGAATGATGATCTCGGGGTGTAGGAATCTTGACTACCTCGGTTGCCTTATGTAGGGATTTTCTAGGACCTCGTTTAAGATCAAAATAAAATTTCTTAAGATAACCTTTTCGACCACAATGTGAGCATCTAAAGACTCAGCGAAAAGAATTACCTAAGAAATGATCTATAACATTATTCCTAGAGGATTCTCATAAAATATTGGTTTTGTCTTTATGAGTTGATTCATTACACGTGTCACTTTTAATTTGGACCGTTCATAAGATTTTATCTAATTTCTTCGAACGACACTCCAAATCAAATTTGACTTTACTAGAGTCTTTTAATTTATTTTCTAATTCTAAAATGTTAGACTCTAATAAAATATTGCACTCTTCAAACGCGAGAAGCTTCTTTTTCAAGGATTCCATTAAACCTTTAAGGCAATCTCTCTCACCTTCTACATATTCAATCTTCTCACAAAGATCTCTCTCACATGTCCTAAGGTCTTCCACTAACGCACTTTCATCAATGAACTTAACACGCTCTCTTAAACTAGCTTCTAACTTCAAATTTGTTCTTTTTAATTTAATAGATTCTTCAAATAATTCTTGAAATGCAATTTGAAGTTCACTCACATCAACCTGATTTTCACTTTCACTCTCTCTTTCTTATCCACTCTCACTACAATAAAAAATAAGGGAATCATACACTTTGACCTTGAAAGTGTCATGTGTTAAAATTTTATCAATAGAAGAGTTCTCACTATCACTCACATGACTAGCCATAAAAGCTACGAAGTTGGGCTTAGTGAGGGAATCGGGTCCCTCTTCATCATCACTATCACTAAGGGTTGCATTAAAAGAAATTGGGTTCTTACCCTCTGTCCTTAGTTTAGTGGGGCACTCTTTTGCCCTATGTCCATACCCTTCACACCCATAATACCTATTTGACTCGTCCCTATTTAAATTTTCATTAAAAGTTTCAGGGATCTTCTAGGCTTTTTCATGATTAGATTTTTCAAATTTCTTAAAATCATTTTTAAATTTATATTTGTTAAATTTAAGAAATTTTTGAAACTTCCTAGCAAACATATCAATATCTTCCGAGTCACTCTCACTTTTACTCTCTACTACTTGTTTTTCCTCCTTTTGAGCTTTGAAAGCAACGCCCTTATCTATTTTCTTTTCAGTTTTAGAGGGAAATATTTCTAGTTTATAGGTTTATAAATCACCTACGAGCTCTTCTAATTTCGTAGAGGCTAAAGTGGGTAAAGAATTTAAAACGGTCACCTTAGGAATAAATCTATCGGGTAGGGACCTTAAAATTTTCTTTACGTCACGGTTGTCGGGTATTTTCTCTCCCAAGTTAAAAGATGAATTAACTATATCGGAAAGTCTAGCATAAAATTCATCAAATGTTTCTTTTTCATTCATTTTAAGGGTTTCAAATTGAGTGGTGAGGATTTAGAGTTTAGAATCTTTTACGATACTAGTTCCTTCATGAGTGAGTTGTAAAATATCCCAAGCTTCTTTAGCAGTTTCACACGTCATAATGCGACGGAATTCATCCGGTGTGACCGAGCTAAACAAGCCATTTAAACCACAAGAATTAAAATTTGGAAGTTTAAATTCATTCTCACTCCAACTATCGGTGGTTTTGGGAACACGTTCATTTTTAACTAAATATGTAGGTGGGAACCACCCGTTTCGACTGACAACAAAACCATCTCATCGATAGACCTAAGTGCCGATTTCATGCGCGCTTTCCAATAAGCGTAATTAGAACCATCGAAAATAGAAAATTTTAAAAATGGAGAAAATTACATTTTAGTTAAAAATATTTTAAAGGATCTTAAACAAAATAATTTAGCGATCCCGCTCTGATACCAATTTGAAGTCGCAAATACCCTCAATTTTTAAATCTTAACAAAAAGGTAATTTCAATTTCCTTTAAAGATGCGGAATAAAGATGGCTCAACTAAACGACTACATAAATCAAATTTTAATTTCTTTTAAATTAAAATTAAACTAAACTAAACTCAAAGTGACATTAAATTAATCAACAAATTATTTTTCACTTAAACAACTTAATTCAATCCAAGTCCTAAAATTAGCCTAACAAACAATTAGTCCAATTTTCAAATTAGGCGAAACCAAATTTTATCCAATTAAATTTAATGACTTGAATTAAATTAATTTTTACCCAAATTGAATTTGCACCAATTTAAATAAGTGTGACAATTAAACCAAATTTTATCTTAAATTAGCCTAAGCATGCGTTCTAAGTTATTTTGCAAGATAAAAGTAAATCAGTCACACTACGCCGTGATGTACGAGGAAAAAACCACAACGGGAAAAAATCTCAGACGGCCCTAGCCTTAAGTCCACTAAGTATGGTTTTATGATTACAAGATAAATGACTTACAATAACTCGACTTGACTCCATCCAAGCCCCTGACATGTCCTCTTGTAACTACCTTCGCCTAGCCGACAATCCCGGAGTCCACTGAAACCTTGGAATCCACCAATGAAGCTTTTAGGAACCCATCCACCACACACGGTGCCTTTCACCGTATGAGAATGCCACAGCAAAACATCGAACTTCTTCTTTATGGGATGTAGGAGTAAACCCAAACGAACTCTTCAATTCGGTAGAGTAAAACCCGGTTCCACACACTCCAATAAAGATATATATATATATATATATATATATATATATATATATATATGATAACTTGTAATAAACAAACTATTGGTGTAAACAAAAGTGTTTAAGAATAATGTTCTTGAAAATACAAACACTTAAAAACATGAA
This sequence comes from Sambucus nigra, assembly GCA_949130495.1. Lineage (NCBI taxonomy): Eukaryota > Viridiplantae > Streptophyta > Magnoliopsida > Dipsacales > Adoxaceae > Sambucus > Sambucus nigra. Next base: position 101,874,180 of record OX422211.1, on the reverse strand, counting down.
CTTTTGAACTAAGAATTTTCTTTCTAAAAATTTTGTCTCAAAAAAGTGTTTAGAAAATGTCAAAAGTTAGTTTTTCAAACATGGTTCCCGCACGTATAACTTATGTCAAGAGTTTGTGGGTAAAAGTAAGTGGAACATGGGGAAAAACTAATTAAAACTGTCAAAAAATTTCCCTCTAGAAATCTCATTCGAACGAGATTTTCGTTCGAACGAAGTCTCATTCGAATGACACGTCTAACGAAGTTCCAGGGGCAAGTGGGAAGATCTATTGGCAAACTCGTTCGAACGACATTCTCATTCGAACGAAAAACTCGTTTGAACGACAATATCGAACAAAGTTCCAAAATGCTTAAAATTCGATTTTTAGCCCTGAAACTTTATTTTAATGTTTAAAGAAAGCTTCTGAAAATAAACATCAGTTGAAAATAATATTACACCCAATAAACATTATTCCAAGCTCCTATATATATATATGTAATGCATTCATACCTTAGGAGAAAATGGACCAATGTTGGTGACGTAGAAACAAGGCACAATAAACTTGGCATATGAAGAAGCTTTTTAATCTTGGACGCTACGTCTTCAACAACCACATCATAGGCTTGAATGGATACACTTGAACACTATCCTATGACTCAAATGTTTTTGTCTAGAATTGAGCCAACACTACATTAAGACTCAATCAGAGACTTGTGTCCTTACATGTTAATTAGTAAAAATATTTGAAACGTTGGTATGTATGACTTAGTAATGTTTTGGGAAAAATAATATTTCTGAAAATAGGGAAAAATGCAAGTTTGGAAATAAATTGGTAAAATAGTAATTTTACATAAAGTGTAAAAATTTTATGAAATAAAAAAGTTGGAAATAGTTTTACACAAATAATCCTAAAAGAAACTGATTTTGGGATAAAATCAACACAAGTGTGTAAAGGATAAGAAATGGTGATGTTTAAAGTGTAACACAAGGTGGGGTTAAGTCCCCGAGTTTTGTCTTGGCGGTGAAAGGTGGAATAAAATGGACATTTGATAAGTGTTAAACACATTAATATGGACTCGAATGACACCGTAAATAATTAAGAAGAGCTCGGAGCCCTAGGGTTAAAGACTTAAAATCATTGGCTAGAGCATATGGTAGCATAGCCGGCGGTGTGGAACCCGTTAAAGTATGCGGATGTTTGGAAGATTTTGTAAAAAGATAATGAAAATGGAACATGTAAAGAAATTGGTTTTGTGGTGAATATAAGAAAAGGCAACCTAACTTGAATGAAATTATTAAATGTTCCAATTAAAGGATAACGTGACAAGTTATGTAAGAAAATTGAGTAATGTCCATGAAGTAAAGTAAATGGTAAAGTGAAGTGATCAAATGGATAATTAAGCGATCAAAAGAGGTTTAACCCATAATTAAAACCAGAGTGTGTTTATCAAAGGTTTTCAACAAAAAATAAGTATTTTCTAACACGGTTTTTGCGTGTGTTGAAAGGTGATTTCAAGATAAATACTAAGGTAAATTTGGTATGAGCGAAAATGGTAATTTCGATAAAAGAAATGCCTTTCCCAAAATAAAAGGTATTTGCTCAATGTATTTGACCAGGTGTGTTAAATCAATATAAAAATGTCTTGTCATGTACAAAGGTGTTCTTTTACAAGATCAAGGTTAATTGATTAGAATGAGTAACGTTCTTGGAATAAAAATATTAAAGTGTATATATATATATATATATATATATATATATATATATATATATATATATATATGAGGTAGTTGCATGTGCACGTAGACATAACATTTTAGAGTCTCTTCATGTCGTTCGATTCTCTATTGTATTGTTGTATTTTTCTACTGACCATTTGGCTCATTCCCGCCTCTTTGTTATAGAAGGTTGGGTGCGATTTCGTATTTTGAGAGCATTAAACCGGTAAGTATCCTTTTTATTTTACCTTACTAACTCTGTATGATGGATTTCAGGGATGCTTCCTAAGGGTCCCTTATGTAGATTGATGTAAATTGGAATGTCATGCTAAACAAGAGAAATATTAATTAAATAAAACTGGACAAGCAATATTACTTAGGTTGTCTTATTGAACTTCACACCTAATGCTCTGGTCGGATCGGGTTGACCATGGGTAACCCATAAGTCTAGGTCGGGGCATTATAACAAATTATGTTTTTCCATATGCTATGGAAAACCTTCTCAAGAGGCATATCTACTAGTGGTTATTCCTCCATATACTTGGTGAAGTAATCCACTGCAATGACTAAGTACTTAAACCTTCCCATTGTCTTCGGTAAATGGTCGACTAAATCAGTGTCCCAAATGGTAAAGGGCCAGGGGATGTCATCGGTGTGAGTGAAGACCTAGGTACTCTAGTGGTCTAGTAATAACCATGTGTGGCTACTCGCTTGGCTAACAATCTTCCTACGGAGTGTTCCCCACAGGAACCTTTATGTATTTATTTTATTAAGTTGGATACCTCACTTTAATGGACACATCTGAGAAACGAAATAATGAATCCTCTTCTATTAGGATCCCTCCTTTCATAACATACCTAGATGTTTTGTATTGAAGCTTCCTAACCTCTTTAGGATAAGTCGGCATAATGTCCTTTTCTAGGTAATTCCTTATCGAATTTATCCAATATAGGTCCAAATCCAGTTCGATCATGTTGAGATTTTCTTCATCAATACTCTAGTGTAGGAGGATCTCTACTGGTATGGTCCTCCTTAAATATGGTCTAGTCTCAAAAGCGAGCAGAGCTAATGCATCTGCTTGGGCATTATTTATCACACTATGTTTTTGGTATGAATGTACAAAATGGTAACAAAATGATGAAACTAAAGTTAGGGAGAAAGACAGAACTTTATTCATTATAACGATATTAATATAGTATTACATATATTGTACTACCAGCACATAGGTCAATTATTCATGTTACATTTTATCCCAAACTTGAAAAATAACATAGGTTATCGAAAAACACCATTCTTGGCTTCCATCTTCCTTAATCCTCTTTCATATAGTTATATAACCATACATATGATCTGTACGTATCATAAAAGGGGGCATACGACTTCCTTATCCGGGAACATCTGGAGGAAGAATGAATTAGCATAAGTTTGATAAGTAGATTTCAACCAGTTTTATAACAATTATACCTATATAGAGGTTTGAGTGTGTATGGAGTTAACTGTTTGCTAAATAAAGCATAGGCAATATTTCTCATAAAAGAAGATCAACGATTTCTAGGAAGATAATCCCATAATTAGTCATTTAGTAACCGGTATATAAATAATTAAGCATGATTGGTATAATCAAATAATAATGTCAACCCAAAATCTTTGGGGAAAATAAATAGCTAGGCACACTAACTAATGTGGCACGCATACGTATGTAGTGCTAAATCCAAGCTCTCAAACATCTAAGACCTTAGACCAAGTAGAAAATTTCCATGGGATAACACAACAGTACACTTCCTAGATAATACTGATAATTATAACAAATACATTTAGCATATAGGTGTATGGGTGAACTCATTTTATCATTATAATAATCTCATGAAATCAGTTATTAGATGAGAAGGGTTTAAATTCATCCAAATGATCCATATTCTAATATCAATGATATTTAACAACGTGTATTATGGAATTATCATAACATGAACATACAAAGAATAATTTGTGGCTATGTGATGTCATAGCAATTATATCAAATACACTGAAACTACTATTGAAAAGGAAAGGCCTACTTATTAGCTGTGAAGAACGTGATTATAATTGACTGGAGTCTTGATCGGGGGGTCATGTGCTTCATTATCTATCAATCAATGTAGTTATGAGTGTAAACTATTGGGAATAAGATTGAATTGGAAAGCAAGTAAGAAAACTGTATATTTTATTTTTTTAGGAGCTAATTTAAAATTATTTTTGAGATTTTAAAATATAAGGCCTTAATCTTATTTGGAAAATGGTGTAGAATACTTTTTAGTTTAAAACCTATCAAAGAACATGTAGGAAAAAGTTAGGGTCAAAATTCGAAACTTGCGAAAATTAGGATGGGTCAATTTGCAATTTTTTGGAAAAAATTTTTACACTAAAACATTAATTTTCTGTAATTTGAGCAAGGGTTGGCTAGACACTTATACCTTGTACCATTTTGACCAGAAAATTTTATTAAACATTTTGAAAAAATGGAAATTTTTGTTTGGTTACGCGCCCTCACACGCCTGGTCAAGGTTTCTGATTGAAAAGTATATCTTTAACCTCTTGAGAATTGACCTGGGATTTGAGAAAACTTCGACCAAAAATATCTTTTGATTCCCTAAACCATTTAATATGATTCCCGAACTAATCCAACCTAATTTTTCATTAGGAATTCAAATATATAGGTTTCATGGATTGAGGTTCAGAACTCATCGAGTTCCAAATATGATTTTTTTTAGAAAATTGACAGAACATTCATGGAGTTACAGAGTATGGAAATGGATTTTAAGCTTATGGTTGGGTTTCTACTATCATGGTTGAGGAGAATTTTGAATTTGAAGTCTTTAAACTTCGAAAGATTTTTTGAGAAATTGGGGTTCAAAACTTATTTATTTTTGAAAATGGCCTTTGCACTCAAGCTCCTATGCTCAGAAGGAATCATTTCTCACTTTAAAATAAGTTCAAATTTATGTAATGGAGTTTCACAATTAAAGCTCAAGCTTTAATGGAGTTTTTGAAGGTTTATGCCTATACAATCCATTATACACGTAAGAGCTTGGTTTCTTTGGTTGTGTTGTGTATTGTGATAGTGAAGAAAACGTTATGGATAATAAAAACAAGGAATGATGCATAAATCATAGGTTAACTGTTTGGAATGAGGATAAAAATAAGTTTGGTTTTACTAAACTGGTGAGGTTTACGAATGGATTTCTTGGGGTATTTATACTTTGATCAAGGCGTTGTTAATTGGTGTATTAAGGAGACCGATTCTCCCTTGTTTTAAGAAGATAAAACTTGGGCATAAGGTGTTCACATGTGGAAATGGTGTTAGCCATGTGAATTTTGTCATTTTATACTGATTGGGATGCTTTGTTTGCAGTGGAGAAAAGTCTAAATAGGTTAGTTTTGAATTTGGTCCCTAAAGATAAAGTTTTATATTTATTTGGTATTTCATACGATAAATTTATATATATATATGGGTCATTTTTGTAATTTTATAAAACTTTAAGGTTTGGGAATGTAAAATTAAATTTGTTTAGCTATAAAGGTTAGATTTGATACAAGGTTTGGGTCTTGGGATGAAATAGAGGTCAAGTTATGCTTCTTTCAAACTTTAGAGGGCAATTTTGGTCATTCTGTAACCTTAGGGGGTACTTCGATAATTGAGCGGAGTTATAGGCTTTCATATGTAGTTTCAACTTTGTTAGAGTGTTTTTTAATTTAACTAAGTTATAAAGGGGGTATAAGACAATATATGTAGTTATCGTTCGTAACTTAATCGGTCTACTAGTTTGATTCTACGTGGGCATTACAGTCTATCTACCTAAAAAATTGTCTTCGAATTTACCTCCAAAAACTCGAGATATTATTTCTTCATGATATATTTTGGTTCTCACATGTAGTTTTGCTGATTTTGGTGTTCCCAGAGTACCTTAACCAAAGGAAATTCTTTTTATCTAAGAACCTTTAAGTCGCGGTCTAGAATTTCAATCACGCACTCATCAAACTCATGATAGGGTTGAATAGAGATTTCATGCTACGTAATCACACGTGTCAGATCTGGAATGTATTATCTTAACTGTGACAGGTGGAATACATTATAAATATTGGATAATTTTGTTGGTAAGTTTAATTCATAAGATATCGGCCAACATGTTTAGTAATGCTAAAGGATCCAATGTATCTTAGAACTAACTTCCCTTTCTTTCTGAATCGTAAAATTCCTTTTCAGGGTGAAACTTTTAGGAATAATTTATCAGAAACTTAAAATTCTAAGGGTTTCTTGCGATGATCAGCATAACTCTTTTGTCGATGTTGGGTCTTCTTTAGTCTTTCCCTAATTTGTTGTATCTTTTCGGTTGTTTCTTGAATTATTTCATGACCAAATTTCTTATTATTTCCTGATTTGGTCTAGCAGAGTGGTGATCGGCATGGAAATCTATACAATGCTTCGAATGGGGAAGATTTGGTACTTGATTTATAAATTTTGTTATATGAGAACTCAATTATTGACAAGTGCGCACTCTGATTGTCGGGCATATCTAAAGCACATGCTCTCTACATATCATCCAATATTTGGATAGTGCGTTCAGATTGTCCATTGGTCTTGGAGTTAAATGAAGTACTAAGATGAAGTTTAGTACCATTGCAATTTGGAGTGCTTGCTAAAATCTTCCTACAAAATGAAAATCTAGGTCTGATACTATGGATAAGGGAATTTCATGTAATCAAATAATTTCTCGGACATAAAGTTTGCTAAGTTTTTAGAAAGAATCAAAAGTTTTCACTCGAAGAAAATGGGTAGACTTGGTAAGCTGGCCTACTATAACCCAAACAAAGTTGTACCTTTGGGACATACGAGGAAATTCACTGACAAAGTCCATTGTGATGTGATTCCATTTCCACTGAGGGGTCGGAAGAGTTTGGAGAAGTCCACCAGGACATTGGTGTTCTATATTGACTCGCTGATAAGTGATACATCTCTTAATAAATTTCTCAATATCCTTCCTTGTATTTAGCTATCAATACTACTTTTTGTACATGATTCATTTTTAGCTTTCGATATACTATAAATTTGAAATGATGAGATCCATAACACATTTTCTCGTAATGACGACTCATCAGTTACATACAATTTATTTTTAAATTATAGACATGTCTCCTTCACATCTGATAATTTGATCTTGCTTCTAGTTTCCTAGCTCATAAAAAAGGGGACTTAGAGTTGTTATTCTAAAATTTTCATCCTCAGGTTTGGGTAAGCGATGATATTGGTGAATTTTAAAAAGAGAGGCTTTGGCTGAAGATTACATTGCTCTATGGATGAAGCAACATCATAAGAAATGGATTTGTTAAGTCTTCCAACACGGTTATGGATTAAGGAATTGGCTACAATGTTTCCTTTTACCGGATGATAGTCTAACTTGAATTTGTAACCTTCCAAAATTTTCATCGAACATCTCTTTCTCAAATTCAAGTCTTTTGGGGGAAGATGTATTTCAAGCTTTTGCAATCTAAAAACACTCAAAATTCTTCACCGTACGGATAACAACTCCATATTATTAAAGAAAAAACTATGGTTGTTAATTCAAGATCATGCACAAGATAATTCCACTCATCAATGTTTATTTGTCGAGATCTATACTCAATAACCCATCCTTCTTTAATTGTCAAGATCTGTACTAAACCTTGCAATGAGGAATCACTATAGACGTCATAGCTTACATTACTAGAAGGAATGCTTAGGATATGGGCAGTTGTCAACTTATCCTTTAAAGTTTGGAATATCTTCTCGCACTCGAAAGATTATATATATGGTATTTCCAACCCAGTTAACTTCATTACTAGAAGAGAAATTTTGGAAAATCCTTCTACAAAATGGTGGTAATAACTTGCTAATCCAATAAAACTCTTAATATCAATGGCGTTGGTTGGATTTTACCACCCTAAAATAGCTACGATCTTTGTTGGGTAGACTTGGATTCTAATTTTCAGAAATCACATGTCCTAAAAATTTCATTTTCTTCATTAGGAAGTCACATTTGCTCTTTTTTGTATACAACTCATGATTCCTCAGGGTAATTAATACTATCTTTAAATGTTAGGCATATTCTTCGGGATTTGGGGAGTAAATGTGAATATCATCAATGAATATGATAAGAAACTTGTAAGGCCCTGAAATATGATTAAGAATGTTAATTACATGATTAAGTATAAGTTATGATTTATAAGTTGGTGAGGGGTGTTAAACATGTCAACTATCATATTTGGCGGATGCATACTCATGTCATATATGTGTTGTTTGCATTAGATGTTAACCGAGCTTATGATCGGCAAAAACTTGTTTCGATCATATGATTAGTATGTTCTTAATTGCATAATGAAAACATGTTTTTCATACATCATTATTACTATAAAATACAACCATGGTTGGTCCGAAATTGGCGATGTTTAGTCACTAAATGTGAAAGTTATGAATTTTTGAGTAAACTATTACTCTTCTGTTCGAGCCCAAATTAGTTGTACTAATTTTATGATTTCGGGAAAACACAAAATATGAAAGTTGTAGATATATAAGTTATCTACGCGTAGACACAAAGAGGGATTAAATCGGTGTCTGTACTAGTGAGTTGTGGTGATTTTACAAAGTCGGGACAAATCCATCATTAGTGAAATTATCTTATTGGACCTCTTGTCCAACCAATCACATGACACAACCGTATATTGGTCGCATGTGCACGTTTTATGGTTATAATAGCATACCTTATCATCTTTTTCATTTCATATTACAAGCTTGGGAATTAACATTCTTATGGAGAGAGAAAAAGAAAGTTAAGGAAGAAATCCTTTGAAAATTTTTGATAAATCGAGAAATCCTTGTAAGGTAATTACTTCTTTATTAATGTTGGTCCCATGGATGAGTTATACCATTTGTATATTTTTATTTCTGATTATTTAAATGATACCCATTTTTCCAAATTGAGTTAAACTAAGGATGACTTAAGATCATACGTGAGGACTTGTGCTACGATCGTAAATGTTAACTTTAAAGTCATTGGACTAGGTGTTCGACGTTTTGCTTGATTTAGCAAATGAACTCTAAAAATTTTGAGAATTTAATTTTATATTATTGAATATGTTTAATATATGTTTCCGTGATTTATAACCGATTTGGAGGGTATAAACACTTAAAAAATGTTAAGTTATGCTTTGATGGTCTATTCCGACCTAGATGTGTTAAAAAGGGCATAAATCATTGGATACTTGTTGAAATCAAGAAATTCTAGTTGGAAATGTTTGAGAAAATATATAAGTATGAGATAATCGAAGAGGATAATAAAATACCTTCTGGTTTGGCTTGGGAATTGTGTTGAAGTTGAAGTTTTGTTGTTGTTGTTGTTGTTGTTTTTCTCCAAAAACGATTTGGAAAAGGTTGTAATAAAACGGGCATAACTTTCTATAGAGAATTCATAATTTAATTCCATAAATTGTGTTAGAACCCTAATGAATAAGGTGTTATTGAAATGTGAAGTATCATATTCAATTAAGTCTCAGTTATGTGAGATTGACCAATTGATGTGATGTGTTACTGAGTTTAAAGTGATTTGGTGTATTCAAATACTAATGATGTTGAATTGTTAGGTGGGGAAGCGAATTATGCTACCATGCCAATGAAATAGTTTTGGAATTAGTCTTAGTACCAAATTTAAGGTGAGTGACCTGTCCTATGAAATATAGATGCTTATATTTTCATATGGAATTGTGTAGTTAAATAGATGAGAGGTGATGCTTATGGAGTGATGTGGTGTTATGAAACATATGCGTATGATTAAAAATGTTAAATGATGTTATTTAATATTATGGACAGAGGTGGGACCTCTATCTAATGTTGAGGATTGTGGTGGGTCCTACGGGTTGCAACGACCCCATTAATTCAACTTAAAGGTTTATTGTACTCGAGCCTAATTATGGAATTTGGTGTTCCCCATATGGGATTTGGTGTTCCCCATTATTAATTGCACTGTCGGGTCCAGGCTTGTGAGAGTTACACAATTCCTGTTGGGTTATGACATTAGAAAATAAAAGTTGTTATTCAAATTGGTTATATATATGTGGTGTATGTGTGGAATATGCTCATTTACTAAGCTTCTGTTGCTTATACTCCTTATGTTCCAGGTATGCCTATCATTTGGTGTTCACTGCCAAGTTTGGACCATAAAACAGGGGAGTGATGGATATCTAATATCGGTTGAATATTAACAAACTTTTTGTGTAAATGTTAAACTAAAGAAAGTTTTTATGTAAAGTTGTTTAGTACTTGTAAATTACCTGTCAAGGTACTTATGTTTTCATGTAAACATGCATTTGACAAAAACAATCTTGTGCTATTTTATAATAGATTTAAAGTAAAGTATCTTTTAAGGGAATTTATCTCTAAATATGGAGGATCATCTTAGTTAATTAACTCAGGACGTGACAACCTAGTATCAGAGCATGGTTATTAGGTTCTGGACAAGGTGTGAGGGTCTAGATTGGCACTGGATGTAGAAACTATGTTGAGTCATAAGTATTCGATTTAGAGGATACAAATAAGTATATTGGATTCTCAAGACATGGACAGGAGGGGCTTGTTATTAAGTTTTCAATTGACTTTATTGACTAACATCTCTCAGTCATACATATATATTGTTGTACGGGATATGAAATGCAAGCTTATTGCAGGAAAGGAAATAACATGTTAAGGTTTATTCGGGGATGACAGTGAATACAAGTATTTTAATATAAAGCATTGCATTGTTTTATATGGTGTATGAACAAATGTGTCATTGAATGAATAAATTTAAAGATACAATGCGGTATACAAATTATGAAGTATTGGAGGTGATCTCTTCCTATGCTAGTATATGTGGACTTTACTCGTGTTACATATATCATTATGAATGGGTGCGCTCCCCATCTGTATGGGAGAGTGATGTAAGGGAACGCATATTCCAATGAAGGATGAGAAGTGAAAAGAAATTATCACATGATTATGATGAGACTTAAATTGTTGGAGTGTGAGTAAAAATGAAGGTTCAAATAGTAAAGGTTAAATCATAAGGTTAGTAGTTGTATATGTTTATATTTAATATGTGAAAAGGTGAGAAATTCAATAACTATTCGATATATCACAAATGATCAGAATATGGGTTCATAGTGAATTATTACAAGTAGAATAAAAGAGTAATGAGAGTTGAGATGTACATCTTTAATAGTATGATTACATGTAGTAGATATTACTCTTGTGATGTTTTGAAAAGCTTATATGAATAGTAAAGTTGAAATAAGGTGTTAAAGAGTTGAAAGTTTAAAAATATAGAGGAGTCCTTTTAAGAATATATGTTGAGGATGAGTATGGGAAAGATGTTAGTCAGGTTTAAATATTTACAACTGAGTTGGGTGGATATTGAGTTGTATTTGTCATTATGCATATGTGTTATCAATAAGAGTACGTTATGTAATTAATATGATTGACATTATACGGATTCACCAAGAAGTATGTGTAAGGAGAATATGTTATGTGAGATACCATAACATGATACATTAAGGTATTTGTACAGGTTAATTGAAAGAAATAAGACATATAATAGTTATAGAAGTATTATGGAGTTAGTAAGTGTGGTTAAAGTTTAAGTGGTGATGTTATGTTTAACATCCATGTTACCAAATGGGTGAGATGAGTTTATTAATGATGTTGCGTAATACTATAATGTTAAAAGGATTGGTGAAATATTATGATTGTAATGTTATTGTGTTGGATAAATGACTAGTTAAGGTCATTGTATGTTTAGTTAAAGAACAATCAAACGATACTAAAAATAGGAGTATAATGAAAAATTATATTGTGTTCATAGTGCATGAATGCACAAGATACATGAAAGTGAATATAGAATATTGGTTAAAAATACACATTTGGTGAATGATTTTTCATTATCGATATGTTGAAATTAGTGAGGCTATGTTTATATTAAGGAACGTAAGAACAATATTTAACATAATCTTAAACTTCAGAGATGATACGAATAGTAGTCAAAGTTGATATCATATATTTGGTATTTAATGTAAGATAAGAAGATGACATGTAATAAGTTAGTATTGTAAGATGATGTTTATCGTTTGAAGTAATGAATGGAAGTTGGAGATATGAACTATAAGAAGTTAGTCTTGTAATAGAATATTTATTATTTGAAATGCTACGCGATATGGATAAACTATATGAATGAAGTGAGAAATGTATAAAATGATGTTTGGTTTACTAAGAACGTTTACTTATTGTTAGTATACGAGCATACAATCGATAATCTATTATGTGTGAATGTTCGACGTACGTATATAAAGGTATGTAGTAATATACGAGTTGGGAATTAGATTTCATTGATAATAAATCACTAAACTATTATCCTTACGTATAAATGATAAAGATGCTTATGTATTGATAGATCCTGGTTCTACACATTCTTTTGTTTTTTTGCTTATTCTGTTTCATCTTAATAAACAATTACATCATTAGATTTTGGTTTAGCTATTATTACTCCAGTGGGGAGGATTGGTTTTTATTGATAGGGTGTGTAGGGCGTGTATGGTGCGAATAAGTGAAAAGGAGTTATTGGTTGACTTACTACCATTAAGTATGCATGAATGTTATGTGATATTAGGCATGGATTTGGTGTCCTCATATCATGCATGTTTATATTTCTTTAGAAGCGAGGTAGTGTTTCAGTTGTCGGGTGAACCTGAATTAAAATTTATTGGGAAACAAAACATCACCTGCGTATTCTTTACAGACATTGCTAGATATATGTTAATTTTTCTAAATGTGAATTTTGGATAAACCAAAGTAGTATTTTTGGGGCATGTTATTTATGCTGATGGAATTTGTGTTGATCCTGTGAAGGTGAATGGAACTATAAAGGATTGTGACTATACAATACCTCACCATTCAGGTAAGGCTAATGTTGTTGCTGATGCTTTGAGTAGAAAATCTCTAAGTAGTGTATCTTGTATTTATTGTGTTCGAGTTGACTTGTGGAGAGAGTTAGCTTTAATGTATGATAACCGTTGTGTGTACCTAACGTTCCTAATTTAAGGACAATAATTTTAAAGGAGTCCCGTTGTTCTTTATATGCTATGCATCCAGGAAACACATAACTTTATAGAAATTTGAAGCAATGTTATTTGTTGTCAGGAATGAAACACGACATTGTAGATTTTGTTGCTAGATGTCCAGTTTGCCAACAAGTGAAGGCAGCGCATCAGATACCTATTGGTTTAATACAATCCTCGCCTATTCCTGAGCGGAAATAGGAGTCTGTTACTACCGATTTTGTTATAGGTTTACCAAAATCATCCTGAGGGTTTGATTCTATTTGGGTTATCGTTGCTAGACTAACTAAGTCTGCACATTTTCTTCCTGTTAGAGCTACTTATTCCATGAATAGATATGCCAACATATATGTGGATGAGATAATTTGATTGCATAGTGCACCTGTTTCTATTATCTCTGATCAAAATCCTAAATCTACTTCACACTTTTAGCCTAGTTTACAACAAGTTTTGGGGACTAAATTGAAATTTAGTACAAATTTTCATCCTCACACTGATGGGCAGTCAGAGAGAATGATCCAGACACTCGAAGACATATTATGAATTTATGTATTAGAGTTAAAGGGAAGTTGGGATGAACAATTGTCACTAATAGAGTTACTTATAATAATAGTTATCATTTGAGTATTGAAATGGCTCCTTATGAAGTCTGGTATGGGAGGAAGTGCAGGACCCCAGTGTCTTGGACCAAAGTAGGAGAACCAAAAACTACTTAGGCCATAAATTAAGCAACTGACTACTGAAAAGATAAATCTTATTCATAATCACTTGAAGGCGGTGAAAAGTAAAAAAAAAAGGTTATACGGACAACATAAGAAAGCAATTGAAATTTAAGAAAGGTGATCAAGTTCCTACGTGTCTATCCTTGGAGAAGGGTTATGAGATTTGATAATAAGGGAAAATTAAGTACTAGGTATGCTGGCCACTATGAAATAGTGAAATGAGTTGGAATCGTAGCTTACGAATCGGCTTTTCTACAATAATTGTTTCGGATACACAATGTTTTTCATGTATTAATGTTACGTCAATTTGTGCCCGATACTTCACATATGTTTATTTCACAACCGATAAAGCTTATAGAGGACTTGACCTATATGGAGAAACCAATCTCTATTGTAGATCAAAGGAGTAGGTGTTGTGTAATAAAACTATTCCGTTAGAGAAGATAATGTGGGAAAGTTAAAATGTGGAGTATTCCACCTGGGAAAGAGAGAATAGTATGAAGGTGTAAGATCCTCATCTGTTTGGTAAGTTCTTATGCATTAAATTTCAAGGATGAAATTTTTATAAGAGGGGTAGAATTTTAAGGCCCTAAAATCTGATTAATAATGTTAATTACATGATTAAGTATAAGTTATGATTTATAAGTTTGGTGAAGGGTGTTAAACATGTTAATTATCATATTTGGGGGATGTATACTCAGGTGATAAATGTGTTGTTTGAATTAGATGTTAATCGAGCTTATGATCAGGGATAACTTGTTTAGATCATATGATTAGTTATGTGGTTAAATGCATCATGAAAATATGTTTTTCATACATCATTATGCTTATAAGAATACAACCAAGGTTGGTCCAAAATTGGTGATGTTTGGTCTCCAAATGTGAAAGTTATGAATTTTTGAGTAAATTATTACTCTTCTGTTCGAGCCCATATTAGTCGTACTAATTTAATGATTTTGGGAAAACAAAAAATAAGAAAGTTGTAGATATATAAGTTATCTACGTGTAGATGCAAAGAGGGAGTAAATCGCTGTCCGTACTAGTGAGTTATGATGATTTTACAAAGTCCAGACAAATCCGTCATTAATGGAATTGTCTTATTGGATCTCTTGTCCAACCAATCACATGCCACCACCTTATATTGGTCACATGGACCCATTTTATGGTGATAAGAGCAGAACTTATCATCCTTTTCATTTCATATTATAAGCTTGGGAATAAACATGCTTATGGAGTGAGAAAAAGAAAGTTAAGGAATAAATCCTTTGGAAAATTTTGATAAATCGAGAAATCCTCATATGGTAATTACTTCTTTATTAAAGTTGGTCCCATGGATGAGTTCAACCCTTGCATATTTTTGTTTCTAATTTTGATGAATATTTAAATGATACCCATTTTTCCAAATTAAGTTAAATTAAGGATAACTTAAGATCATACGTGAGGACTTGTGCTAAGATCGTAAATGTTAACTTTAAAGTTCCATTTTTGAATTTCGTTCTATGAAGATTTTTGATGTATGAAATTCATATATATGATGTGTTTATATAAACTAACATGTTAGTATATGTTTCCATGATTGATACCCGCGGTAAAGGTGATATATTCTTAAAAAGAGTAAGTTATGCTTTAATGTTCTGTTCCGACCTAGTTGTGTTAAAAATGTCATAAATCATGGAAAACTTGTTGAAATAAAATGATTCCAATTAGATATTATGATAGACACACATATATATACTATAACCTAAAATGATGTAAAAAAACAAAGAAATGAATCTTAGGTGACAGTTTGGAGTTCAGGTATAAAATTTGCGTGTTCGACGTTTTGCTTGATTTAGCAAATGAACTCTAAAAATTCTAAAAATTTAATTTTATATTATTGAATATGTTTAATATATGTTTCCATGATTTATAACCGATTTGGAGGGTATAAACACTTAAAAAATGTTAAGTTATGCTTTGATGGTCTATTCCGACCTAGATGTGTTAAAAGTGGCATAAATCATTGGATACTTGTTGAAATCAAGAAATTCATGGTGGAAATGCTAGAGAACATACATAAGTATGACATAATGGAAGTGGAGAATAAAATACCTTCTATTTTTTCTTGGGAGTTGTGTTGAAATTGAAGTTTTGTTGTTGTTTTTCTCGAGAAACGATTTGGAAAAGGTTCTAATAAAATGGGCATAACTTTGTCTAGAGAATTCATAATTTAATTCCATAAATTATGTTAGAAACCTAATGAATAAGGTGTTATAGAAATATGAAGTATCATATTCAATTAATTTTTAGGTACGTTAGATTGATCAACTGATGTGCTGTGTCACTGAGATTAATGTGATTTGGTGTATTCAAATACTAATAATATTGAATTGTTAGGTGGGGAAGCGACTAACACTACCATGCCAAGGAAATAGTTTTGGTAGTAATCTTAGTACCAAATTTAAGTTGAGTTACATGTCCTATGAAATATAGATGCTTATATTTTCATATGGAATTGTGTAGTTAAATACATATGGGGCGATGCTTATGGAGTGATGTGGTGTCATGAAACATATGCATATGATTAAAAAATTTAAATGATGTTATCTAATGTTATGGACAGAGGTGGGACCTCTATTTAATGTTAATGACTGTGGCAGGTCCTACGGGATGTAGCGGCCCCGTTAATCCAACTTAAAGGTTTGTTGTACTCGGGCCTAATTATGGGATTTTGTGTTCCCCGTTATTAATTAGACTGGCGGGTCCAGGCTTGTGATAGTTACACAATTACTATTGGGTTATGACATTAAAAAATAAAAATTATTATTCAAATTAGTTATATATATGTGGTGTATGTGTGGAATATGGTCATTCACTAAGCTTGTGTTGCTTACACTCCTATAATGTTATGTTTTAGGTATGCCTATCGTTTAGAGTTCACTGCCAAGTTAGGACTAGAAAATGGGGGATATTTAATATGGGTTGAATATCAACAAAATGTTTGGGTAAATGTTAAACTAAAGAACTTTTTTATGTAAAGTTTTTTAGTACTTGTAATTACCTGTCAAGGTAGTTATGTTTTCATCTAAACATGCCTTTGAAATAAAATCTTGTGCTATTTTATGAGATATTTAAAGTAAAGTATCGTTTAAGGGAATTTATCTCTAAATACAAAGGATCGTCTTAGTTAATTAACTCGGGACATGACAAAACTGATAAAAAAAAGGTCAGAATATCCAATGCATTAGGTCAATAAAAGTTGCACGGACATTAATTACAGCAAATTCTAAATGTTCATAACAAGTTCGAAATATGATTTTTTGAATATCCTCTTCTTTCACTCATAACTGGTGGTAACCAGATCGCAAGTCTATCTTTGAAAAGATCCTTGGACTCCCAAGTTGATTGAATAAATATCCAATTCTAGGTAAGGGATACCTATTTCCAATTGTTATCGAATTCAACTTACAGTAGTTTATGCACAATCTTAAACTTCCATCACTCTTTTTCACAAATAAATCTGGTGATCCGCAAGGAGATGAACCAAGGAAAATAAAATATTTTTCATGTAGATCATCAAGTTGGGTACGATGTTATAGAGGCGCCATTCGATACGAAGGATCGAAATTGGGGAAGTATTTGGGAAAAGATTGATGGTAAACTCAATTTTTCGAGAGGGTGGTATTGGAGGAAATTCTTCTGGTAAAACATCATCAAATTGTTCTAAGATTCTTAAAAAAAAGGAATTTGTACTTTGGATTTGGGAAATGGTGGGTTTGAAATGACCCATTCCTTATAACAGAAAAGGGTGGTTTTCTTGGTCTCAAAAGTATACTCTCTTTAAATAACGATCGATGTAAGTGTCGTGTTTTAATAACACACACATTATGGTAATAATATCGAATCCACATATATCTAAGATTATTGAATTCACAAAGAGTGTACCTATACCTAGCTAAATTTTACATTTATTATACCTTTAAGTAGGTGTGCTAAACTCATCGATAGTTAATATTTGTAAAACTTTAGATAGTATAAGACCAATTAATGATTGAGCTGAACTAGAAATTTAAGACCAATAAATGATTGAGCTGAATTAGAATCAAATAAGACATGATAGGGGTAATTGTAAAAGAATATTGTACCTACTACCACATGGTACAATTTTTTTGTGGGCAATATGGCATAATTCTTCCCATGGTTGGGGACAAGCTCAGGATTTCTAGTAGAGTTATAGGCCATACACTAATTGTAGAAAGGCATTGTTCTTCTGGGTCTTGGGGAAGTGCCAGGTCGGTTTTTGGTCACTAAGGGGTATAACTTCGGACATCGTGGACCGATATGTCCTACTTCTTAGCACTTATGGAATCAAAATACTAGATAGGTAGTGTTATGGTGAATCTGAGAATAGACTTATCCAATAAATCTAGAATAAGGTTGAACTCGAGGTTTGGCTAAGTATCTAGGAATGTAGTTGTTCCTATTAATGGGATTAAGTAGGCGTATATATCCACTTGATATGGGATTACGCTCAACAATTGAGGTAACTTCAATGAGTTGGAAAAAATCTTGAATTTACAAAGGTGTAATGAATATTTTAATCCTTGGATGTAATCCTTTCTCAAAATACTTAAATTTCTCGACTTTAGTGCTTACATACTCGGTCGCATAACAGAATAATTCGATAAACTTGGCTTTATACTAGGCTATGAATAGATTAGCTTATTGTAGTTTCAGAAAATCCACGGTCAACTAGTCTCTTTAAGTCTTAAAAAAGTAATTTTTGAAGAAGATTTATTCCAATTGTTCCCAAGTTAATCAGTTTCGCCTTCAAAGATATAGGTGCTAAAATGACTCAAAGCTTTGAAGTAGTTCCTACCTGTTGAATATCTTCATGATTTAGTGTATCCACCTATAAGACCCGTTGATCAGAATTGCACATGAGGATGACCATTGGAAAGGTCATTTAGAGACCTTTGAAAGTCCTTTGGACCGTTCCCGAGTTTAGGAGTTGACTTTGGGTCAAATATGGCTCGGAATCATTTGTTAGTCCATTCTCCGAGGAATCATCGGACGCAAACGGATCGTTCATCAGCATGGTAAGTCCGAATCGTGCATGGGGTGGATAGTTGGAAAGGTTAGGAGATGTACGTTGACATTCCAAGAGTTTGATCTGGTTCGGGGAGTTGAATTTTGTCAACCGCACCCTAGAAGCATTCAGTGATCTTTCGAAGTAAAACGGATCGTTCGTCCGCATCGTAAGTCAGAATCGCGCACAGAGTGGACCGTTGGAAAGGGGATTAAGTGCCCTTCGAATATTCATTCAGTCTCACTCGAGCTGAAGAGTTGACCTTGGTCAACTGGAGCCCGAGAACGCTGGTGGCTTCTAGATCAGGTTTCGAGGGAAAAAAGGTCATACGTCCGCATGGTAAGTCGGAATTATGCATGGGACAGACCGTTGGAAAGGGGTTTTAATGACTATAGAAGATTCATTCAGTCTCGGTCGAGTTGAAGAATTTGACTTTTGGTCAAACGGAGCCTGTAACTCCTCGATAGCTTCTAGGTCAGTACTCGGGATATGACCTAGGTTTATAGTGATGAAGGGAGGTGCTAGGGACCTAAGGAG
Source organism: Sambucus nigra (assembly GCA_949130495.1). Taxonomy (NCBI): domain Eukaryota; kingdom Viridiplantae; phylum Streptophyta; class Magnoliopsida; order Dipsacales; family Adoxaceae; genus Sambucus; species Sambucus nigra. The sequence goes on along the minus strand of OX422211.1, from coordinate 101,855,007 downwards.
AGTTTGGGGGTAACATAATAGGGTGTCTACAGAGCCCCTAGATGGGTGAGTTTGGAACAAATGATAGCCTTCGAATAGACACCGCATGATGCGTTTGAGGGAGGATGACCAATTTAGAGGGTCGAGGCCGATTCTGAGGACCTAAGGGAGCAAGGATGACCAATTCAGGGGGTCAAGGTAAATTTGAGGACATAAGGAAATGAGGATGACCAAATAAGGGGGTCGAGGTCAATTCTGAGGACCTAAGGGATGGTTTGGAGGAATGGTTTAGGCCAATTCCTGAGGAAGTGTTGGGGATCACCGATTATGCGAGTCAAAGACAATTCTGTGGGATTGAAGATGAGGGTGACCAATTCTGTGGGTCGAAGCCAATCCCGAGGGCTTGACGATGAGGGTGACCGATTATGCAGGTCGAACCCAATTATGTGATCTTGAAGATGAGGGTGACCGATTATGTGGGTCAAAGCTAATTCTAAGGTCTTGAAGATGAGGGTGACCGATTATGTGGGTCGAAGACAATTCTGTGGGCTTAAGACGAGGGGACAAATTCTACGAGTCGAACCCAGTTCTGAGGGCTTATGTACAGATGACCAATTATGCGGGTTGAAGCCAATTCTGACGGCTTATGTATAGATGACCATTTCTGCGGGTCGAAGCCAATTTTGAGGGCTTAAGTTGGGATGAACAATTCTGTGAGCTTAAGTTGAGATGACCAATTTTGCGGGTCGAACCCAATTCTGCGGGCTTAAGGAGAGATGATCAATTCTGCAGGTCGAAGCCAATTCTGAGGGATTATGGATGCAGGTGATTGATTCTACGGGTTAATGGTGAGATGACCAACTCTGTGGGTCGAAGCCAATTCTGCGGGCTTATGGCGAGATGACCAATTCTACTTGTCGAAGCCAATTCTACGGTCTTAAGTTGGGATGACCAATTCTGCAGGTCGAAGATAATTCTGCAGTCTTAAGTTGAGAGGACCAATTCTGCGGGTCGAAGCCAATTTTGTGGGCTTAAGTAGAGATGACCAATTCTGCGGGCTTAAGGAGAGATGACCAATTCTGTGGGTTGAAGCCAATTTTGCGGGCTTATGTGGAGATGACAAAATTTGCAGGCTTATGGAGAGATGACCAATTTTGTGGGTCGAAGCCAATTCTGTAGGCTTAAGGAGAGATGAGCAATTCTGCGGGCTTAAAGATCACGATCCAAGTCCGAGGTCACGATCGAAGACCGAGGTCAATTCTAACCTAAGATAGGTGACGATCCAAGATTGAGGTTAATTCTAACCTAAGAAAGGTGACAATTGAGGACCGAGGTCAATTATGACCTAACTAAGGTAACGATCCAAGACTGAGGTCAATTCTGACCTAAGAGAGGTGATGATCGAGGACCAAGGTTAATTCTGACCCAACTAAGGTGATGATCCAAGACGGAGGTCAATTATGACCTAAGAGAGGTGACGATCGAGGATCGAGGACGATTCTGGCCTAAGAGAGGTGACGACCGAGGACCGTGGTCAATTCTAACCTAAGTAAGGTGACAATCCAAGACCGTGGTCAATTCTGACCTAAGAGAGGGGATGACCAAGGATCGAGGTCAATTCTGACCTAACAAAGGTGACGATCTAAGATCGAGGTCAATTTTGACCTAAGAGAGATGACGATCGAGGAACGAGGTCAATTCTAACCTAACTAAGGTGAGGATCTAAGATCGAGGTCAATTCTGATGTAAGAGAGGTGACGATCGAAGACCGAGGTCAATTTTGACCTAACTAAGGTGATGATCCAAGACCGAGGTCAATTCTGACCTAAGAGAGGCGATGATCGATGACCGAGATCAATTCTAACCTAACTAAGGTGATGATCCAAGACCGAGATCAATTCTGACCTAATAGAGGTGACGAATGAGGACCGGGGTCAATTTTGACCTAACTAAGGTGACGATCCAAGACCAAGGTCAATTCTGACCTAAGAGAGGTGATGAACGAGGATTGAGGTCAATTCGGACCTAACTAAGGTGACGATCCAAGGCCGAGGTCAATTCTGCTTACATTTCCTTTGGGACAATCAAGGATTCTGGTGGGGGTAAAGATTAGACTTTGGATTCCGCTAGGGAATAACGAATGAGCTGGGGAAATCCTTATGATTTTGGGAATTTTGTGGAGGAAAGGCAAGTTTGATGCCATAAACTCCATTGGGGAAGTGATTAGGTGGTCCAGGGTTTGTATGTATTGCTTAAGACCTTTGGGGCATATGGGGTGATCTTTAGGGATCCTCCGGGGACGTTGTCGGGAGGAATTTTACTTGGTTTTTGAGAGTTTCGCTGGGGAAATGGGGGTTACGCTTAAGGGAGTGTGAAATTTTCTTTGTGAAAATGTCCTAAATCCTTCTTGGGATTTTTAGGAATTTTCTAAGAATTTTTCAGGGCTTTTTGGTATTTTCTGGGAATTTTTGTACGAAATTTAAGGGGGGTGCCAGTCGGCATGGTTCAAAGGGTGCCATTGGGCAGTGGCACGAAATTTTGGACTGCCTTGGGAAGGTAAAGGGGCAGTGTCGATCGGTAGGTGGGGGGTCATGCCGATCGACATGACCCTTGTCATCTTATTTATAGGGGCAAATTCCCCTAATTTTTCATAGCTTATTTCTTTATTCCTTTCTGTGATTTTCCTCTGCAAATCGTTCTAGCATTCCTATCTCTAAGAAATGACTACCTTTGTGAGAACTTCAGCGCATAGGGAATGGTTAACTGTTGATGACTGGGCGAACGTGGAGTGGAGGGCCAGGGTGCCTCTTGCTTTGGGGAGTGAGAACTCATTTGATACGTTCGAGCCGGTTGCGAATGAGCGGACCTTGATGCAAAAACCATCGTGTCATCGCTCCTCGAGGGTGGCGAGCCCTAGTGGTTATGTAAGTAACCTGACTTTTGTCATTCTTCTCTTTTTGGTGATTTTCCCTTCCTTCTTGAATTTTGACAAGGTTTCTTCTTTTGACAGTCTGATATCTCTTTGAAGAACATGCGTGCCCGTGAGTCGACGGGGATTAAGGACGTCTCGAAGCATCTTCCACCTGTGATGTGTTGGGTGGTATCATCAGTGGGTTTTGGGAGGTTGGCGTCTGCGCTGGATGAGACGCCTCGGTCGAAAGCGATCTTATGCGCTCTGAGGGAGAGATGTTGGGATACTACCCACACGGGTCAATGCCAATCGGCATGACCCTTGGCATCCTATATAAAGGGGGATAATTCCCCTCATTCTTCACAGTTTCTTACTTTCTTTCTTTCTGTGATTTTTCTCAACAAATCATTCTAACATTACGATCTCTAAGAAATATCTGCCTTTTTTAGCACTGCAGCGCATAGGGAATGGTTAACTGTTGATGATTGGCCTAACGTGGAGTGGAGGGACAGGGAACCTCTTTCTTTGGGGAGTGATAACTCCTTTGATGCGTTCGATCCTCTTACAGATGAGAGGACCTTGTTGCGAGAGCCGCCGCGTCATCGCTACTCGAGGGTAGTGAGCCCTGGTGGTTATGTAAGTAACCTGAATTTTGGCATTCTTCTCTTTTTGGTGATTTTTCCTTCCTTCTTGAATTTTGACAAGGTTTTTACTTTTGACAGTTTGATATCTCTTTGAAGAACATGCGTGCCCGTGGGACGACGGGGCTTAAGGACGTCTAGAAGCATCTTCCACCTGTGGTGCGTTGGGTGGTATCATCAGCGGTTTTTGGGAGGTTGGCATCTGGGCTGCATGAGATGCCTTGGTCGACAGCGATCTTATGCACTCTGGGGGAGAGATGGTGGGATACTACCCACACGGTTCAATTCCTATCGGCATGACCCTTGGCATCCTATATAAAGGGGGCGAATTCCCCTCATTCTTCACAGCTTCTTACTTTCTTTCATTCTGCAATTTTCCTTGGCAAATCATTTTAGCATTCCGATCTCTGAGAAATGGCTGCCTTTGTGAGCACTGTAGCTCATAGGGAATGGTTGAATGTTGATGACTGGGCGAACGTTGAGTGGAGGGCCAGGGCGCCTCTTGCTTTGAGGAGTGAGAACTCCTTTGATGCGTTCGATCTGGTTGTGAATGAGTGGACCTTGCTGCAAGAGTCATCGCGCCATCGCTCCTCGAGGCTGGTGATCCCTGGTTGTTATGTAAGTAACCTAACTTTTTGCATTCTTCTCTTTTTGGTGATTTTTCCTTCCTTCTTGAATTTTGACAAGGTTTCTTCTTTTGACAGTCTGATATCTCTTTGAAGAACATGCGTGCCCGTGGGACGACGGGGCTTAAGGACGTCTGGGAGCATCTTCCACCTGTGGTGCATTGGGTGGTATCGTCAGTGGGTTTTGGGAGGTTGGCGTCTGCGATAGATGAGATTCCTCGTTCGATAGCGGTGTTATGCACCTGGGGAGAGATGGTGGGATACTACCCACACCTTCCATTTCAGTTTTGGGGAGATGACCATGATTCCTATAGACGTGCAGCAGCTGCTGGGGCAGGATTACGATGGGGAGCAGATAGAGGTGGATCTCTCTCTAAGGGTGAGGCCGAAGGCAGTGAGGGCGGCGCTTGGTGACGTAGGGAGGATAGTCCTTGGGAATTCCATACGGCTATCCTTACTGAAGTATGTTCTGCTATGTAGGGTAGTTGATGTGGAGGACGGGATGCAGGTGAGGCAGATGGACCGGTTGTTTATATTTCTAGTGCTAGGAGGTTTCATGGTGGCGTCGAGTGGCGACATCATCCATTTGTGGTTCTTGTCGTACTTAAGGATGTTTTCGAACATCCCTCTTTTTGATTGGGGGAGTGTGACTTTGGCGACCCTCTATTTTTCTTTGGATGCATTCAGCTGGTGCTGCCGGCAAACTTTTACTGGAGCCGCGTATCTTTTTGAGGTATTTCTTTAATTTGCGCATTTTCCTTTCATGCATTAGCATTTTACTTATGCTTCTATTTTTTATTGTGAATTCCTGTCTTTGGCAGACGTGGTGCTATGAGGTGATTGGGTGCAATAGCCAGCTAATCGCTCTAAAGGACGAGACTGTTGGGGACTTCTGTTGATTGTATCGATGGCGGAAGGCCAATCGGCTATCGATGGGATCCCTTTCTCTGGAGGCGGTGCATCAGGTCTTGAATGTCCTGACCAGTGGTAGGGTAAGACTTTTTCCTTTTTAGCCATGGTTTTTAGCATGTTCTAATTTTTTATGGAATTATTCCTGCCGGGGATTTTCAGGTGACTTTTTATCCTTGGGGTACAACCATTCAGGATACAAGGGCGACCAGGGTGAATGCGCAGATGAGGCATTTGTCGGTGCATGAGTTCGGCCATTCCTGGTATTTGGGGGAACGGGTGGTTTGACAGATTACTGAGGAGGAGGAGGTGGTGCCACATGCGTAGCCTCCTATTTATATGAGGCGGGAGCGGCTGCTGTCGGAGGATGCGAGGATCGCGATGATGATCGACGAGTCCTACTTGTTATATACTGATACGACCGCACCATATGATTATATGGACTTTATGACGAGCTGGTTGATGGCGCCCAGCGTATTTGATGCCTTGCCTTTCCCTCTTGTGGGTTCGAGTAGGGCGATGGGGTTTTCCCACAACGGCGGTGGTCCATCGGCGACTCTAGAGGTCCCCTTTGTGTGATTGCATACCCCTTCATACAACATTCGGAGGGCTGATGAAGGGATGGTGCCTATGTTGCATCGTCCTCATACGATGGATCGGAAGGATCTGGGTTTGACCGAGGAGGTTCTTTGTCTTGCGGTATACCTTCTTCCTCTTTTGGTTCCTTTTCTGTTTTGATCCTTCTTTTGATACTGCTTTTGCCTTCTTCTTGCAGCAAGTCCGGGTGTCGACCACTTGGTTGAGGGATATTAGAGACTGGATATCTTCGGCGACTGCCCATATTCAGGATGCGGTCCCAGTTCCTTCTTATTTGGTGTCGTCTGCTTCGTCCAGGGAAGACTTTAGCTCAGGTAGCGGTGTTGTGTCGTCTCTGCGTACGGGAAAGAGAGCGCGTCTCAGGGGTGGAAGCTCTTAGAGAGAGGGGTGAAGGGTAAGAGAGAGAAAATGTGGATTCGGGCTGAGTCCCGTTGTTTTTGTTTTTCTTTTTTTTCCTGCAAAATTTGATGTAACACAGAAAAAAGAATATATATATATATATATATATATATATGCAATGCAATGGGATTTTTTAATCTCCTTTGTTAATGATGAATGAGTGAATGCATGCACATGCGCTTTTTACTTTGCTGCTGAGACCGTAGAAAGAGATATTTTTGGGATTTTGAGGAAAGTTTTAAGAATGAGAAATTATATAGGGGTGGAAAAGGATTTTTGAAATTCTGTTGAGAATATCAATTTATTTTTATTGGTTTTTTTTTATTTTGATAAAAAAGGAAAAAGGAAAATTTCCAAAAATGGGGGGGTGTCGATCGGCAAGCCCCTTGCCCTGCCTATCGGCAGACAAGTCTGGTCCCATCATTTCAAAGCTTTGATTAGTGCCCTCTTCAACCTTTTGGTTCTTTGTGGGGTAGGATTACCTCCGATTTTTGCAGGGATTATGTCTTTTGTGAGGGTTCTCAAGTATAAAGAGGGGTAGGGGTGGAGGGTTTTCATCACACCTACATATTCTTACTTACTTGCCTACTATCTCTTAGTCCTGCAAGATGGCTCTCCCTGGTAGCATTGAGTTTTCTAACTACCTCAAAGCCTTGGAAGCGATGTGCTCTTATAATGTTGACTACGATGCTTTCAACATGCATCGAGTCTCTTTATTGCGCAATCAGTCCATTGAGTAGAACTTGATGATGGCCGCGGTAAAATTTTGGTACCCCGAAGACCATGTATTCCGCTTTGAGTTGGAACTACCTAAGAGGACGTTTCTTCCATGCTGGGAATAAATCCCAGTATTACTGCGGCTTTGACCTAGTTTTCTCAGAGAGTTGTTCGCTGGGCTTCTTCGTATTTCTCCTTCGGTGACTAGAGCACTGGTTGCTGGAGGAATGATCTCTCTCCCGGCGGTGCTATAGTCCGTGCATTTGCGGGAAGTAGGTGATGCTGGCTATGCTAGAGCCGTTGCTCTGGGCCTGGTTTCAAAATTACTGCTGGTGACTGGGAAACTGGTGGTGGATCCGCAACTTGAAGCCATTACTTCATGGATGCCATACCGCCGTAATCCTATGAGGATGATATTAGTGGAGACCCTGAATGGTCTGGATGCCTCACGAGAAGGTGGTCCTCACTTCCTACGGGGTAGCCCCGTGATGCTTTTCATGTGGTTGTCTGAAAGACTCTGCCTGGTGACTCTTTCAGAATATCCTTTATCGATTGTACCCAACTTCTTTTTGCGTCACTTCTTTAGCATTGGACTGGATATTGAGAGCTAGGATAATTGTCTTGTGGAGCATGGGGCTCAGAATCTGTACTAGTTAGTGCCTTGGTGGGTACAGCTGCTGCCTGTTCTAGATTTAGGAGAATACCCGTATGTGCGGCTGGTTGGTCTTAGCTAGATCTCTTTTTATTTCCCTTGGCATCTTCTGCTCCAATTTGGCTGGGCACAGGTCGTGCCACCTCGGACACTAAATTTCTTTCCGATAGAGGATTTGACCGAGCATCTGCGCCTGTGGCTTGTCTCTCTGTGGGAGAGTCAGCGTTCGTCGACCCATCCCTCTCAGTCTGTTGGGAGAGTTTGGCATATCCCTGGGGATTATATGAAGTGGTTGTGGATGAGAGTAGTTAGTAAAATGTTGGCAGTGGAGACTGGACAAAAGTGTCTTGTCTCTTTTGACACCATGGAAGGCGGTGTTGTGGTTTTTTCGAAGCTGGTTCGAGCGTATCGGTCCATGGAGTGTCTGCGACACTCTGTTCAGGCAGGGGAAACTTGGGGACCCTAGGATCTAGATGATGATGATGTAGTGGGATCCTCTGATAGTTGTGGGTAAGATGGTTTATTTTGTAATGGGGGAATAAATGTGGGGATTTTATTTTGGCTTTTTAGTAAGGTAGGGGGAAGGGAGTTAGTCGTTCCTCTTCTTATGTAATTTGTACCGTAATTTCTTATTAGTGAAATAAACAAGTTTCTGATCATCCAGCTGTGCCTTTTGATGAATCCTGTGTTGTTTGAATTATCTATATCGATCGCTAAGGCATACATAATCCTTTTATTTAAGTATATGTTTGAATTGACTGTTGTTCTCGGAGATAAGAATATTATTCTGTGAAAAAGAAAGGGTCTTGCTCATGTAAGGTGTATGAGTTGCCTACGTACCTCTAGGGTTTTTGAATTTTTTTTTGTTTGATTGAAAATATTTTTTTTTTTTGCAGAGGATCAGGCCCACGTAGTTCTGGGTAAAAGGAAATAAAGAGATATTTTGTTTTAGAATAGAAGGAAAACGAGAAGAGTCGTAGCGGGTCGAGATTTCGGACTAGGGGTAGAACTTCTTGAGACGGTCCAGGTTGACTAGACGAGCCTTCTCTTTCCCATATAAGTCGTTAAGCATGGTGGCACTGCCGCACCAGATCTTCTTGACAATGTAGGGACCGCTCCAATTGGGCTTGAATTTCCCTCTGGGGTCTCAAATGGGTTATACGATTTCTTTGAGGGATAGGTCCCCCTCTCGGGCACCGCAATCCTTGAATTCTCTTGTTGAATGAACGCACTATTCGGCGATGGTACTCTTGTATGTGGTATAGCGCTTTTAATATCCTTTCGTCTAGGAGGGTCAACTCGCCAAGACGTCTTGAGCACCAGTCTTCTTCAATGACCTTGCTTTCAAGTATGATGCATAATGAGGGTATTTCCAGCTCCACTGGTGGGACTGCTTCCATGTCGTAGACTAGAGAGTAAGGGGTAGCCCCAGTAGAGGTTCGAATTAAGGTTCGATAGTCCCAAAGGGCGTACGGGATTCGATCAGTCCAATCCCGACAGCTTTCGGTCAGTTTGCTGATGATGGCTTTGAGGCTCATGTTGGCAGCTTCAACTGCACCATTGGTCTGAGGTCGGTAGGGAGAAGATTTGTGTCTCTGAATCCCATACTCATTGACCACTTCTGTAACTTTTGCCTTGAAATGCAACTCGTTATCTAACACCAGCTCGTGCGGGACCCCATATCGGCAGATGATGTTTTTCTTGACGAATTTGGCCACTTTCTTAGCGTTTAGTACTTCGTATGACTCCGCTTCGACCAATTTGGTGAAGTAATCAATGGAAACTAGGATGAACTCATGCCCGTTGGAGGCCTTCGATGTAACCTTCCCTATGATGTCGATGCCCTAGGTGGAGAACGACCAGGAAAAGGTCATGTTGTATAATTCGCGCGGAGGCAGATGTTAAAGGTTTGAGAATTATTGGCATTTGAGGCATCTCCTGACATAGGTAGTGCAATCCTGGATCATGGTGGTCCAGTAGGAGCCTTATCTAATGATCTTCTTGTCAAGCATGTGACCGTTCATGTGAGGTCCGCATTCCCTGCTGAGGATTTTTTGTATTATCTTTTTAATGTCAGCCCGTGCGATGCAGTGCAGATAAGTTCCATCGAAGCTCCTTTTGAGCAGTGCTTTGTGACAGATGATGTACTGGACAACTAGTTTTCGGAGGGTTACTCGATATTTCTTGTTGGAAGCCTCGGTATACCTACCATGATTGAGGAGGTGCAGATATCATAGTACCAATAGTTGGCTATCTCAGGATCTTCTGTGGTGACGAGCTCAATGTGGTAACAGTGGGTTGGTTTATCTTGCTTTTGAATTAGGAAGGGGGACATAATTATTTCTTCGGGCATGTTGACCATGGAGGCTAAGGTAGCAAGGGAATAGACTAGGTTATTCCTTGCTCGAGGTAGGTAATGGAAGGTGATATCTTGGAATTAGGAGGCTAGTTATTCTAAGTGGTCATGAAAGGGTTAGAGTTTCTCGTCCTTGACTTTCCACTTTTTGATCACTTGACCGATGATGAGGGTGAAATCCTCCAAGACATCTAGGCATTGATTACCTTTCTTGAAAGAAACTTTGAGGCCTACTGTGCATGCCTCATATTCATTCATGTCGTTGGTGCAGGGGAAATCCATCTTGGTGGCGATGGGAGTGTGGGAATCATCTGGGGAGATCAAAAGTATTCCAATGTCATATCCCTTTTTATTGGCAGGGCCGTCAAAGAATATTTTCCATCGAAGATTGTCTTGAGCAGTGCAAAGGATGTTTGTATTCGGGAATTCGGAGATTCAGACATCAACTTCATCTACGGAGTAATCAGCGAGGTAGTTTGAGATGGTTCTTCCTTTCATAGATTTTTACATGATGTACAAGATATCGAACTCAATTAGGAGCATCAACCATCGGGCCATTCGACTGGATAAAGCGGGTTTCTTAAGAAGGTACTTGATGGGGTCCATTCGGGATACAAGTTTGATGGGGAAGGCAAGCATGTAGTGCCACAACTTTTGGGTGACCCAGACAAGCGCGACACATGCCTTTTCCAAAGTAGTTTAATTAACCTCATACTCGGTCAATTTGTGACTAGTGTAATAGATGGCTCTTTCTTTGCGGGAATCTTCAAGGTATTGGGCTAGCAAAGTCCCAGCTAAAGTGTTGGTTATGGTTAGGTATAGGAGTAGGGGGAGACCAGGTTGTGGTGGCATAAGTAACGGGGGTTAGGTCAGATATTGTTTGATTCAGTCAAAAGCTTCTTGGCAGGCCTCATTCCAAACCTTAGTTGAATCCTTTTAGAGGAGTTTGAAGATAGGTTCGGAGATGGGGTTAACTGGCTGATGTATTATAATTTTCCAAGGAAACCTAAGACTTCTATCTCTGTTCCAGGAGGCAGCATCTCAATTATGGCTTTCAGCTTGGAAGGATCTTCTTCTATCCCTTTCTCGCTGACCATGAATCCCAAGAGTTTTCCCTTTGTAATGCCGAAGACGCATTTTTGAAGATTGAGTCTCATCTGATACTGTTGCAGTAATTCGAAGAACTTTTGGAGAGCAGGAACATGACCTTCTCTAGTCTTGGATTTGATAATCATTTCATCCACATAGACCTCAACCTCTTTGTGAATCAAATCTTACAGAATTATTGTGGCAGCCCTCTGGTAGGTAGCCCCAGCGTTCTTGAGACCAAATGGCAAGACAGTGTAGCAAAAGGTTCCCCATGGGGTAATAAATGCGGTTTTTTTCTTGGTGGTCTGGGTGCATTTTGATTTGGTTGTATTCGGCAAACCTGTCGACGAATGACTTAAGAGCATGACTGGCTGTGTTATCCACGATCATGTCGATATTGGGTAGTGGATAATCATCCTTTATAGAGGATTTATTCGAATCCCGATAGTCTACACACATCCAAACTTTCTCTCTTGATTTTGGCATGGACACTATGTTGGCTAGCCACGTGGGATATTCGATCACACGAATAAAGCCTACGTTTAATTGTTTGACCACCTCTTCTTTGACTTTGAGCAACCATTCGGTGCAGAGCATTCTCAACTTTTGTTTAATCGACTTGTAATCTGGGAGAGTGGGGATCTTGTGCTGAGCTATTTCAGGATCAATGCTGGGCATATCATCGTAGGACCATGCGAAGACATCCACGAATTCCTTTATCAACTCTTCGAGTTTGCACGCTCATGCTCGTTAAGGGTAGTCCCTATCCTAATCTCGCATAATTGGCTACTAGAACCGAGGTTAACAACAACAATCTCTTCTTCATTAACTTGAGCGCGATTATGTTATTTATTATTAACCTTATTTATATCAGTTAAGAATTGTTCATTTGCAAAATCATCATCATCAAAAGTTTGATTAGAATCCAAACGGTTAATTTAAGGCACAACAAGATACTCAAAATATTCATTTATTTCATTGATAGGAAAAACAGTATTGAGAACCTCATCGAAAGAGGACTTGATTACATTTGAACAAGGATAGACAACATAAGAAGAAAAGGGGTAAACATTAGGATTATGGGAGATTTCAGTAGGTAGAACTGGCGCAACATGCTAGATAAGGAGAGGTGTATCAACATCTTTAATCAGGTGGGATGGATCCAGTGATGTAGTACCTGAATGAATCATGTAGATGTTAGCCCCAGTGTCTGTAAGTTGAAGGAATCTTCGGAGTCACTTCCCTCAATCTCTTCGGTATCTTTGGTGAGAAGTTGTACATGGTGTTGGGAACTCTCGACCCATGGGTAGCTGTCTTGGAAGAAGATCTCCATTCCAGGCTTCATATTCTTGTCTATATGGTCATACCATGATTTCGAAAAGCCGCAAAAGGGTAAGTCCTTGCCCTCTTTGCTGAATCGTCCATTCAAGGAGTCACCTGGGATAGTCTGGATGCAGTCTAGTCCTCTCTTTGGTCGAGACTGGCGAATAATTCGGAGCTCTTGTTCTGACGGTTGATACCCTAAGCCATAAGGAGGGAAAGCCTTCTTTAGTTCAATAGGCTCAAGTATCCCTTGTTGTCTTTGTCCTATCCTCAGTCCGGGTATGAAGTGCATGTTTCTGAACATCTGAACCACATTGATGTTGACATGAGGGTCATATTCTGAAAAAACCCTTTCCTTGATGTCATCCCCTGCCAAGAGTAGAAGTGGCTCAACTCGGAATCTTGATAGGAGCATATCATTTGACCCGTGTTGTATCTCAATAATTAGACTGCTGGTACTTTCACCATCGAAATTTTCGTCATCACCCAAGATGCTAATGACCCATTCGTTGGCGAACAACTTTAATTTCTGATGGAGTGAGGAAGTAACGCCCTTAATAGTGTGGAGCCAAGATCGTCCTAGAAATAGGTTGAAACAGGGTGGGATGTCAATAAATTGGAATTCGACGACAGGGTTTATAGGGCCAACCCCTATTACAAGCTTTATGGATCCAATCACCTCCCGACAGGTATTATCGTAAGCACACACAGCAATGGAGGTTGGAGCGAGGTCGCTTTTTTTCAGGCCTAAATATTTGAAGGTTCTCAGTGGGCAGACATTCAAGGCGGATCCATTATCGACAAGGGATAGTGTCACAACCTTCCCCATAACTTCGACGGAGATGTTGAGTGCATGATTGTGGTTTAGCCCAATGTGGGGGATTTCTTCTTCGAAAAAGGATAGCATTCGGGTAGAGGTCAAGGATCTGACCAATTTTACCGCTTCTTCTAGTGTGGTAGAAGGAGGAACTGTGGATCCAGTGAGCAACTTGATCAAAGCTTTTTTATGAAGCTGAGAAGACATGAAAATACCCTATATAGTGATGTTAGCTTGAGTTTTCTTTAGTTGATCGAGGATATTGCTCTCCTAGAGGGTCATTTCTGGCATAGGAAGATTTTCAATGCCCTTCCCCTTGTCATTGGATGGTAGTGAGCTTGGAATCTGGTAATGCATCCCTGATCTGGTCATGGGATTTATTGAAGAAGGGAAGAACATGAATCTCGTTTCCTCGTCGATCTCAGGTTATTTTGCCACCTTGTTTATTTCTCTCGGGAGTAATTCAAATGATATCATTCCACACATATCGGCTATCGAGCCAATTTTCTCGAAAGCTTATTCTTCATTCGAATCTCCGAATTCTTTCCCCCATCCGGTGGAAATAATTATGTCTTTCCATGTAAAGTTAATACATTCCACAACTTCAACGGCTTCTTCATATAGGTATTCCCAATCGGTGGGGATGTGTAAAGGTGAAGGGACCAGGCGCCCTTATAGCTTCAAAGTATCGAATGACTCGGTGATACTACAAGTGTTATTGGTTTTGCCTGAATAACTCTGCCATAATTTTGATGACATCATCTAGGCTGACTTCATCGGTCGGTACTACCCAACAGTCTGATTTTTGGGCCCATTTTCTTGCCTCCAAAAATAGCGTACTAAACCTCAGACAATCAATGACCATCTGTGAGGGAAATTTTAGCCCAAACTCTAGGAGTTAATTTAACACTTATGATAATTCCATGCTTCCATTTTTAGAACGGGTACGGACAGCGATGCATGCTCTGGTAAGGAGTGACACTGCCTGATCAGCGAGGCTAGTAGGGTGTAGGAGGAAATATGGGCAAATTTTGAGAGGTTTAGGAAAGTATATGGGTGTGATTTGAGTTGAGGGATCGAATTTTGGGTTATCTTCTAGAAACATGGCATTAGCATGATTTGGAAGTGGGTTGTAAGTAGTGTTTGGCTTAGGATTGGCTGGTGGGGCAATGGTACCTCGATCAATTAGACGTTGGATTACGTTTCGAAGGTGAAAGCTTTGGTCGATGGTATGCCCAGCAGTTTGGTGAAAGACGCAATGGGTATCTGCCTTGAAGTTTCTTTGGAGTGGATTTGGAAATGGGCGGGGATCCAAAGGTTTAATAAGGTTTAGGCTTAACAAGTCTTGATAAACATTGGAGAGGGGAGCATGGAGCTCGGTGTATTCCTTTCAGACTGGGACAAGGCGAATTTTTAGAGTCTATGATGTGGTTGGTTGAGAGATGTTGTTATTAGTTGAAACTGTAGCACCAACAAGTTTGTCATATTTTCTGAGGGTGAACTGTCTAGACACCTTCTTTGGTTCGACTTCTATTTTGGTAAGACCTTCCTCGATTTCTACTCCTGCTTCTCTGAGAGCTCGGAAATGGGGATAGTATTGTCCTCCCATCGTTGTTAGGATATGGGGCAAGAAGTTCTTCTTCACTATGCTGACTTGTTCTTCCTCGGAAGGCCGATTGGTCATAGTTGCTGCTTTTTCCCTCCATCGAGCGATGAAGTTAATGACTGATTCCCCAGGGTTCTGTTTGAGCAACTCTAAATCACGGTGGGTGACCTCAAGATCTTTATTGTATTTGTACTATGACATGAATTCCCGTGCTACATCCTCCTAGCTACGAATCTTGGACTCTTCGAGAGACAAAAACCTTCGGAGGGAGCTATCCTTCAATGTTTGTTGAAACAATTGGGCCATAACTTCTTCAGAAGCCCCTAGTAGAGTCATGGAATGGTGATAAATTCGGAGATGAACAAGCGGGGGTCCATTTCCTCTAAATTTCTCGATATTCGGCATCTTGAACTTCTCGGGTAACCTCACTTTAGGATAAGGAGACATGTCGGTGTAGTCTATGTAATTTCCTAAGATTCTGACTTGGTCGAACTTCTTAGTGAGCATCTTGAGGTCCTCTTTGACTTTTTTCAGCTCTTCTTCATTCGGATAAATGATTATACGCAAATTAGCCCCAGTGTGGGAAAGGTTCGGCGTATGAAGTTGGGCAGGCGGTGGCCCATTAACAGGAGGGGAATGTGGAGCGTGCTGATACTCTTCAGGAACCCAGATGGGCTCGGGTGGACTCATAGCACGAGGAAATAGTGCCTCGAACTCTTGAGGAACGGGAACCTAGTTTCGTTGCATTTCTCGAACCTCGGTTTGGAGGTTGTCAATCTTGGACACAAGCTGAGCTAGGACTGTGGTTAGATACGACTACACAACGGGTACTTGATCTGTGTTCTCCATGGAAAGCGGATGGATTCTGGACTCGAAAGTAGTAATAAGGGAACGAACGAAACTCCGGGGTGACTTAACTAAAGATCGAAGCCAATAAGGAGCCAGGCCAAGGGTTTGCGATCGACCTAAGAAGGCGTAAAATGGGATTTATTTATGAGAAAAAGGGATGAATTTTTTTTTTTGACATTTTTTTTTCGAGATTAAAAGACAAAATATTTTTGGATTTTGGATAAAGAAAAAGGGAATTTTACCCTTGGAGACGGTCTCAGCATGATTATAATAATTATTATTTTTTCATTTGTATTAATTCTCCTAAATGCAAAATGAGATGCCTTACGGGACCCGAGCCTGGAAAAATTGGGTTTGTAATATATGCAAAGCTATGGCTGGACTTGTGACCAGGTTCATGGACAGGGTCCCGTTTTAAAAATGCTCAAAAATTCGGGCAGCAGGCTGACCCGGAATTTCAGCAGAGTTTCGGGTTGAAACCGGAAATCTAACATGTGTGTCCTAGGATTAACACCTATATGTGAGTATGCAGTTGGTTCGGTGAATTGGAAAGGGTTCCCCCCTTTGGCGTGACTTCCATGATATACGTCTTGCTCTTGTGGGCAATCGGCACGTGTGGACAAGCCATTTGATATACCTGAGTGTAAGTGAATTGCCTCACCATATACCTCGTGGGGACGGTACGTGTGGCAGCGAATTCGATATACTCAGCGAACGTGAATGAATTCCATACGATATACCTCCCGTCATGACTTCGGTCAAGAGGTACGATGCGGGGGAACCGTTCGATATACGTCGAAGGTACTTCATCAATAGAAGGTGAGAGTCATATCGCTTAGGCTAACTGCACCCTGCTGGACCAGCGCCCATCATGAAGTGACCCTCTAGTTACTGGGTAGAATTTGGTCAATCACAATGCTCTTTGGTGATATCGTGTGAATCATGCATGATCCTCTTATTAGTATCTTATGAGAATGTATTTCTTGACTATGCCAACAGGGAGCAAAGTGCAAGTACCAATGGTTCACCAAGTATGGATGGGTGATGCGTGAGACATGTGGATATATGTGACCCTAGGTGCAAGTGGTACGAAGTGTACATGGAAAATTTTCTACAAGTGTGTGAATGGAAACATAAGTATGGGAGATACATGGAAAAGGGGAACATGCAAAAATGGAGAAAATATAAACAAGCACAACACCCATGTAAATAGAGTCTAGCCCTCAAAAGAAAGTCCCCAGCGGAGTCACCACTATGTCCATCCCCCGATCCTCGTGGCGGGTGGGCGCATGAGGGAGGATCCTAGGTCCCGCACATCCCTCTCGGGAGCGCTTCGACCGACATCATTTGGGTGAGGTATAAAAATGTAGAGAGATTAAAATCGCGAGTCTATCTTACTCAAAACAGACAAAAGAAAAGGGGAAGACATCCCGGAGGACAGCATCCAAAGACATACTGATTCATACAAAACCAAAATGATTCGAAAAGGGTTCGGAGGCTAAGTTATGAAATGGGAAGGTGTTAGGCACCCATTCCGCCCTTTCGGTTTCTCATGGGTTTTTGTTATTTTCCTTTATTTTCCCCGTGATATGTGTGCATGTGTATATATAGTGGAGATGGGAATCCTCGAGTTGTACCATGGAAGAGATAAAGTGAGTTATCCGTAGGAAGGTGTGAAAATAACATTAGAAAATAGGATTTATGCGATTATCCTTATGTTGACCGTTAAGATGGAAGGATAACGCATGTGGAATAATATGCCACTAAGAACAAATATATGTATATATATATAATATAAGAGAGTGGATTTTAGAGAAAATAAAAAATGAGAGAAAAAGTAAAAATAAGACTCGAGTCTGGGGTTTTACCCCGAGATGCCTACGTAGCCTATAGAGGCATCAAAGTCCATGTAGTTCGCATGAAAAATGAGGGGTGGGGTTTATCCCATAAATCCAACTGGGGGATTCTCTTATTTGTGTGTGTGTGTGTAGAAAAAGTGTTTTAGTTATGAGAAAAGTGTAAGAAAAGTGTGAGAATTCCCGTTTGGAATTTATGAGCAAACCCTCTTTTTCTTATTTTTTGGGTTTTTATATATATGAAAATAAGAGATGTGCAATAATACTAAATAAAAAGTATATTAGGATATGTGAGATGAGAGAATAAAAGTGCTAAGTAATAAAACAAGTTATTGCGAATTTATGAGAATTTAAGGAGAGAGTTGAGAAAATTAGACCTTCTTGAACATCTTGAGCTTGATCTTGAATGTTAGAGAGCAACCCTTGCACTTGGATGATGATGGAGGGTAGTGAATTCACTAAGTTTGATGAAAAGGATGAAGAAAAGTGAAGGTTGGAAAGGGATTTGGATATAGAAATCGTGCTGACTTCGAGAGAGGTTTAATGAATTTGCTAAGAGTAATACCTCTCAAATATGGGCTCTCCTTGTAAGTGAGGTCAGGTCTCCTTTTTATAGCCCAGGGCATTGTCGATCGGCATAGCCCTGGTCCTGCCTATCGGCACCTATCGATAGGCAGGGTTTGTAACCTACCGTTTGGTAGTATTTTTCAGGCCTTTTCGGACAATCGGTCGCAGAATACAAATCGTTGATCAGAATCGCACACGGGGGAGACCGTTGGAAAGGTAATTCAGATACCTTTGAAAGTCCTTTGGACCGCTCCCAGATTCAAAAGTTGAATTTGGGTCAAATATGACTCGGAAGCATTTTTTAGTCATTTAGACGGGGAATCGTCGGACGCAAAAGTATCGTTCGTCCGCATGGTAAGTTCGAATCACGCACGGGGCATGCCGTTGGAAATGTTAGGAGATTTAATTCAACATTTCAAATAGTTTGATCTGGTTCGGGGAGTTGACTTTGGTCAACTAGGCCGTGGAAGCATTCGGTGACCTTTCGGAGTAAAAGAGATCGTTCGTCCGCATTGTAAGTCAGAATCGTGCACGGAGTGGACCATTGAAAAGGGTTTTCAGTGCCCTTCAAAGATTCATTCAGTCTCGGTCGAGATAAATAGTTGACCTTGGTCAATTGGAGCCCGGGAGCACCTGGTGACTTCTAGATCAGGTTTTGGGGAGGGGGAATAGGTCGTTCATCCTCATGGTAAGTCGGAATCGTGCACGGGATGGACCATTGGAAAGGGGTTTCAATGACCTTAGAAGATTTATTCAGTCTCAGTCGAGTTGAAGACTTTGACTTTTGGTAAAACGGAGCCTAGGAGTGCCCGATGGCTTCTAGGTCAGTACTCGGGGTATGACATGGGTTTGTAGTGATGAAGGGTGGTGATAGAGACCTAAGGAGAGTTTAAGGGGTAACATAATGGGGTGTCTACAACTATAACATGAATTCTCAAGCCACATCCTCCCAGCTACGGATTTTGGATTATTGTAGAGACAAAAACCATCGAAGGGCACTATCCTTTAGAGTTTGCTGAAACAATTGGGCCATCACTTCTTTAGAAGCCCCTAGTAGAGTCATGGAATGGTGATAGCTGCATCGATGAACAATCGGGGGTCCACTTCCTTCGAATTTCTTGATATTTGGCATCTTAAACTTCTCAGGTAACCTCGCTTCAGGATAAGGAGACATGTGGGTGTAATCTATGTAATTCCCTAAGATTCTGACTTGGTCAAACTTCTTGGTGAGAATCTTGAGGTCCTCTTTAACCTTGTTCAACTATTTTTCTTTTAGATGAAGAATCATAGGCAAGTTAGCCCCGGGATGGGCAAGGTTAGACATCGGAAGCTGGGCAGGCAGAGGCCCATTAATAGGAGGGGCACGTGGAGCGTGCTGATACTCTTTGGGAACCCAAATAGGCTCGGGTGGATCCATAGCACGAGGGAATAGGGACTCGTGATCTTAAGGAGTGGGAAGCTGGTTTCATTGCATCTCTCAAACCTCAATTTGGAGGTTGTCAATCTTGGACACAAGCTGATCTAGAACTGCCGTTAGATCCAATTACACAACGGGTATTTGATCTGTGTTCTCCATAGAAGGCGGATGAATTTTGGACTCGAAAGGAGTAGCAGAGGAACAGGCAGAACTCCGAGGTGATTTGAGTGAAGACCGAAGCCAATAGGGAGCTAGGCCAACGGTTTGCGATTGACCTGAGAAGGCATAAAATGGGATTTATTTTTGAGAAAAAAGGATGAAAGTTTTTTTTTTCTTTTTCTTTTTGAGATGGAAAGACAAAAATATTTTTGGATTTTATTTTTCAGGAGACGGGTCTCTGCATGATTATTATAATTATTATGTTCTCACTAGTATTTAATTCTCCAAAATGCAAAAATAAAGTGTCGGACGGGACCCGAGCCTAGAAAATTTGGGTTTGTAATATATGCAAAGCTATGGCTGGACTTGTGACCAGGCTCACAGACAGGGTCCTATTTTGAAAATGCGCAAAAATTCAGGTGGTAGGGCGACCTGGAATTTCGATAGAGTTTCAGGTAGAAATCGACAATCTAACATGTGTGTCCTAGGCTTCACACCTATATGCAGGTATGCAGTTTGGTTTAGTGAATCGAAAAGGGTTGCCCCCTTTGGCGTGACTTCCACGATATACGTCTTTCTCTTGTGGGAAATTGGTACGTGTGGACAAGCCATTTGATATACCTGAGTGTATGTGAATTGTCTCACCATATACCTCGTGGGGACGGTACGTGTGATAGCGAATTCGATATACTCTGTGTACGTGAATGAATTCCCTACGATATACCTCCCGTCATGACTTCAGTCAAGTGGTACGATACGAGGGAACCATTCGATATACGTCGAAGTTACTTGGCCAATGGAAGGTGAGAGTCATATCGCTTAGGCTAACTGTGCCCTGCCAGACCAGCACCCATCATGAAGTGACCCTCTAGTTAATGGACAAAATTTGGTCAATAACAATGCTCTTTGGTGATGTTGTGTGAATCATGTATGATTCTCTTATTAGTATCTTATGAAAATGTCATTTTCGATCATGCCAAACAGGGAGAAAAGTACGAGCACTAATGATCCACCAAGTGTGGATGGGTGATGCGTTCAACATGTGGATATATGTGATCATAGGTGCACGTCGTGCGAAGTGTACATGGAGAATTTTATACAAGTGTGAATATAAGCATAAGCATGGAGACACATGGAAAAGGGGAACATGAAAAATGGGGGAAAATATAAACAAACACAACACCCATGTAAATAGAATCTAGCCCTCAAATGAAAGTCCCCAGCAGAGTTTCCATTGTAGCCATCCCCGATCCTCTCGGCGGGTGGGCGGAGTGAGGATCCTAGGTCCCGTGCATCCCTCTCGAGAGTGCTTCGGCCGACATCATTGGGTGAGGAGAAAAATGTAGAGACATGGAGTCGCCAGTGTATTTGACTCAAAACAGACAAAAAAAAGGGAGCCATCCTGAAGGACAGCATCCAAAGATATACTGATGCATACGAAACCAAAATGATTTGAAAAGGGTTCGAAGGCTAAGTTACGAAATGGGGAGGTGTTAGGCACCCATTCCTCCCTTTCGGTCTCTCATGGATTTTTGTTATTTTCCTTTATTTTTCACGTGATATGTGTGCTTGTGTATATGCAGTGGAGGTAGGAATCCTCAACTTCTACCATGGAAGAGATAAAGTGAGTCATCCGTAGGAATGTAAAAATAATATTAGAAAATAGGATTTACACGATTATCCTTACGTTGATCGTTATGAGAGAATGATAACGCATATAGGATAATATGCTACTAAGAACAAATGTATAGAATATAAGAGAATTGAGATTAGAGAAAAATAAAAAAAAATGAGAGAAAAAGTAAAAATAGGTCTCGAGTCTCGAATTTTACCCCGAGATGCCTACGTAGCCTATAGAGCATCAAAGCCCACGTAGTTCGCATGCAAAACGAGGAGTGGGGTTTATCCCATAAATCCAATCAGGGGATTCTCTTATTTATGTGTGTGTGTGTGTGCGTGTGTAGAAAAAGTATTTTAGTTGTGAGAAAAGTGTAAGAAAAGTGTGAGAATTCCCGTTTCGAATTCATGAGCAAACCCTCGTTTTCTTATTTTTTGGGTTTTTATTTATATGAAAATAAGAGATGTGCAATAATACTAAATAAAAAATTATATTAAGATATGTGAGATGAGGGAATAAAAGTGCTAAGTAATAAAACAAGTTAATGCGAATTTATGAGAATTTAAGGAGAAAATTTAGAAAATTGGACCTTCTTGAAGATCTTGAGCTTGATCTTGAATGTTGGAGAGCAGCCCTTAGACTTGGAGGATGATGGGGGTAGTTAATTCACCGAGTTTGGTGAAAAATGAAGGTTGAAAAGGGATTTGGCGTGGAAATCACGCTGACTTCGAGATAGGTTTTCGGGAATTGTTGAGGGTGATATCTATCAGATATGGGCTCTCCTCCAAGTGAGGTCAAGGCCTCCTTTTTATAGGCCTGAGACATTACCGATCGGCATAGCCCTGGTCTTACCAATTGGCAGGTTTGTTTAGGCACACTGCCGATAGGCAGGGTCAGGGACCTGTCGTTTGGCAGTATCTTTCAGACCTTTTTGGAAAATTGGCTGCAGAGAGAAATCGTTGATCCGAATTACGCACGGGTTGGACCGTTGGAAATTTAATTCAGAGACCTTCGAAAGTCCTTTGATCGGGAGTTAACTTTTGGTCAAATGCGGCTCGAAAGCGCTCGTCGGTCCATTGAACGGGGAATCGTCAAACGCAAACGGATTGTTCGTTCGCATGGTAAGTCTGAATCACGCACGGGGTAGACCGTTGGAAAGTTTAGGAGATGTACTTCGACATTCCAAAGCGTTTGATCCACTTCGGAGAGTTGACTTTGGTCAAACGGGCCCTAGAAGCATTCGGTGACATCTCGGAGTCAAACGAATCGTTCGTCCGTACCATAAGTCAGAATCACGCACGGGGTGGACCATTAGAAAGGGGTTTAGTGCCCTTCAAAGATTCATTTAGTCCCGATCGAGATGAAGAGTTAAATTAAATCAAATAAAGCCCGGGAGCGCCCGGTGGCCTCTTGATTGAGTTTTGAGGGAACACAGGTTGTTCGTCCACATGGTAAGTCGAAATCGTGCACGGGATGGACCATTGGTAAGGGATTCAATTCCCTTTAAAGATTCATTGAGTCTCAGTCAAGCTGAAGACTTTGACTTTTGGTCAAACGGAGTCTGGGAGTGCCCGATGGCTTTTAGGTCAGTACTCGGGGTACGACCTGGGTCTGTAGTGATAAAGGGAGGTGCTAGGGACCTAAGGAGAGTTTAAGGGGTAACAAAATGGGGTTTCTACACTAGGTTTTGACAAAACGTTAACCTCAAATAACTCTTGATTTTCTGAACCATTTAACATGATTCCTGAACTAGTCTAGCCTAATTTTTCAAGAGGAATCCAATTATATAGGTTTTATGGATTAAGGATTAGAATTCATTGAGTTCCAACTACAATCTTTTTTTAGAAATTTTGACCAAGCATTCGTCGAGTTATAGAGTATGGCAATGGCTTTTAAGCCTATGGTTGGGTTTCTGCTATCCTAAGGAAAAGTTTGGCTTTGGTTTGATGTATAAAGTTATCCTATTTGATGAGAATTTTGAAGTTAAAGTTTCTTCACTTCGCAAACACTTTTGAGAAACCGGGATTCAAAACTTATTAGTTTTCAAAATGGTCATTGCACTCGAGCTCCTGGGCTCATAAAGGACTCATTCCTCACTTTGAATCAAATTCAAATTCAAGGAATGGAGTTTCACCATTAAAGCTTAAGCTTTAATGGAGTTTTTGAAGGTTTCTGCCTATACAGGCCATTCTCCACGTAAGAGCTTGGTTTATTTGATTGGGTTATGTATTGTGGTAGTGTAGAAAACGGTTTAAATGATGAAAATAACAAATAATACACAAAATCATAGGTTACCAATTCGGAGTGAAAAAAAAGCGTGTTTTGTTTTACTGAAGTGGTGAGGTTTGTGCCCTCACGTGCCTGGCTAAGATTTCATGGGCTATTTATACTATGATTTAGTGGCCGTTGATTAGTGCATTAAGAAGGTGGATTCTCCCTAGTTTTAAGAAGATAAAACTTGGGCTTAAGGTACTCACATGTGAAAAGGGTGTTAACCATGTGAATTTTGTCATTTTATTCTAATTGGGATCCTTTGTTGGCAGAGGAGGAAAGTATAAATAGGTTGGTTTTAAATTTGGTCCTTAAAGAGAAAGTTTAATATTATTTGGTATTTAATATGATAAATTCCCTTTTTTAAAGGGAAATTTGTGTAATTTAATGAAAGTTTATAGTTTAGGATTTTAGACTTAAATTATTTGAGGTCTAAAGTTTTAATTTTATATAAGGTTTGGGTTTTGGATGAAATAGAGGTCAAATTATGCTTCTTTCAAAGATTAGAGGGGTATTTTGGTCATTTTATATCCTTTGGGGAACTTAGGTAATTAAAAAATGTTTGAGGGTTTCATATGTAGTTTTAAATTTGTTTAGAGTGTTTTTAAATTTGACTAAGTTATAAAGGGAATATGAGATAATATATGTAGTTATGGGTGGTAACTTAATAAGTCTAAGGTTTGATACTATGTGGCTATTACATTATAAACTCTAGGAATCCTGAACACCTTGACTGTCCAAAACTTGGATATCATGTGTCGTGATTTGTCTATGCATTTTATCATGAAGTCTCCTCCTAATCCATAGATACCCAAAACTTGATTCAAAATCAACTAGGAATCGTTCATGGTGTGCTTATATCTTCTCTTCACCTAGAGAGAGTGCTAGGTCAAATCCTGCTATAAATGCTTCATACTCTATCTCATTGTTGAAGGCCTTAAACTATAACTTAAGGGCATAGTCAACGTTTATGTTATTTGGGGTGTTGATAATCATACCAGTCCCACTTTCAGAGGCACATGACAAGCCATTTACATCCATCTTCCAAACTTGATGTTCTTCCTTGAAATCTCCCTCCATCAGGGGTGCATAATTGAACAGGTTTTTTCTTTGTTCGAGGTAGCGAAAAGTTTCCTCCTACTTAGTCGATGAATATGGTATATCTTCCATCTGATTGGCTATGTCAGTTATTAAGATATATTTTGGATAAGTCTTCTTGGTAGATTGAACTATTTATCTCTCTTCCGGAGAATTCTACTCAATTGATTTTACTGCCAAAATCTCTTCCATGGAAGTCTTCTTAATAGGTTTCTCCTCATAAGTGAATTATGCTATAAAGTCAGCTACTACCTGACCTTTTATTGTTATTCTAGGCACATATTTTATGTCATACTCCATTATCTCTATTGCCCAATCCATCAGTCTATCTAATTTATCAAGTTTATGAATGGCTTGACATAGGGTTAGGTCTGTATAAACCACAATGTTATGTTCTTAAAAGTATGGATTCATTCTTCACAACACTCAATTAGTGACAAAGATAACTTATCCAGTCATGGATAATGAATTTCTCCTCCATGATTAGCTTTTCTTGTGTAGTAAACTGGTTTTTATACCCCATTTTCTACTCGGACCAATGTTAATTTGACTGCCGACTCAGATATAGGAAGTTATAAATACAATTTTTCTCCCATGTGTGGTCTTCGAAGTAAGGGTCGATATCCCGAGTATTTATTCAACTCCAAGAAAGCATTTTTTCATTCCTTATTCCTTTTAAATGTCTTCCTCATCACGTTAAAGAAAGGAAGGAACCTGTCAATATCCCGTGAGACAAATCTATTGAGAGCTTCTACACTTCCTATCAGCTTCTGCACATATTCTTTTATTGGGGATTTCATATTAATTAATGCCTGAATTTTGTTTGGGTTAGCCTCGATACCTCTCTAATTTACAATGAATCTGAGAAACATTCCTTCTTACACGACGAACACATATTTTGTGGGGATGAGCTTTATTTTGTGTTCTTTCAACTGGTCGAACATCTGCCCCAATTCTTTAATATGATTAGTGTCTTTCTTTCTCTTAGTGAGGATGTCATCCACGTATACTTTTATTTTCTTTCTGATCTATTCCTTAAAGTATTTGTTCACAAACCCTTGGTATGTTCCTCCATAGTTGTTGAGCCCAAAAGGCATAACGTTGCAGCGGTAGGTATCTTGGATGGTGATGAATGAAGTTTTCTCCTTATCTTCTTGCTTCATTTTAATTTGATTTTAACCTGAATATGCATCCATCCATCTCAATAGTTTATGCCCAATAGTAGCATCAACCAATTGATCAGTCCTTGATAAGGGTTAATTGTCTCTCGAGTAGGCTTTGTTCAAGTCTGTGATGTCAACACACATATCCCATTTTTCATTCCTCTTTCTAACCATAACTACATTAGACAGCCATTCGGGGTATTTGGTCCTTAATGAAACTTGACTTCTGTAACTTATCCACTTCCTCGTATATGGCCATGTTTTTCTCGGAACTGAAGACACGTTATTTATTTTTTATCAGCTTTACATCCTTAATAATGCTGAGTTTAGTACACACAAAATTTAGATCAACTCCCGTCATATCCTCATTACTCCAGGTGATTACATTCTTTCACTATCTGAAGAAATCCAGCAATTGCTTCTTGATAGTAGGGTCTAGTGATGATCTGATTGGTGTTGTATTTTTCGGGTGTTCACCGTCCAATACAATGGACTCTACTGCATCCACAGACTGTCCTTTAAATAATTTTACCTCCTCGTGCGGGTCTATAGTTTCTATCTCATAGGTGGTAGTGAACTTCTTCTGTTCCTCCTAGTCGGTTGATATATAGTAGCACTCCCTAGCTTCAATTTGGTTCCCTTTAAATACTTTGAACCCAAAATGCATGGGGAACTTTAGAAACTTGTGGACGATAAAAGGAGCAACTTTAAACTTCTTAAATCCAAGCTTGCTGAGGATAATGTTATACATCGATTTAACGTTCTTATCAAAGACAAAGAAATGGATCTTATGTGTTCAACAGGTTGGCCAGATACTAATTACAATTTCTAAGTTAACACTTCCTACAGGATACACCTTCTCTCCTGAGAAACCAATGAGAGGCCTATGATAGGTCTCAATCTTGATATCTTATAGTCCTAATATTTTGAACAAGTTGTAGAATAGGATGTCGACTGAACTACCATTATCGATCAACACTCTAGCTACCCCTTCCATTGTGAACTAACATCATGATGACCAAGGGGTCATTATGGGCGTAGAATACTCCTAATAGGTCATCCTTGAAGAACCATATCACCAATTGATCTATGTTTACTTCAAATAACCATCTACATCATCAGAGAGGTTGATCTGCCGAATATAGGAGCACGTTTTTTCTTCATTGAGTTAGGCTTTCCTCTCAGCTATTTCATTGTCGTTATTGGCATTACCACCTGTAAAAAAATTATAGCCAAAAGAGATTATTTTCACCTCGCATACCGACTCCTGGGGTCTTCTCAGTAGATTTGGATCGTCTTCACCATCACTGTCCCTGCCTTTTTTCTTGTCGTCTCCCCATCTACAAAGGGATGTTGATTATCTCCTGGTTTCCCATTTATCTAAAGGATATTCTTGACCTTCTTTATTGACCAACTTTGATAGATTCCCTCTTCTAGGCTTTCTATCCCATTCTTCAATGCTATGCAATTGTCCTTTTCCTGGCCTTGATTTTTATGGAACTCGTAATACTTTCTTTTATCACTTCGATTCAGGGAGATTTTAGCTTCCCGGGCCATTTTTCATCCCTACTTCCTCAAATTTCTTTAAGAATTTCATGCACACCAATGGTGACATGATTGTATTTCTTATACCTCTTTGGTTTCTCTAGCTTCTTGTCCACATGATCTTTCTTCTCGGAGCCCTTGTTGCTATCAACCTTGGAGTTGTGGGACTATTTCATATCTATGGCCTCCTTCATGTTATTACTTTTACTAGCTTTGGCTAGTAAATCGGTCATAGTCTTAGGAGGCTCTTTCACTAGAGCATAGTGCAATTTTTAGGAAGTAAAACACTCATCAATGCGGTGATTTTTGTCTTCTTATTATAATAAAAAAACCCTAGTTTTTCACTATTGAGTTGGGTGATGTAATCGTGTGTGGTCTCTCCATCTCATTGGTGAATACTTAGTAGATGAGATACCTTTTTGGCTGGTTTGGCTCCAAAACAGAAGTTATCGACAAAAACATTAGCCAATTCTTAAAATGTGGAGATATGTTCTCACGATAAATGATTATACCTGATCTAGGTTGATCCAGTAATAGTTCTAGAAAATGCTCGACAATGCATCTCATCGAGAACTGAAAAGATGTCAGCTACAGACTTATATTATTCCACATGAAGTACTAGATCTATTTACCCATCATATTTTGGGGTTACCACGAGTGGCTTGAACTTGGAAGCTATACAGTAATCCATAATTACAAGCGTAAAGGGTGATGCATTTACGAAACTTTTGTGTAAAGGATTTTTTTACTTTACTATTTCCCCCAAATGTTCTTCCAATCGTTTAATTGAGTCTTTCCATAGTTACTCGTATGGGTTGGCTTTGATGGATATAGTTTTAGGCGCTTGGTCATGGTTTTGTGCTGAGCTTATAGATCCTTCTCGACAATTTCTGGATCCTTTGGACTCTCTGTGATGATGGCCCATTACATCTCAAGGTCCTAGGGAATCCAACATTGAGCCTCTACTCAACCTTTCTAGAAAGCTTGTCCTTTCCTAAGAGAATGATTGTCCATCATAATAATTATTCGACCTTAGGGATGAGGTGGCACGACTATGATAAGTTCATTCATTAGTTGATATAGAATACCTAGATCTTCTCCTCCCATTCATTCATGTTGGGTTTATGAACTACTTCTCTCAATAGGGGGTAGGAGGAAACATTTCTCCACATTTGACTATGCTTATTAAAATTACTTGGATATATCCTACTCCAAGAGGGGCCTATTAGCATGTTTTAAGTTTCGCAGAAACTTTCTATATTGTCCTACATTTCCTGGTATTTGGAAGCAAGTGATTGGAAAATTACTTTATGATTGAGAATAAATAGGAAACAACAACGTCTTGTCGATTCCCACAGACGGTGCTAATCAGTTAGTGTCTAAAATTGGTATGGTGTTTATGATTAGTCTTAGCTTAGATATACCAATAATTATCTACCATGGATAAGGAATATGACTTTATGGGCAAAAGAGAGCTGAGAGATAAAGAAAGAGACAAATATTTTTACGTGGTTCAGCCCACTGAGATGCCTACATCCACTTATACTTATTCACAAAATATTATAGTTAATTACAAGCTCTCAATAACTCTCTAGGGTTAAGTGTATGTCATTTTTTCACATATCCCTCACCCGAGGGGTGTAGTAGACTATTTATAGTAGTGGGAAGAGAAAGAGGAGGAATACATTTATACATCAGGTATATACACCCTTTGAATTATGTATAACACCTAAGCGTGAGACAACTTGTCTTCATGTTCATGTGCAATGGTGATTGTAGATATTCCCAAGTGTGCATGTTTTACTTTGTTTATGGCTCCCCTTCTTAAAGGCGATGGTAATTCTACTGACCAGTGGAAATAATAATCCAGCCATAATAATGTCATGGGATTAGGCCCACTGGATGATGAAAGGTGTCAGATTCTCACTGGTCCAGGTCATACCCTTATTTAAGTTACAACAAGGCTAAATACTTTAGATAAAGATCTCAATAAGAACAGTTATGATCAAGAAAGATAGGTTATTGAGTTAGGCTTAGAAATGACCATATCACTAAAGGCCTAAACTAGAAGTTCTACACATCAGACCTTGCTCATTAGAGGGAATTACAAAAATCAACTAATAACTATCCTAATTGATATAAGAAGCTCTCATAATTTTGGACCCTAGCATAGCTAAACAAATAGGTTGTGGCATCACCAACACTAATTAACTCACAGGTAGCAGTCAAACCTGCATCAGATTAGTCTCTCCCCATTTCTAGTGGACTATACATGGAGAAAAGTTCCTTATAAGTGTGAAACTGCTCCCCTTAGGAGAGTGTGACATGGTGTTGGGAGTTCATTGATTGGAAAGTGCTAGTACTATGGTTCTTGATCTCAACAAACTCATACTCACCTTCAAAAAAGATGTAAGAAGGGTAGTACTTAAAGAAGTGACCAGTGAACAAAGGAAACTCAATTTTATCAAGGGAAAGGCACTGATTAAATGATGCAACAATGAGCCTGAATTCGTCATTGGTCAGCTTTATTCAATTACTCTAATAGACAAATAGATAACCACTCCACTAGAACTAATTTCAATATTGGATGCTTATAAAGATATATTCTAAGAACCTAAGGACTTCCCCTATAAAGAAATCAAAATCATCATATCCCACTTAAAAGTGGATCTGAACCATTTAATATCAGACCCTATAGGTACACCTTTTTCCAATAAAACTTGAAATTAGAAATATTATTAATGACATGATAGATAGTGGGGTCATTAGACCATCATCAAGTATTTTTGACTCATATATGTTATTGGTGAAAAAAGGAAAACTCCTAGAGACTCAGTATTGATTATAGAGTGCTGAACCAACTCAGTATAAAAAAAATAAGCAAGTTTCATATCCCTATCATAGATGAATTACTGGATGAACTATGTGGGCATTAGGTTTTCTGTAATTTGGATTTTAAATCAGGGTACCCCCAAATTAGGGTATTTGAACCAAACATCCGAAAAACTATTTTCAAAACATATGAAGGACACTATGAGTTATTATTAATGCCTTCTAGCCTCACTAATGCTCCTACTTCATTCTAAGGCTTTAATGAATTAAGTATTAAAAAACATCTTAAGAAAATTTAAATTAGTTTTTTAATGCAATATTTATTTCGAACACTAATATGGACATACATAAAACTCATTTAAAACTGGTATTGCAAGAATTCTGGAAACATCAGTTGTTTGCAAAAAAATCCAAATGCTCTTTCGGCCAAAAATGACTAGCATATCTAGGACATTTAATATATGTTCAAGGAGTAGTTGTTGATCCATCAAAAATTGAGGCCATGGTGAAGTGGCCACCACCTAAATCATTAAAAGTATTAAAATGTTTTTTGGGATTAACAGTCCACTACAAGAAGTTTTTTAGGGGATATGGGAGTATAAACAAACCACTCACAGATATGTTGAAGAAAAATCAATTTTAATGGAGTGATAAGGTTGTTCAAGCCTTCCATCGACTTAAGATATCCATGAGAACAACTCCAGTACTCACACTACCTTACTTCACCAAACCTTTTATTCTAGAAACAAATGTCAGTATTGAAAGGGTGGGAGTAGTGCAAATACGAGAAGGAAAACTAGTTGCATATCTCAACAAAACATTATTTATAAGGAAACGAGGTCTATCTAGTTATGTGAAGGAGTTATGGGCCCTAGTGATGGCAGTGGACAAGTGGATACAATACTTATTTGGAAAGAAATTAATCATTAAGATTGATCACCAGAGACTAAAATACCTCTTTTATTAGAGACTAATAAAAATGCTATAGCATAAATATCTTTCTAAATTGATAGGATTAGACTATGAAATACATTACAAGAAGGAGGGAGGGGGGGGAGATAATAAAGTGGTTGATGTTCTCTCAAGGAATGAAGAAGATGGATTATTTTGTGGAATATTTATAGTTTAGTCATCTTGGTTGGTCAAAATCATTCAAAGTTAGGAAGAGGATGAGTTAGCACAAGAGCTAACGTTCAAAATAACTAGCAACACTGAACAGGTCCCTGGTTAAACCCTTAATAATGGCCCCATTATGCACAATGTCTAGTTATATATGGGCTCAGTTGGAAGTATTAGATAAAAGGTGATAAAAGAGTTCCTATCTACTAGTACAAGTTGACACCCATGGATAAAAACAACTCTTAAGAGAGAGGATCAATTATTTTATTGGCCAACAATGAGAAAAAATGTGGACCAAATAGTGGCCAGGTGTGATATAAGCCATAGGAACAATGGTAAAACAAGCCCATACCCAGGCCTCCTCCAACCCCTACCTATTCCATCCCAGCCTTGGCAAGACATTTCAATGGATTTCATAGAAGGTCTCATTCACTCTAACCAAAAGGACTTAATTCTTGTAGTTATAGATAGACTTACAAAATATGGGCATTACATTCCATTCACCCATCCTATATCTGCCTAATCTCTTTCCCAACTCTTCCTAGATCACATTCATAAATTACATGGAATACCCAAAAATCACCTTCGACAAAGTGCAATTTTTTCTCAATGAATTTTGGACCTAACTTTTTGAAATCCTTGACAGCAAACTCCAACACTTTACTACCTACCAACCCCAAATAGATGGGACATTTGAAAAATTAAATAAAGCTGTAAAGAAATATCTAAGGTGTATGACTAGTGATAAACCTACCAAATGGTCTCGGTGGATTTCCATGGCTGAGTGGTGGTACAATTCTCACCATTAATCCACCCTTCAGTTCTCTCCATTTATGGCCCTTAATGAATACCAACCCCCACACTTTATTATATTCCAATAGCCTAAATCTCAATAACCCTACAAAAATACTTTTATGGAGGAGAGGAAAATGACCATTCAACTATTGAGGGAGAGATTGTAAACATCTCAAGAGAGTTTGAAATACTTTGTGGATAAGAAAAGTTCTAAAAGGCAGTTTATGGTGGAAGAATGGGTTTATCTAATGTTACAACCCTATAGACGGACTACAATAGCACTTCATCGAAATCACAAGGTTTCTCCTGAGTTCTATGGGCCATATCAAATCATTTCTAAGATAGGATAGGTGGCTTACCAGCTCAGATTACCAGAAGGATCAATGTTACATCATGTATTTCATGTGTCCTTACTGAAAAGATAGGTAGGACAGTCTACCATATCTCAAGAATGTCTAGCTAATATAACTTTGAACAACCATACAATCCTACCATAAATTATAGACCTGGATCATCGCATTATCAAGAAGCACAATAGATGGGTGGTCCAAGTTCTCATACAAAGGTTAAACGTTGAAGCATAGGCTTCCATATGGGAATATTATAAGTCCCTCATCAAAAATATTTCATGATATTGATCATTGAGGACAAGGATTTTTTAAAGGTTTGGTGATTGTCATATCAAGGACATTACACTATAGGTGTTAAAGAAATGACGTTTAGATCAGCCAGTTTATTATTTACAAATTAGTTATGATCTATTTTCAAAGTTAGTTAGAAGTTATTGTATTATTTTTCTATATAAACACTAATTTTAAACGTATTAGTGAGCTAATGAAATATTATAAATTCTTCTCTTTTTATCTCTCTCTAACTCTGTTCTATCTCTCATCTCAATCTATTCTCAAATTCTATTCAATTCGTTAAATCTGTAAAATTCAATTAATCCAATTTGGTTGAGAACCTGACAAAATCAAATCACTATTGAGGTTATATTTGGGCTAGGGTTGTATCCACCGTCAATCAAGGGTTAGAAAAGATCACCCATCGGATGTTTATAACTAACTGAGTGATCTATTTAAATAAAGTCGAATCGAATTAGAAATCGTCGAGAATTTTTTGTCAACTAAACCTGGTCAAGTGTTGCACGGGCTTTTCAAAAATTTATGGTTGAGCCTTCCTAAATCAACCCCCCATACAGTGTAAATCTGTAACAAGACACCCTAAATAGACCTTTAGTCCCTCTAAAATCTAATAATTCTAAATAAACCCTAGAGTTTTGCCAAATTACCAAAATACTTTTAAACGAAGACTCATGTTAACCTACAGTCTCCTATATCAATTAAAACCCAACTTTCACTCAAAGTTTGAGAAAATAACTTATATTTTATAGGAATATCATGAACCAATACATTAATTCTGAGAAATTGTACATAAACCCCTAAAGTTTTGCAAAGCAACTTTAAAGTCCTAAACTCTAAACTAAAACTATCCAAGGACCCAACTCAAAACCTAAGCTTATTTATACTTTCTCCTTTGCTGATGTGGGACTAGCTGGACTGCCAACATGGCATGTACCATGTGGAGTACCCATGGTATATATTTAAAGTCCACATGTACCATGGTGAAACTTGTGCAAACCAGGCTAAAATTCACCTCCAAATATACCAATAAAATCTTCCCCACATACCATATAAAAGGCACCATGCACCTCTGTAATTCGCACTGCTGACTATACTGCGTTATGCCCTGGCCAATGATTTTGGGTCTTTCACCCTATGGCTTCGAGCCCTTCTTAATTACTCCTGGTGTTAGAGAGTTCATATTAATGTGTTTTAATACTTATCAAATTTCCATATTATTCCACTTTTTAACGACTATAGCCAAAACCCGGGGACTTCACCCCGCTTGGTGTTACAATTTAAAAATCACCAATTTTTATCCCTTACACGCTTCCGTAGATTTGATCCCAAAATCACTTTCTTTTAGGATTATTTGTGTAATACCATTTCCAAAATTTTTATTTCACAAAAATGTTCCATTTTTTGTAAAATTACCATTTTACCCATTTATTTCCAAACTTGCACTTTCCTCTATTTTCAAAAGTGTTGTTTTCTTGAAAATATTACTAAGATATACATACCAACTTCTTAAATCTTTTTACTTTTAACACTCACTTTAAACTTTGGAGTTAATACCCTTTTCAAGTTGAAAATCTCTTTATTTCATTACTTGCTTTACTAAGAAACCCCTTTTGGCATTTTGGAGACTACTTTATAAGAAAATACCATTTTTTCTTATTTCCACAAGTAGTCTTGAAATATTCATTTATCACATTTTTTACACCTTTTAACACAATATAAGGGCTGAAGTTACTATTTTCTTTATTTCATGCTTAAACCCAATAAAACCTTCATCAAACTTGTTTATATGCTCATCATCAAAATACTACAAGTTTATATACATGAGGAGATGGATTTGACGTCCAAAAATCCTATTAACTAGGTCTAACACATGATTAATTCAAAAAAATTTGTAATATTTGCGTAAACATAATTTTTAAGCTCAAAGACATTTTTGCTTCTTCAAAGCTTTTGTAAATGTCTATTTATATAAAAATCCGAGTTTTCAAAAGAAAACCTTGAGACAATTGTTCAAAAAATATTTTCAACAAGAGAAATATAATTTCAATCATTTTATTCCTTAAAATGTTTAGATATCAAGATTTCTTGAAATATATCATTTTTTCTCAAAACTCTTGGAAACCTGTATAATCCATTTTTCACAAAAACATAAGAAATAATTTTCTTAAATCATATATGCATCCTACAATTACAAACTCTAACAACAAAACCAATGCCATGGAAAAATAGATTTGTTAAGCTAAGACTAGAGTTTCCCACATCAAAGAAGCTCCAACAATAGTGGATCAAGTGTAGAAGAAGACAATGACTTCCCACCTCCTAAGGTGGCCTTAAATAGGTTGCCTAGCTCCACAAGGTTGTCTTCTTGAAATCTCCATTAAAACTCCCTTTAAACTCCACGGCCTTCTTTTTCAAAAAACCCCAATAATATCTCCATGGATTCATATCTTATCTAGCAAATGGTGTAAATGGGTTTTATGAGCTTCAATATGGAAGAAGATGGTCAATCTTTGGTGGTTTAAGGTGGAGGGATGATTGTTCTATAATGGTATATGGTGGTTGGTGGAGGAAGAACTGCAAAAGCTAGAGAGAGAGAGAGAGAGAGAGACCAAATCATAAAGAAATTCTCCAAATGAGCCAAAGACTCATTTAAATATTCCCAAACCCTAAGGGTTAAATCCCTCAAATTCCTCTACATTCAACCTTTTATCCGATGGTCCATCAAGCCTTTATCCAAAAAATTTATTTGAGAAATTGAGATCTCAACAACGTCACGATCCATGTCATGAGAGAAACTTAAAATGTGCAGAATTTTCTAGATTTCCCCCCGTCGTTCGAACGTCTCATTAGAATGAGAGTTCTAACAAGGAACAAACGGGGAAAAATTATAAGGAAAATATGAGTCATGAGACGTACCTCGTTCGAATGGGAAGTACCCTTTCGTTCAATTGATTGAACACTTTGTTTGAACGTGGCTTTCACGAGATTCCATAGAGTGAGGGAAATCGACCATTTTCTTAGTCAGTACAACCTCGTTTGAACGAATCATTCGACCAATAATAACTTTCATTTGAACAACTATCAAAAATCTCTTTATCAACTTTTGGCCATAAAAACTCCAATTTAATCGCACAGGGGCTAATATATTACCCAAAGTTGGCTTATGATCCACCTCAACAAGTATAGAGTCCTATTGGTTATACCAAGTCACAAAATCGTACGATTACGATTAAAGTCATAGGGAGGGTGTTACATTTGCTACTATGGATTGACATATACCTTCATCACCGACCACGATACACAGTTTGATAGCTAAGAATTTGAAGATTATTATGTTTAATCCAAAATTCAAAAGATACATGATGCACCTGGACATCCACAATGCAACGGGAAGAGAGAAATGACGAGTAAAACTCTTCTCGATGGAATAAATAAGAGATTGGATAATGCCAAGGAAACTTGTATCAAAGTACTACAAAGTGATATATGGGATTATAGATCCAAGTCTACGATAGCCATGGGTGAAACTCCCTACATGTTAGTTTTCTAGATAGAAGTAGTGGTCCCCACAAAAATATGTCTGCCTAATGATAATGTGCACAATTTTGATTCACCGAAGAGTGATCTCATGGTGAGGTTAGACTTAGACTTGGTTGAGGAGGTTAGAGAGCATGAAGCACTCCGCATGGAGGCCTATCAGTAGAGAATTCCCAATTTTATAAAAGCAGGGTTAAGGTGGGCAATCTCAAGGAAGGAGACTATGTGCTGAAGAAAGTACTCTAGAAATGGAACTAGTTAGAGCCTAATTGGCATGGTACTAACTGCATTTCTGCAGTCATCCGACCAGGAACTTAAAGGATTGAAACCCTAGAATGGGTTCCAATCAAAGCCCTTGGAACATTGAGCAGTTGAGGAAGTATTATCAATAATCGGACAAAATATAATCCCTTTTTATTTCCTATAACTCATTTCCAATTGTCAATACAGATTGTCAAGTTTCAATAAAGATTATTTCCTCTTTTTATTTTTTTTCGTGGTGTGGAAATGTGCTAAATTCAAAGCAATCTCAAATAATAATGAAAAATCAAATTTCAAAACTTCACGTATGACTTCATTTTCGGATAAGCCACAAACGAGAAGATTGACTTCATGTATGGCCCCACAAGATCAAGAACAAGATGCACCAAGTATAAAACTTCATGTATGACCCTATAAGGTTAAGAATGAGAAGTTTTACCAGACGAAATTAAGGAATAGTCCTAACACATTTGGTCGTCATTGGTAACTGATGTTGGCACTTGGTCAAAATGATAAAATTATTTTAAGTGACCAAAAACAATTAGACATTTAGTGAACCTAAAGTAGGACAACCTAAGTTCATCCAAACTAATAACCAGTAAGGAAAATTAGTTGTCCAATAGTCAACCATATACTCGTAAGACCTAACTACTGGTAGGACCTCATTATACAATCATCATTCAATGTATTAACCTAGAAAACCAAAAGTTCAAAGCTTTATTACATATCTCAAATAAGTATTACAAATCCATCCAAATGAAGTAACAACAAGATATCAACTATCTAAGCCTTGTCAAAGGAGTGTTTGCCTAATGCTTTCTCCATTACAGAAGGTGGAACATCCAGAATGTAAGGAGTAACAATTGTGCTCAGGTCCTTAAGCCTTTATTAGTCTTCAACACTTTCCTTATTCACCAAATACAGTGTTCGACTAAGAGTATGATCACCATGCAGACTGTAGTTTCCATGGTATTTCTAATCAAGCATATCGGCATAGCATCCGGAGTGATCAAAGATTCATCCAACTTGAAAGGAGGATTAGGATGGTCCAAACAATGGGGGTCATGCCAATACCATAGCATATCATCTTTCGATAACTTTATCACAGTGAGGTCATTGATCCAACTCTATAAATAAACTTCTTTATGGGCCTGATCAAGCTTTTTATTTCTATGCATTAGAGCCTCATCATAATAATCCATCCATATTGTACGCGTGTGCTTATGAAAGTGATAAGTAAGATGATCAACCTTATCACTTAACCTTTTGATAGTGGTCGAATGATTTTTTATAAGTCTTGCCTGGTCGGCTAAGGTTTTCTTGGTTCTCTCTTCTTCCACTAACTGACGAACCCTAACCACTTGATGAGAAGATTGACCTCCCCCTTTGAATTTCCTCAATTTCTCCACCTTTTCCATTAAGCTTTCATTCTCTTATTCTAGAAAGGAGACACCTTCGCTCTGGCCATCCATCGTTTACTTCTTATGGACTTCCAACTCATCAGGAAATAAATTAATTTATTATTAAAGAACATTTGCTACCTCTTGAGCACTCTTCAGATCTGATTATAACACAATCTCCTTTTTAGAGTATGTCAACGACAAATATTTCAGTTTCTGATAAAAGCCATTGTCGCTCCGTAGAATAGTAAACTTTTTTCTCGTAATCAACAGATAAATAACCAACGACATCCTTATCATCTCGCTGGAGTGCGAGAATTATCTAATAATATGAGGCGTTGGTCGTTATAGTTTGCTGAAATAGCCTGCGTATGCCGATATAAGCCTAATTGGCTTGATTAGATTTATCTAAGTCGACTAGTTCCTCAAGCTCTTACTCATTTATCTCTTAGTGGTCAACATCTAACAATTGGTTACTCCTCCATTAAAGTTCTCTTTCAATGATGACTATATTGGCCATCCTGGAATTAAGCTAAAATAAGTATGATGGTACATAGGTAACAATTGAATAAAAAATAAAGTGCACCCAAGTATTCAAGATTGTGAAAAAAAAAGGTAAAATTTCATTTCATTAGAAATATTAAGATATTACAACTGAGGAAATTGGAGAAATACAACAAAAGCTCACAAAGAAAAAATATCAAAGTCCCAATAACTATGAAGGGCACCTTCTCCTTATCAATCGCCATTTCACCTTCTAGTCCATGTTCCACCATAACTTGTCCCTTGGGCACTGAGGATTCATCCACCTCATCATCATAATCAACCTCCGCCTTAATTTGTGGAGGACTACCCTGTGATAACCCATAATTCAAAATAAGGGGTGTCCAGCCCGATACTCCAACATAACGGAATCATGGATGGAAATCATTCTCAGCATCAACATCAAAATGAAGAGTATACGGGAAAACCACCCAATAATTCAGAAAACGGGTTGCCAAAATTTTTAGTTTTGTTATGAGTTAAGAAAATAATTTAAACAACCTATTCTAAAAGATAGTGGAATTCCAAGATAACATTTATAATACATCCATAAAGAATATACAAGAAGAGGACCGAATATGATGTCGGTCAACAGATACATACAATAGGTTACAACAATTTAATAGTTACATAATACATCCATTAACCAATTACAAAAGTTTGGGCCACACGCCGTAGAGAAAGACCCGATCATATCTAGAATATAAAAAATGAAGGCGTCTAACTACACATCCTGTAATATCCGTAAATTCTTACATCTCCTCAAAAGCATGGAATAGGAATAATCAACACGGGCGGCGGAGCACCTGGGCGGAAACAATAACATACACCACATGGAAAATGAACGGGTCAGGGCTCGATTTATATATGATTCTCAGATGAATAAGAATCATAACAATTATGAAATATTAATCATGAATGATAAGGATAAGAGTCTAACAACATAATCCCAAAGCATAATAAAGCAGTTTAAATGATTATGTCTTTTATTAAATTATGCAAGAAATTATAATTAGACATCATAATTTAAAAACCTCCACCATTGTTTACCATTTTATTCCAATTTTCATTCCTTAACAGGAATATAATACCATCATATTTTCTTATGGAATTTTACATATCTCAAGTGCCACTTGATTTAGAATGGTCATATTCTTATACATATAACGATTCTAAGATCGCCCCTCCGAGTTTCCCCACTGGGCCCACAAACAAGACAACCTGGGTACCTAATGCACGTCGGGAAGTGGCCATATGCCTACGAGTGAGTCATAACCACACCCAGAATTACCTCACTAGCGCAGAATAAAACATATAACAACCCCGTATATGGCGGAGGACTATAGTCTCCGTGCATTCACTAGCCAGGGGACATCACCTCATGCGCGAGCTTCCCTTATGATAGCATTTAGAGAGGTGTGTTTAAGTAAATTAGCATTTACCAATTTAATTCCAATTTTCATTTCCATCAATCATATTTGTTTCATTATATCTGAAACAATAATCATTGAATATTCTCATTAATATTCATCACGTTTTAAGTCCCGAATTTAATCTCCAAGTGATCACAACGATTTTCCAAGTCCCAAGGTTTTATATACCTCCAATGCGCCCCTAAAGTCTCCAAGTATGGGCTTTTAACTCCTAAACTCCTAATAAGTTGTAAAAAGAAAAGTAATGCCTGAACATCACTTTAAGCTCCCCTGGAATAAACCCCAGATGAACCAATTCTAATCTAGGGTGGCGACCAAACTCAACTACGAATCTAGGACTCTAAGTTTACTTCATTCAAGAAGGTTCCTAGGTCCTAAGCCTAAAGAAAAATAATAAAAATTGAGTTGGAAAAAATCAACTCAAAACTGCAGGGTCCGAATTGATTCTGCCTAGGGCCGAATCGATTCGCCCACAAGACGAATAGATTCACCCAAAAAGAGAATCGGTTTGGAAGATGAACCTAACTTTCTGTAAATGCCTAATCGATTCAGCCCTTAACCCGAATTGATTCGGGTACCCAGACCTGGAAACTGATCCTAAGCGAATCGATTCGCCCAGGGCTGAATCGATTCGCTCCTGCAAATTTTCCAAGTTTGGCTATGGAGTCTTAGACTTCTAAAATACCCCCAACTCGAAATCCATCCAAACCAAGATCATTAATTTCTACCTACTGATTATAAATGCTCCCAACAACATTAATCTACACTAATAAATATCCAAATCTCTTCCAAAGATTCCAAAACCCATAAATCCAATAAAAACCCTAACATTATCTAACCAAAACTAATACAAAACTATCATACTAATTATCCATCTTAAATAACATAATAGTAAGTATAAAACTTTCCTTGGGGTTCCAATCTCAGATTTGAGGAAGATGAATGCAAGATCAAGCTCCAAATCTTCAATCTCTATCTCTTTCGCCCAAAGTTCTCTTCTTCTCTCTCTCACTCTAGGTTAACAATTGGACTTAAGAGAAATAAAATCCTTAGCAAGACTAAATCGGGGCATTAGTCTAAAGTCTCCCAACTTAAGTGGTTAATACCACATTAAAATGATTCCCAATACGCAATATACTAAAACAAGTCAAAAGTGCCCAAAACATCAAAATACAATATGTCACACACTTTGACTATCTCGCACCTCCCGGAACTAACTACACCCTCAAAATTATCATTTGGAAATTTTATAACTCATTTTAAGTTCCGGTTTCATTTTAAACTAAAATTTCATTTTAAATCTTATGACACAATAAAACACCACATGGTGATATTCACCCACACATAAGGTAAATATGCAACATTTTAGTAAATATTAACTTTTCTTCATTAAATTAATACTTCATATTCCAACATTATATATATAATTACTTCACGTAGTAAATAAATATAAAATAGACTCTCACAAGCGAGGGTTGTTACATACTTGGGTTATGCTAGAGAAATTTGCACCGACCTAAGTTAGGGCAGCATCCCATCCCTCCTTGAATGAGTACTTCTTCAGGTACTCAACCTAGATAGCAGCAACAAAAAATGCCTTGTTCCATTCTCTAGTTCAGGAATATTCCTTATCCTTTTTAGCCTTAGCTTCCATCTTAGCAATTTGCACTATGGTCTGGTCAACCACCGTCTTACTATTGCTGGAAACCTGCTTTGCCGGAGTCTTTTCCTCCTCTAGCTCCTTAATGGTCTCACCTATTTTATCCTTGTCATCTTGTGGGCACAATTAACAACCTCCAAAGACTTACTTATATCATTAAAAGCTTCTTCCACATTAGAGGAAGACTCCTTCAATTTTTTG
Organism: Sambucus nigra; assembly: GCA_949130495.1. Classification (NCBI taxonomy): domain Eukaryota; kingdom Viridiplantae; phylum Streptophyta; class Magnoliopsida; order Dipsacales; family Adoxaceae; genus Sambucus; species Sambucus nigra. Next base: position 101,813,417 of record OX422211.1, on the reverse strand, counting down.
TTCCTCCTCAACAACTAGTCGTAATCAAATAGAAACTCCAAAAACCAACATTTATAAAATTAGCAACAAATGATAAGAGTGACAAATAATAAAATAGCAAGTGATACTCACAAGAGCCAAATTACGTGTGGCCCGATAAAATAGCCTTGGATGAGAAATGGAGTATGCTCTAACCTCGTCGGTCGGAAGAACTCTTACCCCAATCAAACCCCGTGCAAGCCTAGGGTTCATTACAAAAGATTGGGCAGTACTTTGCCCTTATTGGAGGGACTTTGTTTGGACAACTCTAAGGTTGGTATTGGACCCCTCTTCAACCTCTTAAATTTAGGCTCTTAATTTTTTTCGGAGAGATTTCCACGATAATGGGTTGATTGGAGCCCTGATATTTGATTTCTTTCCAGCATGAGGGGGAGGCTTAGAGCCATCCATGAGATTGGGGATCTTCCTCTTCACCATCTCTATATAATTAATGTCGATCGGCACTAGGGATATGTACAAAGACTCAAATTATGGTAAAGTTCTCACCGATGAAAAACTCCCCTCTCCTTACGGGGAGGATTCAAATTTCGCACCAGAAGAGAATGAAACAGGGTCTTTTAGGTTGAAGGGAGATGTTGGAATGTCTTTTGTAGGGAGAGCGACACAAGAGGTGATATAACTTTGGTATCTGAGCAAAACTGAAGTTGAATAAGGATGATCTTCATTAATCCTTTGTTGAATATACCAAGTGATCTTGAGGTCCACAAAGGAATGGGGGAGTTTTTTTCTTCCTTTTCTCTACAAAACAGAAAGACGGAATTATACAATTAAGTATAAAATAGAAGGATGATCTAAAAATGGAAAATATACAACTGTGTGTATATGTCGACCGATGCCTGGTGCTTCCGAAGGTAAAAGAGATCTATTGTACCCTTCTCTTTCATGAAGAGGGGCAAATTTCCATTCCTTCACTATCAAACCGTGGTCCCAATAGTCCCTATTGGAATTAGGCAAGTTCATAACAAGGGCTCTATTTTAGAATCTCGTCTCTGAGTAATAAATATTTTTACTTATGGTTCTCCACCTGTAGCAGTCTTATTCCTGTATTTGTCCCATACTTATAATTAATGCGGTTAACTCCATTTATGACTCTCGAAGTGTTTTGGTCCATTTGAGCAAGGAGCACATCAAAATATTGACAAAATTATAAAAATAAATGATTGGGGGAAAGGTGACCCCGCACTAAACAATAAATACAGTAAGGATCAATTGACCCTCTTTTAACACAAAAGGGTCACAAGAACCTATTAATAACTCCGTTTTTACTCAAAAAAGGGATTGCATGATTGGTCCTAAAGAGGTCCAATGAACTCTCATCAATAATATGCACCATATTCATAGCAAAGAAGAAAGAAAAATAAATAGGGAGAGATTCTTATAGTGAAAAAGACAACAAAGAAGGGCATCTCTCACAAATGGAAAATGAAAACCTAGAAAGAGAAGAAAGGGATTTGAAATGTAGGATGAACTGAACAAATTAGGGAACTAACGGTTCCCTAGATGGTTCCCTATTTTTACCATTATTCATAAAATTGCCACTGCCTTAATGAACTAAACCAAAAATTCGCAAACTCCTAGAGATCAGTGTTCGACTAGATATCTCAACATGATGAAATCACCCTATGAGGCTGACGATATAAGCTTTCATAAATCGGACTAAATCCTAATTAATAATACTCCATCCTTTCACTCTACCGATCACTCCTCACTCCAATCAAGAGTGAAATATTGGGGGAATTTTTTTGTAACCTAAAATAAGAGTATGACTTGGACCAATGAGAGTGTGACACCTGTCATCATTTAGTGTGCCTAATCCTATGACATTATTGTGGTCACCTTATTATCTCCACCGGTCGGCGAAACGGCTGACCACCTTTAGGAAGGCGAACCATTAACAAAGTAAAACATGCACGTGTGGCAATATCTACAATCACCCTTGCACATGCACATGAACACATATTGGCTCATGCGTAGGTGTTATCAATAATATAAAAGGGTTTAAATACATGATGTATACAGGTATTCCACCTCTTTCTCTTTCCAGTACAACAAATAGCCTACTACACCCTTCAATAGAGGAACATGTGAAAAAATGACATACACTCAACCCTAGAGAGTTTTTGAAATCTTGTCATGAATCCTAATAATTAGTGACTTGTTTTCCTGGATGTAGACACCTCAGTGGGCTAAATCACATAAAACCCTTTGTCTCCTTCTTTGTCTCTCATTTCTTTGTAGATTATAAAATCTTATTCTTTGTTTATGGTAGATAATTATTCGTATATCTAAACTAATCATAAACACCATACCAAATCTAGACAACAACAAAATTATAAATGCCCATAGTTTTAAATTTATGACCCCACTTGTACGGTTCATCACAGACATAGCAAAGCCCCATATTTCTTCTAGCTTTCATTTCATCTTGGGTTAGTTTCTTCATGATAGGAAGGTTGTTATTATTGGAGTTCATGTTGAGAAGTCGTATGACTGTGTGATATCGATTTAAATTAAATTCACAAGTTTCCAAGTAACCCTTATTTAATTAGAGTCCCTAAACATGCATCTAAGGTGCGTGTGTCAACCCATAAATAAATAAAGCACGTGACACAAAAAAAATATGCTGAGACACAGAATTCAAGAAAAAACCCCTTTCGGGTAAAACCTTTATTTCACTATGAATATACAAGCCACAACTTACAATTACATAGAGAAATCTGCAATGGATCAACACGCAGCCATCCCACAAAGACACGCAGTCTTGAACTCAGCAAGAGAATACACGCAGCACCCTCCAAGGACTCGCAGCCCAAACAATGAAGGAAGAACCGCAGCTCTCCTTAATGACACGCAGCCATAAAACTTTGTAGAGACTCCCTCAGCAATGACACGCAGCCCTCGGTTGCAAAGATCTCCTCACAAAGATGAACAACAACAAAGTTTGTGTTCTAGGGTTCCAAAAGATTCACAAAAGTAATTGGGATTTTTCTGTGTGAATCAAAAAGATGTTTGGGACATCAAAAATTGAAGTCTTGTTGTGTTTGTACTCTTAAAAACGTTTTCTCAAAGACTTGAAAAAATATACCACCGAAATAGTTATATATATAGGAAATATGAATAGGTGGAAAAATATCACACAGATCTGATCGAGTTTATCCCAGGCGGACCGGTCCGGCTTGGAGGCGGATCGGTCCGACCTCGGATCGGTTCTTTTAAAATATGGCTCCATCGGTTTGCATTCGATCTGGGGTCTACTGGACCTTGAGCAAGGTGGATCGGTCCGGGTAGAGGGCGGACCGGTCCGGTTTTCCCAGAAAAATAAAAAACTTTAAAAAGCCTCATTTTGCTTGAAAAAAGTTACTTCTTATTTTTATAAAAAACATTTTATAAAAATTTCCCAATACTAAATATGAACTTTAAGGAACGTAAAAACACAATTTTACTAAGTTCATTCTCGCAGAGGATATGATGTTGAAGATGATTTGATATTAGAATCCGTTGATGTAGATGCGATCTTGAATTTCTTCAACGGTGTAACGGCGTACGACATACAAATTGATGATGGACAAAAATGTCCTTACAAATCTCCCCCTATGTCTATGCCGGTACATACATAAAAAATATCCAAATTATCAACTAATGACCTATACAAATCTACCCTCCCATGAACCCTAAAGATGGAAAGATACAAATGTTTAAATCTTCATCGTTTGTTCTTCAATCTTCAACAATCATCAAATCTCAAAGCTTTTCTCATCAGGGTGTGCAACATATTGATCTTCAATCTTTATACCTACACACATGAGACAAAGCAAATACCACGTGACATATCGAGTTCGAAATGAGATAAACATGGATACCAATATATGATAAAAACATAAGCTACATCTCAAAAACTCCCCCAAAATAAAAACTCCCCCATAATATGATAATTCTTTCTCCCCCTTTTTATGATGTCCCCAAATAGACAAATGAGAAGAATGAATCAAATAAGCAAAATTGGGGTGTCACGGTACACAAAACAGGGCATCAAACAATATGGTAAACGTGCTCTTGCAAGGAGATGCTCAAACAAATCTTCACAAACTATTTTTGAATTTTTCAAAATTTTCGTACAAAAATAAGATACCAATATGAACAAATATGATACAAAAATCACACCATGGATTTAGACTCAAACAACCAAGTCATGGAAATGGAATGAATGGGTGTGAATACATTCGATAGGTAAATCAGCCCAATCAATCATATGTGTACGATGCATATGTGTACTCCTAACGAATGAACATCAAAAGTATCCTTAGGTGTAAAGATTGTTGAATTTAGATGACATCGTCTTATGCAAATCAACAAATTAAAGTCAAAATGATTTCCACACCAATAACGTCCAAAACTATGTAGCGCATTTTCAAGTATTTCAAGGACATGCAAACCCGTTTTAAATTCTCCAACCAAACTCCTCCATATATATTTTCTTTTAGAGGTAATCTAAATTCTCAAACTTTGGAGAATTGGTGCAAAAACCTAAATGGCCCCTTTTTGGCATGAATATCTTTTTATTGCCTTTCAATTTTTTCGGGCTCTTTTAACCTCTTTGGACCTCGGATAATAAAATTCCTCAATTTTTTAGGTCCTTTTTAACGGTGTTTTTTGCGCAAAGGATAGATGATTAACTTTCGCAGCCTCTCCCCGTTATAAAACAAATCACACAAACTCACAAAACGGTTTTTATATGAACAATTGCCTTATCAAAATTTATCGTGCTTGGTTCGTTTTAAGGACAGGATTGAAGTGAAAACACCCAACCAACATGTGATAAGACAAGCACAATAATCAAACAAATCCGTGCATGTGTGCAATAAAGGAAACATTAGTCAAACATGTAGTAAGTGACACTTAATTACATCTTAATGACTCCAAACATTATAAAGCACAAGGATGAATTGACCTATTGTCTCAAAACACTATTAGATAGTCACATGAAAATAATGGAATGATGTTGTGACTTGGTCATCCAAAGTGTTCATCCATAAACGGTGCAAACAAAATACAAAAATCTTTTTGGTTTTTTCAAATATTTCATCAAAATAAAATCTTTTTGTATTTTTCAAAATTTTCAAAAAATAATAAAACATACAAAATTATACATACTAGCAATAGGCAAACAATGTCATCATGAAAAACACCCTATGCTAGTAAACAAGTCAAACCTCATTCATTAGGTGCAGAGGGGTTTTCCAAAGGTGGTGACAGCTTATGAAAAACCTCCATCAATTCTTGTGAAGTTTTGACTAAAAACTTAACTTGCTCACCTAAATGTGCAAACTCTCTCATGTACTCTCCGGGAGCATGTAAAGTATCATGTGTGGGTGCATGTGTACCAGAAACACGTGTAGAAGCAAAACGTGACACATACCCCAACTTAAAGCAAAATTCCCTAAGGTGTCCTCTCCTCTTGCAATGGGAACAAACATAAATAGGCCTAGGAACACCTCTCTCAAAAACTATATGACGCACTTTCCTAATAGGAATGGGACGCCTAGGTGGGTTAGGGTGAGACACATGTGAAACTGTCATTAAAGTGGGAACCGACTCGGGTGCTAATTGGGAAGAAGAAGCACCGTCATGACTTATTCCTAACTTCACACCTTTACCCTTAAGAACCACCTTTTCAACCTTCTTAGGTGCGTTCTCAAACTTAATTTTGACCACCCTGGCACGTTCGAGATCACTCTCGAGTTGGGATACACGTGTCATCAGACTAGACAACGTGCTGGTCAAATCACACTTCTCCTTTCCCAAAACCTCCTTCTCTTTCTCCAAATCTAAAACCCGACGACCTAAATCCCTATTATACTTCTTTGTTTTCAAGGTCTCGGTGTACAAATCTCTAAAAGCTTTTTGGAGCTCACTTTCATCTTCACTTTCACTCTAACTTTCTCCCTCACTTGAAGCGCTCAAACCATCACTATCACTTTTGTGTGCACTATTGTGGGACAAGGTGGGTGTGCTCACACGACTAGAAAAAGCTACAAACTTCTCACCACTAGTCTCATCACCCTCACCTTCACTACTATCACTAAGTGTGGCGGGCATAGCTACTTTCTTTCCTTTCTTTCTAAGCCACGTAGGACACTCAAACGACTTATGTCCCTTACCCCCACATTCAAAACAAGTGACTTTCTCAAAATCTTCCTCACACTCCTCGTCGGATTTATTCTCTTTTTCCCTCTCACCACTTTCTTTGGCCTTTCCTTTCTTTTTATTTTTCTCAAAAAAATTCTTTTTATTGGAAGAATTATTTTTGTTCATGTTGAGAAATTTTTTAAAATTTTTCGCAAACAAGGCCATATCATTAAAATCAAAATCTCCCTCAGAATCGGACTCACAACCTTTTTCTTTCTTTTTCTTAAAATGAGTCTTTAAAGCAATGCCATTATCCTTAGCCTTAATGGTTTTGGGAAACATGTCAATCTCATAGGTTTGAAGATCTCCTACAAGTTCTTCCAACTTAAGTGATTTCAAATTTCCCAAAGAGTTCAAAACAGTGACTTTAGGAATAAAGCGTTTTGGGAGAGATGTCAAAATCTTTTTAACGACACGCGTGTTATCAGTCACCTCACCCAAATTAAAACATGTGTTAACAGTGTCTGACAAACGAGCATAAAAATCATCAAACCATTCAGACTCAGACATGGTGATAGTTTCAAATTGGGGGCCAAATTTTGTAATTTTGATTCTTTAACCGCATTCGTACCCTCATGTATCAATTTTAAAACATCCCAAGCCTCTTTAGACGTGGTGCACGTCATAATTCGGCGAAACTCATCCGGAGAGACAGCTCCAGAAATAGCACTCAGACCACGGGAATTAAAATTTGACAATTTATAATCATCTTCAGTCCAGGCTGACACAGTTTTAAAGTGGTGATGTTATTAATAGTGACCGTGGGAGGAGTCCAACCATTTTCGCAAAGCAACCAAACACGCTCGTCAATAGATTTTAAAATCGATTTCATACGAGCTTTCCAGTAGGCATAATTAGACCCGTCAAAAATAGGCATCTGATTATATAAGTGCTCCATAGGAAAAAATGCGAATTTTCACAAAACTGATTTTTCAAAAAAAATCAATATCACACGATTTTGCGGAAAATAGGAATACGCGATAAATTAGCGTAACCCGCTCTGATACCAATTTGAGAAGTCGTATGACTGTGTGATATCGATTTAAATTAAATTCGTAAGTTTTCAAGTAACCCTTATTTAATTAGAGTCCCTAAACATGCATCTAAGGTGCGTATGTCAACCCATAAATAAATAAAGCATGTGACACAAAAAAATATGCTGAGACACAGAATTCAGGAAAAAACCCCTTTCGGGTAAAACATTTATTTCACTATGAATATACAAGCCGCAACTTACAATTACAAAGAGAAATCTGCAATGGATCAACACGCAGTCTTGAACTCAGCAAGAGAATACACGCAGCACCATCCAAGGACTCGCAGCCCAAACAACGAAGGAAGAACCGCATCTCTCCTCAATGACACGCAGCCATAAAACTTTGTAGAGACTCCCTCAGCAATAACACACAGCCCTCGGTTGCAAATATCTCCCCACAAAGATGAACAATAACAAAGTTTGTGTTCTAGGTTTCCAAAAGATTCACAAAAGTAATTGGGATTTTTGTGTGTGAATCAAAAAGATGTTTGGCACATCAAAAATTGAAGTCTTGTTGTGTTTGTACTCTTAAAAACGTTTTCTCAAAGACTTGAAAAAATATAGCACCGAAATAGTTATATATATAGGAAATATGAATAGGTGGAAAAATATCACACGGATCTGATCGAGTTTATCCCAGGCGGACCGGTCCGGCTTGGAGGCGGATCGGTCCGACCTCGGATCGGTTCTTTTAAAATATGGCTCCATCGGTTTGCATTCGATTCGGGGTCTACTGGACCTTGAACAAGGCGGATCGGTCCGGGTAGAGGGCGGACCGGTCCGGTTTTCCCAGAAAAATAAAAAACTTTAAAAAGCCTCATTTTGCTTGAAAAAAGTTACTTCTTATTTTTATAAAAAACATTTTATAAAAATTTCCGAATACTAAATATGAACTTTAAGGAACGTAAAAACACAATTTTACTAAGTTCATTCTCGCAGAGGATATGATGTTGAAGATGCTTTGATATTCGGATCCGTTGATGTAGATGCGATCTTGAATTTCTTCAACGGTGTAACGGCGTGCGACATACAAATTGATGATGGACAAAAATGTCCTTACACATGTTATTGGCTTGGTTTAGAGGTGATGTGGGGTTCACACGCTTTTTGTAGGTATTGTAGTTTTGATTAGGGTAAAAGGGTTTGACAGAAGAATTATTGTAGAGGTTCTTAGCGGTATAACTAGTTGAAGGATAGTTTTTCTAGGTGTTTTTCTTAGGTTGAAGGTCTAATGAAATTTCCTGAAGTTTGGCTAACTCATTTGCATCATTGAGGTTTTGGGTTTGAACATCTTGACTTGCACTTTGATCTCCTCCCTGAGGACACTTACGATGTTGGACACCAAATAACTCTCCCTTAGTCCTTTGTTCTTTGTTTGGACTATGGGTTTTACGTCTTCAATCTTGTTCTGGTAATTTACTACATAATCCGATTGCTTCAGCTTTGTGAACTTTCCAACCAAATCTCTTTGTCTACGATCCGTGAATATTGGACAGATTTCTTTAACAAAATCATCCCAATTTACCCATTCAATATGTTCATATTGTGTATGTAGCATTGCTTTAGCCCTTCGTTCCAAATGAAGGCATACAAACCCTACCTTTTTTCTTTTCTTCTTCTTTTTCTTCTACTTCTTCTTCTATTGGGCTTACAACAAAAAATCTCAGACGTCCCTTTAACCACCCTCTGACATCATCTCCATGGAACCTTGGAAATTCAACTTTAGTTAGTTTGTATTTACTCCCAAAATCATCTTTTAAACTATTTTGTTTATCTCTATCATTGAATTAACTAACATGTACATGACTATTGGTCTAAGGTCCTAATAACCCTCTATTGTTGACTTCCTCTGTAGTTTCTTGATTGTTCATCCTTTCTTTTATTATTTTGATCTGATATCAAAAGTTTTTGAACATAGATTCCATCCATATCTTCATAAAAGACTCATTTTACTCCTATTTTTCTATCATTCTTTAATACAATATTCGATATTCTTCTCAAATTGAGTTTGTCGGGTTTCAGCCATGTTTTTCCATGAATTTCCAAGGAATTTATGCTCTAATACAAATCTTCATATTCTCAACTTAATTTGATTAATTTTTTTAGGGATTTAATAAATTGAATAGAACTACAGGAAACATTGAGATGAGAGATAGAACACAAGAAGAGAGATATAAAGAGAAGAATGTGTAATATTTCATTATCTGACTAATATGTTTACAATCAATGTTTATAGAGAATAATGATACAATAAATTCTAACAACATTTGAACTAACTTTCAAAATAGAACGTAACTAATTTATAACTAGTGAACTTTCTAATCTAAACTTCATATATCTTTACAATCTGTAGGGTAACTTCCTTGATTTGAAACTATTCGAACTCTTAAACTATAAACCAAATGGGAGAATCGGCTGCGATATGGTCGAAAGTAACCCAATGTAAAACCATTTTCAAGAACACCATAATATTAATCATTAATATATTAATGATTACATTTTCGTATACAAGTGTTCTTAATAAAAGGATCTTGGATCTTCATGATAATCACATATAATCAATTATGCATAATATAAAATGGTATTAAAATAACATACTTCCATCATATCACAACTAGAAAGATTGAAAGAGCATTCATCCTTAACGATGCTCGATCGGGATGAATTTCGGAACATGGCTTCATATTTTATTTGACAAGAACATATTCAAATTTCAACGTATTCCAACAGTCAGATCTTCCTATATATCCAAAATACTATTATGAAATTTACTCTCCTTTAGAATTTAGATTTCTCTCCTCTTCCTTTATGTTGTTTTTTTAGAGTGCCTAAAAATGGAAATGAGTCACTTATTTATAGGATGGGAGAGGATCTAAATCTCCAACAATTAGTTAATATCAACTTTCCATCATGGTAGATGCCCAAAAGTCCTTTTGACTCTTGGTATTTGGATTACCCTTTCATTAACCAAAGTGACTCTTAGTATTAATATAATTATGGAGCACATAATGGAGAATTATTTGAAATAATACTAACAGTCTCCCACTTGATCCATAATTATCATAAAGTGTGCAATAATCTTTGTGTCATCCTTAAATGGTTTTCCATAACCACTTTAATCAAACAACTAGTTAATGTGAGTCATGGTGACCATATACTAATTCAAGAGCATGATTGCTTCCATGTACCACAACATTAAGATTGATCCAATAAGGTCTATAAATAAGGTTATTCAATAATTGTCTAATAATGTCTTTGTAAATGACTATTTTTGTAATATTCGTTCATTCACATGCATCTGTACAATAACAACATAAATAGATGATTCCGAAACAATGCGTGATATCATATGGTAGTGTTAAAATAGGCACAAAAAAATCCACCACATCAAGATTCTATTGTTTATACTTGAGATTCATATCTTAAGCATGCCTCATTAATGTTTTTCATAATAGCCCAATCATGTGAAATTTTCATGTTAACACTTGTACAAATGTGTTAAATGGCACTTATTTCGAAATTTCTTCTTTAAAAGTTATTCAATGTGCTTAGTTACTCACATAATACCTAATGTATCTTAATAAAGAAGATTGTAACGAAAGTATCATAATATTTTAGCAGCATGGTAATATTGTCGACAACTCCAAGTCCCAAAATTTAAATTACGTTTCCATAATCAATAAGTTGTAGCATCAAAGCATGATACAGATTCATATTTCCATTATAGTCAATGGATTGTGTTGTACTCCTTCAATATATTGGTCTTTGAACCAAAATAAACACAAGTAGATAAGAGTGAACTTCATACTTTCCATAAAACCAGTAAATCTGAGTTGTAATAACTTATCGTCCAAACATGAATAGTCAACTTTAGTGTTTGCATATAATCTTTTAGTATCTCGTAACATAATCTATTACTTATTGAAAATTCATTTAACATCTTGTTTCTCTACTTTACAATAAATTGAATATATAAACTTACTCCCACTAACATAAGTTGTATAAATTGAATATACAATTATTAGAAAATATAATGGTATTACTTCTACAAATAACATTGGTGGAAAACTTATTTAAGTTTATACAATCATTTATTTATAACATGTGTAAAATATCATAAGCATAATAATATTCACATACACTAAATGTAACTCTCATCATAATAAGTTACTCATCTCATACGAATTTTACGTCCATGAAAAAGTAACGTCCATGGAAAAGGTGAGAAGGTTCATTTATAACCTTTTTCTCATTACACAAAGTATTTGACTATAATTTAATTTTATTCATTTAATTACAATTAACATCGTGTTTGGTCTTGATGACCTCTTCATACTGAATTTATATGTAATTCAATGAGATCTCGTAGTCCATCAAGTTTATTTCTTATGATTTGTGAAAACAAAACCAAATATTTATTTATCCTTATGTGAAATTCATATTCATATAGATACACCACATAATCATTTAGAATAATTGACTCCATTTAGGATCTTCTTAATACTATTCCTTATGATTTCATATACATTTGTCTCTCAATGACAATACCATTATTTAGTGGTTGATCATTTATTTGTTATTTATTGTTTATACAATCCAACAACTAATAGAACAACTATTGAAGAAAGTTATCGGTAATAGGGTAAGTACCCTCCCTTCCTTTATAACCATATTCTTGATTTGCTACTCCCACTAATTTTACCATTCATAATGAATTTGATATTTGGTTTTTTATAATGCAATAAGTAGATATCAATGACAATTATATGACCTGTGTAGGTCCACTTTAAGGGAAGTTTCTCATAATCTCCCACTTGGGCCACATAGGTCATCCTGATATTAGACATCGTAATACCTTAAGAGCACAACTCGACTATCAAGTTTTATAAGAGATATTACAAAAATTTTGTCCATAAAAAATTATTAAAGAGAGTCAAGATTTAATTTGGTACAAGATTAAAGAGTTTCATCAATAATACTATGATTATGATGCGGGATCAAAACATCCTTTAAAAGAAATATATCCAAACTTTATTTTATACAAAACATCAAACGAATACCATAACCTTTGAGAAGGACTGGAAAATTCTTTCAAAAATATCCCTCACAATCAAGTCTAGACAAATATTTTTCAAGAAAATTGGAATCATTGAGGTTTTATGAAAAATAAATGGCTTGATTCTCCCAGAATAAAAGAGAATAAATCTTATTTGAATTTCTAGTTTGTTTTGTAAACAATCCTTGCATCAAAAGTAAATACTTTCTGCAACACAATAAGTTTAACTTGCAAAATCTACTAAGATGAAAACTAGTTTCAAACCAAAAAACATACATATTATCTCTATCATTATTAGTCCGAGTGTGTAATACGTAAACAAACTTAATTTGTTTAATTTCTTCAAAATTAATATGGAGTGTTCCATACAATATTGATCATCAATAGTGGGCTGAAAAAAATCCAACATAATAATCTAGAGAAATAAAATTAGACCATAACATGTTAAATATATGAGATAAATTGCTCACTACATTAATACTTTGATTTGACAATACATATGTTAATATCTTTCTAATACCTAATGTGCATTTTTTTTCTCATTAGTAACCATTGATTAGCATTGATATGATGCTTGTAGATACTAGAGTATTAAATATATATGATATATACGCTAATAATATATATGATATGTAGAGTTTATTCAATCAGTAAAAAATAATTCCCTGTAAGGAATAATCTTGTTTGATTATTAAACTCAATATATTCTATCATATTTACATTTAATACTCACCATTTTCATTATAGTTGGGTCACTGTGGTGACTACCAAATATTTCATAATATGGATATTACATTAAGTAAAAACTTACATACACAAGGCAATAAATTTTCCACTTATGTTCATTAAATATCGCATGAACAATAAACTAAATTATTCATGTTTGGGTTTCATAAACTTAATTGGTGATCACAGTGAAAGAAACGATGACAACTTCATATGATGACCATTATTGCCTTCCAAAATTATATATATCACCACTTAATTTTTGCTCAATAATTATAATTGGACCTATAGGCTACCGAATCACAATAATTGAATAAACAATAATATGTGTGCAATATCATAAATCTTAGCATTCGATGTCATACATGGACCAGTAAGCAACCAAAATATTCATGATATGAGCGCGTGAGTCCAATATTTATCTGTTATGGAATGGAGTACTTTAACGAATAATAATCCTTACATTATATAAATATTAGAGATAAGCATATGTGTGTAAAATACTCGAAATACTTGAATAAATTATATAATTGTCTATTTTTTAATTTGAAATTCATGAAAAACTAGTCATAATGTGAAAATCATATAGACAAGGAGTTTGCATAAGATATTACATGAATAGTAGTAAATGGAAAACATGAATCATTTACTTTCACTTCATCACTTAAATATGAGTAACAAATCATAAATATTGACCCAAATCATTCTGGTCATCTAATGCACAATACGGTTATAATATTAAGTTGTTGGTGTTTTATAAAAAAAACTTTAGTTGGTAACGTGCTTAATGATTTCAGAAATGAAAGGCATCTATATTTGATGTCCAATAATATCTTAATCAAAATATTGCCACCCTTTAATATTCAATTAATCATAACTACCATACTTCTGGCCTTTTATTTATGTCAAACAAATTTAATTATGATTAAGTGAATGAACATACACCAACAATTCAACATTAAAATAAATTAGCCTAATGTCCATAATTTTATATCGTAGCCTGTGTGCGTTTAATCCAACTTAATGGGAGTACTAGCATTCGAATAAATAAAAATTCTAATATTCAACTACATGAATTATTGGCCTGTGTTTGACACGAGACTCATTAAAATATGAACATCATAATATTCAACAATCTGAATCATTGGCATGTGTTTGGTATGAGACTCATCAAAATATGAATATTAAAACATAATATTCAATAATATGAATCATTGATCAGTGTTTGGCATGAAACTCATCAAAATGTGAATATTAACAATAACATAATATTCAATAATATGAATCGTTGGCTTGTGTTTGGCATGAAACTCGTCAAAATATGAATATTAATAATAACACAAGTCTAATATCCTACCATATGAAATATGTTGGTCTGCGTTTGACACGAATATTCAACTTAAATATAATTATGAGAACAAAGTTTTATAACAGTTCTAGATAAAACATACATGAACTATGGAAAAACTTAAATTTTGCCAAAAATGAGAAAAATGAGTTAGCATCATGGAACTATAGAAAATTACTCTAGAATCCCAAAACATTCGATGGAATTCAAAAATAATTTTTTCTAGAATGAGATATTATCGTAAACATTATTTATGTAAAATCATTGCCCAAAAAATATTATACTTAAAACTTAATGTATAATTAAGGGTCCAAATATAGATACATACACAATAATCTAATAATTAAAATTATCGATTAAGACACTTTAATGTCTTCCCCATCCAAGATCATATAAATATTAGTGTCGAAATATTAATTACATTAGAACCTTTAGACTACCAAATATAAATTATATTCAATAAGCTAATTTTACCGAAATGTTATGGTCAAACATAATCATATATATAGTACTCAAAACTTTATATTGAACTTTTTTATCAATACCAAATAAAAAACTAACATGAATATTAGAACAACCATAAACTAAGAAACATGGTGGAAAAATGCATAATATTTGGAAAAATCATAATTTTTGCCAAAAAAAAAAAAAATTGAGTTAGCACCACAGGGATGTAGATAACTACTCTAGGATATCAAATTAATTTGAATAATTCAAAAATCAATTTTCTGGACTGAGATATTAACGTCAACATTATTACCAAAAACAGCAAAATCGTATTTTTAAGGGTCTAAACGACGTCAAAACATAAAAATAAGGCGGCGCCCATTACATACAATTGGTTTTGTTTATTTCGATATTTTCGATCGACCATGTGAATTTCAAAAAATTCCGATCAAGTTTTGACCTTTCATTCTGACTCGTTAGTATAGGCGACAAAAGCAAAACGTCATAAAAATCCTAGGCACACACCAAAAATTGATTTAATTTAGACTCCATTATAGTCAAAAGAAAAATAATGAGATCTTAAACTTTAGCCATGATACCACATGTAAAACCATTTTTAAGAACACCATAATATTAATGATTGATACATTAATAATTAAATTTTCATACAATTGTTCTTAATGAAAGGATCTTGGATCTTCATGATAATCACATATAATCCATTATGTTGAACATAAAATGGATTTAAATAACATACTCCCATCATGTCACAACTAGAAAGATTGATAGAGCAGTCGAAACCTTAACGATGTCTGATCAGGATGAATTTCAAAACATGGCTTCATCTTTTATATGGCAAGAACATACTCCAGTTTTAATGCATTCCAATGGTTAGATCTCCATATATACCCAAAACACTATTTCAAAATTTACTCTCCTTGAGAATTTATATTTCTCTCCCTTTTATGTTGACTTTTTAGAGTGCCTGTTGATGTAAAAAACTAGATCGCTCTAATTATATAATCACAGATAAATAAATAAGACAAGGATTTTTAAAGTGGTTCGGCTAGGAATAAAGCCTACGTCCACTGTTATGTTATTACTGAGTGTTTGTGGAATTCTTGATTACAAATTCTCTCAAGAAATTCCGGTCCCCTTGAATGAGGATGATACAAGGTATTTATAGCCTTGAGGCTGTACATGAAAGGTTCAATACATTAAATGCTATACATATGAAAGGGTAATACATTTAATGCAGCGTGTGCGTCAAGAATATAATGAATAGTTGAACAGTTGTCCGTCTGGTAATTAATGATACGGCCGAGATGCAGTTCGGACCGCCTTAGTTGCTAGCTGATCAGGTGTACCTCGGAGAACTAGAGTACCTCGGTGCGCTGGAGTTCCTCGGTGTGCTATAATTCCTCGGTGTATCCTCGTTGCTCGGAAAGAAGCATGGTTGGTCGGGAAATGAACTTCCTCGCTGCTATCGTGCCACGTAGACTGACACGTGTCTTCGTATTATTCGTCCACATCAGCATATTAATTTTGGTATCAACAGAAGCCCCCAATGTTTCATATTTCGAACTTAGAGGAGTATGGAACATTCTTTCTCGGTATATGGCGATATTAAATAATCTTCCTGGGTTTCAGGAACATTGTATTCAAATTTCCTTCTTATTTCGCAGTTTCCGCCTTTTTTATAAGTGCTTCGATCTTTGTGCAATTTTTGTCCTTTTAGCCGCCGAAAGTTCAGTAGTTTCTTTTTGGTAATCATTTCTTTCGCCGCTTCCCAATGCAAAGTATTTAACTTCTTTGGTAACCATACCGTCGTCTACGTTTTCCATTTTCTGCATTCAAGCTTTCTATTCTCTTCTTCTCTTGTGCGTTCATCCTTGTTTCCGTTCGTTGTCAACACACCTCCTTTCTTTCTGTAAGATCTTCTTCCTTTCTTCTGTATCTCTTTTATTCAATATGGTTTATATTGTGGAGTCCGTTGAGAAATTTTGTTCTGATTTTTCCATTCCTTCGTGGGTAACTCTAGAGGTTCTTTCTGAGCCTTTAGATTACTTTCGATTGGCTGAGGGACATTGGTTCCCCAGTCTTTTTGTTGCTGAATGTGGTTTTTCCTTTCCACCAAACCCATTATGTCTTGAGTTTTGTCCATATTTTGATCTTGTTCCTGCAAAAATAGCCCCCAATTCATGGAGAATAATTAACGGGGTGCACAAATTAAATCTAACTCATGGGACTTGTATTGGGATCGCTGAAATTATGTTTTGTTATAAATGGGCCACTCTAGATAATATTTATTATTTAAAAACTAGGTATCTGAATAGGGCTCTTGTAGTTAATCTCCCTGATTCAAATAGGGATTATTTTGAGCATGGGTTGGTCATAAAAAATTGGCAACATGCGCCTTTATCTGGGAATGAAGTATACAACGGTCCCAGATGCCCCCCATACGGCAATGGGATAGGTTTATTTTTCATTTTATTTTACTTATGAAATTATGCTTTCATCGTGTTTGACAAAATGTATGATTGATATCTCGTTATGTATTTATTTGCAGTTGATAGCAAAAGAAAAACTCCAAAGGAATCAGAAGTGAATATTAAACATCTGAAACTTATCTGGGGCTTGCATAAGAACATTGCAGACGAACACATCAGATCTGCTTCATATTTGCTACAGTATAAGAGTTACACAACCTCTTATACTGCTCGCCCTGTTGAACCAGCTTCAACACCAGAAGGTTCATCTTCAGATTCTCATATCCCTTTATCTCAGAGAATGGGCAAGAAAAGAGCTCCTCTTGCTCTATTTGATGAAATTTCATCTGCTGTGGGAGCCAAGAAAGGCAAAATTGATGTCCCAGAAGGGACTAAAAAAGTAGATGCTGGGTCCTCCAAAGCTGTCGAGAAGCCCCCAGTGGCCCCGAGCAAGAAAAATGCTCCTGCAGATGTAATTACAATCTCCCCGACCAAGACCTCTCTGGTTGAAGGTTCTGACCGCCCGTTGAAGAGATTGAGGAAATCATCCTTGGTTACTCCAGATGAAACTGCCTCTTCTTTACCTGCTAGTGGTACTGATGTTCCAAATATCATTCTTCCAAGCTCTGCAATGAGCTCGGTCGTACCCGAGGTCCATGGTCTTGATGAAAGAATTCCTAGGGATACGCTGACATCCCTAGCTGCTCGTCACCTTGCTTCAGTAAGTTTCTCATACTTATGATTTCTCATTCTCCGAAAGCTTGCATTTTATATTGACTTCGCTATATTTTTTTTTTTTCTCATCTTTCAGCTGGTGAATTGTTTCAATAATATTGTGAAGAAGGATGAAGCTATTAAAGCTTCAAGCTCCTCGTCAGGTATAGAGGACGCTCTGTTGGGTTTGACCCAATCTTTAAAGGAATCTCGTCAACAATATATTGACGAAAAAGCTGTTTGGGAGAAGAAATTAGCTGCGGCTGAGAAGGTGAAAATGGCAGAAACCTCCAAGAATTTGGAGGAGAAAGTAAAGGGTTTAGAGGTTAAACATCAAGAATATGATGGCCAGCTGAAAAAGGCAAATGAAGAGTTATCTACCTTGCAAGATATCAAGGTCAAAAAAGAGGAATTGGAGGTGAAACTCTCCTCAGAGAGATTGAGGAGAAAGGTCGCAATCAAGAAACATTTCAGTGCTGGTTGGGAGAAAGGATGGGAGAGAGGGATAGCTGCAATGACATCCCAAGTCCAATATGGGAAGTCGAAATACTTCCATGAAGGCTGGGTAGCTGCTCTGCAAGAGCTAAAGGTCCAAGACAATTCTGATCTATTCCAACAACATCTCCCTGGTCCTCCTCCACCAATTGTGGAAGAAGAAGAAGATGAGCCTGCCTCAGATGAGTCTTCTATGGCTATGGGTGATCAAGTTTCTGCCTCTCAACCCTCTGCCACCGAGGACATTTCTTCCATGCCTCCTCCTCCCGAGAAGATTCCTACCGATCAAGCTGTTGTTACCACCGAGCAACCGAGCTCCTCGTCCCAGCCTCCCGAGAAAGTCTTGGGGGACAAGGAAAAGGTGTGAAGTTGTTCGGTATCATTTCTATATTTCCTTGTAATCGAACAATGTAACTTTTTGATGATCTAATAAAATATATCTTTGCTCATCTCTGTTGTTGATGATTTATATTTGTTGATTGTTGTCTTTTTCTCGTCTTTAGTTTGTTGCTAGAATGGAATTGATCTCTTTACATGATACCGAGCTGATGCAGCAATGTCACCAATACTATAAGGCTGGTCATACAATCCTTAGTACATCAGAAATTGTCGACATCCTTGGTCACGGTGCCTCAGAACAAGCAGTTGAGGCTTACCGGTATCTGAAGGATTTGCTTGATAGATCTGTGGCCAATAATGTGGCGTATTATGAACTGATCGAGGAACTTCATGGTTCCATAGAGGATCTCCAAGGTCAGCACAATGAATCAATGGCTTTGTTACACAAAGATTATGAAAATAGATACCAACAACTTTCTTCTGAAACAGGCCATAAGAAGATCATTGCTGGATATGATATTAGGAAAAGGACCCTAAAAGGTGAAGTTGAAGCTTGCAGGCAGATTGCCGAGATCCTGGAACAAGAAAATAATAATTTACAGAAAAAATTGGCTCAATATGAATCTGCTGCTTCATCTTCTACTGCATTAATACCAGTTACTGATGAAGGCTTCTCGTTCTTAGAGGTCGAAAACGCCAAACTAAGGCAAGAGCTGGAGGACTTAAGAAGATCTGCCATTTCTGGAACTGCTCGGGGACGAGGAAGAGGTTCTCGGGGGCGAGGAAGAACTGTCGAGGAGCAAAGTTCTCCAGTTGCTTCTCGGAGCCGATCAAGAGTTCTCAGTCGCAATGTTGAAGAGGCTCGAACCCAATCCACTTTAGAAACTCAAGCATTCCAGTTAAACATCAAAGATCGGGCCCTATCAGAAATGTCCAAGAAGAATCTATCCTTGGAGGATCAACTTACAGCGACGAAATCTGCTCTGCATAATAAGGATCTTTTTGCCAAAAGCCTTCATGAACAATTGGATAGATTAATCATCCAATTCCATAAACAGCCAAGGAAATTCTGGATGGCAGGATACAATGAAGCCCTTGTTCACCTGGATGCTCGTATTGAACATGCCAACAATGAAGGTTACAAGCAAGGATGGTTGAATGCACTGGGTGTGTTAAAATTGGAGCAAGGGCATTTTTTATGGGATTATCATGCTCCATCATTATTAGACCTGCCTGTACCACCTTTCAAATTGGACATGGCATGGATCCTAGCTCGTTCCATTCCTCGCAGCCTAATTTCAAAATACCTTGGTGATTATAGCCTTCATTCCCAAGTTGAATTATCTCGTCCTGAGCATCTCTTGGATACACCTTCTGTTATGAACGTCAGAATGCTCAGAGATGTTAATTTCATCAATTCTCCCCTTTGCCTAGAAGACCCTCCTGCCGGCGAGGAACCTGTTTCTAAAGCACAGGGCAAGAAACCAATAGAATAGTAATATCCATGTAACAATTAGTACATTCTTGTATCCTGTAATCTTAAATTTAATGAAAGAATTTCATTTTCTGTTTGCCAATTTTGCTATTGTCTTGTGTTTATCACACACCTTTATATTTGTGCATATGTATCTATGTATTTAAAAGGATGGCAATATCGTGCTATTTATCAACCAACTTAAAAATTTACAAGTATCAAGGTTGATCAATAAAGTAATGAATGTAAATTGTTCAAACTGTTTCCAACCAACCAAGGTAGTTGAATAATGTTTATCGACCAATTACAGTTGATGGGTTTTTATCCCCGACCAGCTATACTTGGTGTATTTTTTGAATATTTTGTTCTTCAAAGAACTCTTTGTAATAATATTACCTTCCGACCAACATAAATTGTAATATGAGAGTATATTTTTATCTTACCAACCGTAATTGATCACGCTGGTGTACACCTTTTAACCAAAGGAATATTTTTGGCAGAGTATATTTTTATCTTACCAACCGTAATTGATCACGCTGGTGTACACCTTTTAACCAAAGGAATATTTTTGGCTCCTTAGAGATGTCCTCCTAACCAAAGGAGGTTGGCTACTTATAGCACTTTTTGGCTCCTTAGAGCTGTACTCCTAACCAAAGGAGGTTGGCTACTTATAGCACTTTTGCTCCGTAGAGCTGTCCTCCTAACCAAAGGCGGTTGGCTACTTATAGCACTTTTGCTCCGTAGAGCTGTCCTCCTAACCAAAGGCGGTTGGCTACTTATAGCACTTTTGCTCCGTAGAGCTGTCCTCCTAACCAAAGGAGGTTGGCTACTTATAGCACTTTTGCTCCGTAGAGCTGTCCTCCTAACCAAAGGAGGTTGGCTACTTATTATCAAGCAGCGTAGTGTACAACACTAGTATTCCCCGAAAAACTTTCAACAGAAAGAAAATGGTGAAACATCCTCGTTTTATTCATAATGAAGGAAAGGCTTTACATTTTACATCACTGATAATACTTGCGCAGGTGTTCAGCATTCCACGCATTCTTAAATTCTTCTCCTTCTAGAGTTGCTATTCTGTAAGTTCCTGGACGAACAACCTCTGTAACTCGGTAAGGTCCATGCCAGTTTGCTTCCAACTTATTTTGCTTCTGAATGACTTTCTTTAGCACATAATCCCCTTCTTTTAGGTCACATTTCTTCACCCTTTTGTTGTAAAACAGAGCTGCGCGTTGTTGGTAAGCAGCATTTCTAATGGCTGCCTCTTCTCTAACCTCCTCGTGCATGTTCAAATCCAATCTCCTCATCAAATCACTAATCAGAGAGTTGAAATTCAACACCCTGTGTGTCGGTAGGCCTAACTCGGCAGGTATTACAGCCTCACTTCCAAATGCCAGCATGTATGGTGATTCTCCAGTTGCTGCTCGGGGAGTTGTTCGGTAAGCCCACAAAACTGATTGTAGCTCATTAATCCAATTTGCTTTGGCCTCATTTAGCCTCTTCTTCAATCCATTTAATAATGTTCTGTTCGTCACCTCAGTCTGTCCATTGCTTTGGGGATGGCCTGGTGCTGAATGAAACTTCAAAATGTTCGAATGGTGACAGTAGGCAGCAAATTCTTCATTATCGAATTGTGTTCCATGATCTGTGATAAAAGCATGTGGGAGACCATATCGACAAATGATATTCTTCCAAATGAACTGATATACCTTCTCGTACGTCATATCAATTAGTGGTTCAGCCTCTACCCACTTAGTAAAATAATCCACTGCAACGACGAGGTACTTGAATCTTCCTCGGGTGGTCGGCAGTGGTCCAACCAAATCAATTCCCCACATGGCAAATGGCCAAGGGGAAGTTATTGGTGTTAGCAATGCTTGTGGCGTTCGTCGGATGGAGGAAAAACGTTGGCACTTGTCGCACTTCTTAGCATATGCTATACAATCAGCCCTCATCGTCGGCCAGTAATATCCCTGTGTCATCACCCTTTGCAGAAGAGTCCGACCTGCTACATGAGCTCCACAAGATCCTTCATGGATTTCTTCAATCAATTCTTTGACTTCTGATGGATGCACACATCTCTGCAAACCTGCCATAATTCCTCGTCTATACAAAACGCCATTAGTTAACACATACCGAGCAATTTTATACTTCAATTTCTTGGCAGCTAGTTTGTCCTCCGGTAGCATTCCTTCTTCAATGTATGCCCTGATAGAATCCATCCAAGATGGTCCTAAATCAAGGGTAATAATTTTCACCATCAGGTCTTCCTCTATGCTCCGACTTTCCAGTACTTAAATTGGTATTGTCCTTCGCATCTCGGTGCGCGTAGCTGATGCTAATCGGGCCAATGCATCTGCTCTAGCATTCTCCATCCTCGGTATTCTTACCAATTGAATGGCTTCAAAGTCTGCCAATAATTCCATCACTTTTGCATGGTACTTCATCATTAATTCCCCCTTTACTGCATATATTCCTATCATTTGATTCACAATTAATTGAGAATCACTGAAAACAACTACTTGTCGTGCCTCCATGACTTTCGCCAAACGAAAACCTGCTATCATAGCCTCATATTCAGCCTCATTATTGGAAGCTTTGAATTGGAATCTCAAGGCATACTCCATGTCAATATCATCTAGGGTGTTTAAAACAATCCCTGCTCCACAACTAGCTGTGCAAGATGATCCATCTACATATAATCTCCATGTAGGTACCTCGTCTTCAAATTTCTTGTCTGTCAGAGTTCCTCGGCAAAATATTTGTGATTTTCTTTCATCATTCCCTGTTATCTTTCTCTCCTCATCGGTCATTTGTTCGTACCCTTTTACCAACCTTAGTCGGTCCGGGTTTGAACATGATGATTCTTCTACATCCACAAGTCCTTTTACCAACCTTGGTTGGTCTGGATTTGTGTCTGTTGATCCTGTATCGTCCACAGGTAGGTTAGCAAGTACCTTTTGTTCCTCGGGGGTATCAGGGTATGTGAATTCCGCTATAAAATCTGCTACAGCTTGCCCCTTCAATGATGATCTGGGTTCATAAACAATATCATATTTACCGAGTTCTATTGCCCAGTACATCAATCTTCCTGATTTTTCTGGCTTGTGAAGGGCTTGTCTTAATGGCATGTCGGTATACACGATGATGGTATGGGCCTGGAAATATGGCCTCATTCTCCTACTTGCTTCAATTAATGCCAATGCCAATTTTTCCAGCTTTGGGTATCTGATCTCTGCACCTCGGAAAGCTTTACTTGTGTAATAAATTGGCCTTTGGATTCCATTCTCCAATCTGATCAACGCCGAGCTAACTGCATTCTCTGATACTGCCAAATACAAGTACAACTTCTCTCCAGTTATTGGCCTGGACAACAAGGGTGGTGCCCCCAAATACTTCTTCAAATCTTGAAAAGCCTTCTCACATTCATCAGTCCATTGAAAACTTTTTCGCAGTGTTTTGAAGAATGGGAGGAATTTATCAGTTGCTCGGGATACAAATCTGTTGAGCGCTGCAACTCGTCCTGTAAGACTTTGTACTTCTTTCCTCGTCGTCGGGGATCGCAGCCCTAAAAGAGCTTTGATCTTCTCTGGATTTGCCTCAATACCTCGTTGGTTGATGATGTATCCGAGGAACATTCCTTCTCGTACTCCAAAGGTACACTTCGTCGGGTTGAGCTTCATTTGGTATTTATCCAGTTGGTCAAAAGTTTGACTCAAGTCAACTAAATGATCAGTAGCTCTCTTGCTTTTGGTGAGCATGTCGTCGACATAGACTTCCATATTGCAACTGATTTGTTCGGCAAAAACCTTGTTCATCAGTCGTTGATATGTTGCACCTGCATTTTTTAAACCAAAAGGCATAACATTATAATAATAAGTTCCCCTTGGGGTAATAAAAGAAGACTTTCCCTGTCTTCAGGTTTCATTTTGATCTGGTTGTAGCCAGAATAAGCATCCATGAAGCTGAGCAGCTCGTGTCCCGAGGTAGCATCCACTAGTTGATCAATTCTAGGCAATGGAAAATGATCTTTTGGACATGCTTTGTTGAGATCAGTGAAATCAACACACATTCTCCATTTGTTGTTCTTCTTCTTTACCATCACCACATTTGCCAACCAATCTGGATATTTCACATCTTCAATGAATTGAGCTTTCTGGAGTTTCTCGACCTCCTCTTGTATGGCCTGGTTCTTCTCGGGACTAAACACTCTTCTTCTTTGCTTCACAGGCTTGATCTCCTTATTCACATTGAGTTCATGACATAAGAAGTTTGGATCTATTCCTGGCATGTCTTCATGACTCCAAGCAAAAGTATTCTTCCTGTTTCTCAAGAAAGTTATCAACTCCTGCTTTATTGAAACATTCAACGGCGATCCTATCTGGGTTACTCGTTCAGGATGCTCGTCGTCCAGAATAACATTTTCTGTAGATTCCACCACCTGCCCTTTCACGAGTTGAGATTCATCTCTAGGGTCAAGAGTTTCGATTTCTGTACCTTCCTCCACTTGGTAAGTAGTAGTCTTTTTCTTTGACTCTTCAAGTTCCTCTTGCTAGGCAGACGAATAATAGCATTCCCGAGCTACTTTTTGATCACCTTTCATAATTCCAACTCCAAAATTCGTTGGGAATTTCAAACACTGATGTACTGTAGATGGAACTGCCTCGAACTTCTTCAATCCAACTCTTCCCATGATGATGTTGTAGGCTGACTGCACATTCTTATCCATCACAAAGAAGCGTATTCTTTCGGTGCGACAAGCAGGCCAAGTTCCAATGAGTATATCCAACTTGATCGTCCCAAGTGGAAAAACTTTCTCGCCAGCAAAACCCAGAAGGGGTCTGTGATAAGGTTCCAATTGAGATAATTTTAAATTCAAGCTATCGAAGCATGAATAGTACATGATGTCTGCCGAACTACCATTGTCTACTAACACCCTTGAAATGACCACATCCTTCATCCTCATTTTGATCACCAAAGGATCATCATGAGGGTAAAGAACACCTGCCAGGTCGTTTTTTGAAAAACCAATCACTAACTTCTCTTTGTTCACCTTCCTCGGACGATCATCCTCGGCTAGATTTATTCGCTGAATATATGAACAAGCTTGAGCCTCTCCGAGGTAAGCTTTTCTTTCTGCAGTAAGGTCTCCTCCTCCTGCATCTCCTCCTGTAATAACATTACAATCAAATGACCCAAAACGTATGGAAAATACCTCTCGTTCAGGCTTCCTCGGCTTCTTGGGAAGATCAGGGTCATCATCTAGATCATCTTCATGGTCCCTCTTCTTTTTCTCCTCTGCACGACGAGGAGATCTAGATCTCTCTCTGGTTCTGTCATCATTCTTCCTTTCACCTCTGCGATCTACATACTTTGACAACTTTCCTCTTCGGATGAGTGTTTCAATCTCGTTCTGAAGGGCTATGCAATTTTTTGTCATATGGCCATGATCTTTGTGAAACTCGCAATATTTGGCCTTATTCCTCAAATCGGGATTTGTCTTTAGTTTCTCTGGCCACTTGATTTCCTCGCTATTCCTGATTTCTTCCAAAACATGATTAATACCCATTTTCAATGGAGTATAATTATCGTACTTTTTTAGGACTTCCAACTTCATCCTGTTATTCCTGGAATGTTTGTCACCACCATTACCTTTCTGATCTTTCTTCTTAGAGTTGTCGACCTCCACTTTAACTTCTTTATCCATATTCTTCTTCGCAGCCATTGCCTCCTCGGCATTCATGATTTTGGCCGCTTTTGCCATCAATTCCGACATATTTTTAGGTGGATCTTTGGCCAAAGTGTAGTACAGTTTGTTAGGCAGCAAACCACTCATCAAAGCAGTGATTGCAGTCTTTTCTTCGTAATCTATGACTTCCAATTTCTCGTTATTAAAACGAGTTATGTAATCTCTAGTACTTTCACCTGATTTTTGTCTAACGCTTAGCAAGTGTGCTACTCGCTTTACTGGCTTTGCTCCAAAACAAAAATTGCTGATGAACAACTCGGCTAACTGAACAAAAGTTGAAATCTTACCCCGAGGAAGATTATTATACCATATCTGTGCAGATCCAGTAAGAGTTCCCGAGAATGCTCTACACCTCATCTCGTCGGGGACAGCGTATATGTCAGCAGCAGCTTGGTATTGCTCTATATGAAGTATAGGATCTGTCTTTCCATCGTACTTAGGGGTCACTACAGGTGCTTTGAATTTCGATGGTGTAGGAAAATCCACAATGGCTTGCACAAAAGGTGTCCCTTGAACAAAAGTTCTCTGTAAGGGGTTCCTCGCCTTAGCCATTTCTCCCAATCTATCCTCCAACCGTTGAATAGAACCTTTCCATGCTTCATTTCCTTCCTCAGGCCGCCTAGTCCGAGCAACTGATCGCTCCGACGTAGCTTCCTGAGATTTATCTCGACGAGTGGCTGGTCGAGATTGTGCAGATCCTTCTCTTAAACCTGGTGGTAGCCGAAAACTCTTTGATGGAGCTCTAGGTGGACTCATGTTTCTCCTTGGTCCTAACCGACTGAAAGGAGACACTCTGCTTAACCTTTCCAAAGCGCTAGTTCTCTCCGGAGAGAGCGTGATACGTTGATCTGTATCCGTAGCCCGTATCGATGAAGTTCGCCCAGATTGATAAGAAGAATCATTAGATTCTCCATTGTGGTATGACCCAGTACGTCTGGATCGCGATTGCCCACAATCAGTCCTTTGCCCTGAATAAGTAGGTGCACCGCCTTGAAGAGTTTGAAGGAGTTGCCTCATAGATTCTTGCATGGCGGTTTGTCCTTGAGCCAGATTTGTCATAATCCCAGCCAGATCTGGAGATGCAGATGGATTTGGAAGATTTCCAGTATTTCCAGCATTACGATTACTGGACTCTGGGTTATCTACCATTGATGATAAATGATTTTTATGAAAAACGATAGTAACAGTCGTTTCCCACAGACGGCGCCAATCTGTTGATGTAAAAAACTAGATCGCTCTAATTATTTAATCACAGATAAATAAATAAGACAAAGATTTTTAAAGTGGTTCGGCTAGGAATAAAGCCTACGTCCACTGTTATGTTATTACTGAGTGTTTGTGGAATTCTTGATTACAAATTCTCTCAAGAAATTCCGGTCCCCTTGAATGAGGATGATACAAGGTATTTATAGCCTTGAGGCTGTACATGAAAGGTTCAATACATTAAATGCTATACATATGAAAGGGTAATACATTTAATGCAGCGTGTGCGTCAAGAATATAATGAATAATTGAACAGTTGTCCGTCTGGTAATTAATGATACGGCCGAGATGCAGTTCGGACCGCCTTAGTTGCTAGCTGATCAGGAGTACCTCGGAGAACTAGAGTACCTCGGTGCGCTGGAGTTCCTCGGTGTGCTATAATTCCTCGGTGTATCCTCGTTGCTCGGAAAGAAGCATGGTTGGTCGGGAAATGAACTTCCTCGCTGCTATCGTGCCACGTAGACTGACACGTGTTTTCGTATTATTCGTCCACATCAGCATATTAATTTTGGTATCAACAATGCTTGAATGATGAAAATCAGTCACTTATTTATAGGCAAGGAGAGGACCTAAATCTCCAACAGTTAGTTAATATCAATCATCTAATAAGGTAAATGCCCAATAGTCCTTTTAACTCTTAGTACTAGGACTACCCTTTCATTAACCAAAGTGACGCTTAGTATTAATATAATTATGGAGCACATAATGAAGAATTATTTAAGATAATTCTAACACCCAAGGCATATATGTGCGTGACTCAACTGATGCGCTTTGCCACCCCTCAAAACCCTCTTCAATTATTTGCCTCGACTATAATTTTGCTTTATTTCAAGGAAAAGGAAAAGTGAACCAATTTAAGGTCGACTATAGTAAGGTTCGACCGATGAGATTTTAAGATTCCATGGAAGCCTTGACTGATCAAGTCAGCAGAAGTTTTTTATACGGAGCATTTTCAGATCTAACGAGTAAAAAGAAGGTCGGCAGTATTAGGCAAGGATTGACCGATTGAGTACGATAGAATGGTCTTCGTGACCTAAATGTATATAAATCTAGAGTTTCGAAAGATTTTTGAATGAGTTCATCATACATGGGGAAAATAATTGGTGTCAGCCATATTGGGGTGGCTAATACAAGTATGAGACCATGGTTGGATTTTTGTCCAAATTTGGGCCAATGCAAGTGTTTGAATTTTCCATACAAAGCTTGACTAGAACAAATCCTTGGCTGGTATTTGTTCTTGATTTTGGCTTGAGTTTTTTTGGGTCTTGTATGATAATAGGGGGAAAAGTATTTCTACGCTTTACTGGAGCTTTGGCAAGTGAGACTCGATTCAAGGAGTTGTCAAGATACATTTTGATGCTCATATTGGTAAAAAGGGTTCGACTTGAGAATTTGGGCGGCCTAAAATTATGATTGTACTTGCACACCTATAAACTAAGTTAATTCATTATAAATCGTACCAAAGATATAACCTCGAACTGAATTTACAAGTTACCCATAGTCAATCTGGTCCGACCCGAGCATTGGGTGTGAAGTGCAATGAAACAATCTGTATAATGTTGCTAATCCAGTTTTATATTAATTAACGTTTCACTTGGTTAGAATGCAATTTCGATTTGAAATAAAGCTACGTGAGGGACCCATGGGGAGCACCCCGGAGTCCAATGATACAGACCTACTAAAGTAAAATAAAAGAGAATACTTACTTGCATAGCGCTCTCAAAATATAAAACCGCACCCAACCGATCGCAACAAAATGAGGGACTGAGTCGAATGGTTAGTGGAAAATATACAACAATGCAATATCTATTCGAATGGCAGAAGGAAGACTCCAACACTTCGTAGTTATATGAACATGCAACTACCTTGTGTGTGTGTATATATATATATACACACACATACTTAATGCATGAAATCGTTTTACTTTCGAAAACCTCATTTATCCCAATTAATTTACCTTAAACTTATAAAGATTTCATTTTTATCATTTGACATTTATCCCTTTATTTAACACACCCGATTAATTATTGGAAACAACTACACTTGGTTTGATCAAAAGTCATTTCGTTACCAAAATTGCCCCTTTCATTTTAACCAATCCACGTTGGTGTTTTCATTAAAAATTATCCTTTCAACGCACGCAAACACCGTGTAAGAAAATAATTATTTAGCCTTTGAAAACCTTTCACAACACACCCTTTTGCTAATTATGGGTTAAATATCTCAGGTTACCTAACCACCCATTTACCCACTTACTTTACCTTTGGACATTAATCAAATTTCACATTTACTTGTCCATTTTACTTTTACCGGAACATTTCTTAATTCATTCAAGTTAGGTAGTCTTAACACATTTTCACCACACAACCAATTTCTTGATGTGTTCCTTATTTCTTTATCTTTTCTTGGAATCATCCAATAACCGCATACTTTAATGGGATCCACACCATCGGCTACGTCACCATATGCTATGGCTATTATTTTGGGCCTTTCATCCCAGGGCTTCGGGCCCTCCTTAATTTTTTCGGTGTCATCCGAGTTCCTTTTAGTGTGTTTTAATAGTTTACAAATGTCCACATTATTCTACTTTTTCTTTTTATCTGACTGAAGCTAAAATTCGGAGTTTCACCCCAACTTGTGTTACACTTTGAAAATCATCGTTTCATATCCTCTACACTTTAGCCTTAATTTTTTGCCAAAAATCATTTTCGTTAGGATTATCATATGTAACCCCCTTTCCAATATTTCTTATTCCTAAAAATGTTCAACTTTATGGAAAATTACCATTTTACCCATTTGTTTTCAAATTCACTTTATACCCATTTGTTTTCAAATTCACTTTATACCATTTTACCATATAATCTCATATTTTGCAATGAATGGGACACAGTGGAGAAAAAAATGAGGAGATAATACAAAAATGGTAGCTCAACAGTAGAGACTAATTAATAAAGGGTAACTCAACAGTAGAGATCAATTCACAAACGGTCTTCAGATCTACAACAAAGGTCTCATCTCAATAAATTCATCATGATTAAAGTGCTTACATGGAATGTGAGAGGAATTTTAAATAAAGGAGTTTTAGAAGAACTAAAAGGTTGGGTCTTAAGCACAATTTATCTATGCTGGTGTGTTTTTGAATCTAAAGTGCAGCAAGTAAAATAAAAGAGTTTACAGAAAAATTTGGGTTTGATTCAGTGGCACATAAATAAGCTAATACTATTTGGTGTTTTTTAAGCATGGAATTACTTTCAATATTCAGTCGGAGATAGACAAAGAAATGTTAATAAAAGATTCCCATCCACACTGTTACTCAAATTTCCCTACCAACATTACCGAAGTACACATATGTAAGAAATTTGGCATTACAGTCAATAACTTTCAAATATGTCCAAGGAACAAAATTTTGTTTATTAAATGTACTCTCAAGGAAGCTGCATAACTATGAAAGCTAGAGAAGTGGATGACAAAAAATATGATGCTACCATCAAAATCTATCACTTTTGACCACCCTTGCCTCCCTAAGAACTGACCTTGAGTGGACTTGAAAGAGACATTTGAAGGTTGAAGGCTGGGAAAGCTTGTATGGTACTTCTACTGAGCAAACCTTTGGTTTACTGTTGCTTGCTTGCTCTTGGAAACTACTGATTGATCCTCTTAGACTAACAACCTGTCATTAAGTAAATGAGTAGAGGAATTCGAGTCCCAAATAAGAAAACATATCAAAATCAGCAGATTGGACACCGAAGTGCCACAAATATGAAATAATAGTACGAAATCTCAATTACCAAGATTTGCATGTAAATATATTCACACTGGGAATCATTTACCTATGAATATTAATTACCAATTTACAAGTAGTAGCATGTAAATAGATGGATAGATGGACAGACAGTTCTAGGAGTGGAATTTTTTTATAATTGTAATATGGAAGTACTCTGAGGTACAAACCCGCTATAAAATAGCAAGACTCACAAATAAAGGAAAAGGGGGCTCTTGTACCAACCTTAGAAACATTAATATACTTGGAGAAAGGAAATAACAACAACTTCAAAGAATCCCAAAGAATCGAAGGAGGCGGCATTAAACCCCCTATAGACAGATAAAAAGGGGGAGACAGCTTGAGAAGGGAAGGGAGAGGAAGTGGAGGGGGAGAACCCTTCAAAGAAAAAATAAACAAAAGCATTGTTAACACCTATTTTCACTCAATCAAGTGCTCAAGATAATCCTTTGATATGATAAAGGGCTTGACACCATTCAACATGTCAAATTGTAAGTTAATCACCTTTTCCTTGCTTCTAAGAATAACTATTATACCTTTCACAACCCCATGAGCTGATAGACAAGCAATCCTCAAACCACCTTCTATTATTGGAAAATCCATTGAGCTTTCTTGTGAGTTAGATTTGTGGCCTTATGAAAAATAATTAAGGATGAGGGTATTAAAAAAATCATGTTAGTTGTTATATTGTATAGAGAGGACTGATAATACACGCAAATATTTCAAATGTAAGATATTACAGTATATGCATATTATACCATAATATTAAGAGCAGTTGTGATTACAGCTGCAAATGTTACAGTATATGTATATTATACCTAAAGAAAGCTTAGATGTTTGGTTCTTTGAGACTTGAGGTAGGTTATTTCAAGCCAATACAATGGTGTCCTAACTTCACTCCTGATAAATCTGTTCTTCTTCATCATAGGTATGGGTGAGATTTTTTGACTCACCGAATGAGTTTTGGTAACTTAGATTATTATTAGAAATTTCATGAGGAGTTGGATTACCTATTCGAATTGATTCATCAACTCTTGATAAAAAATATGGGATTTATGCAAAGGTTTCGATAGAAGTTGTTTTTTCATTCAATGTTCATAAAATGAAATCTGTGAGAATTCCTCCTAACCAAATTCGTCAAGTTAAGGATAGTGACAAAAACAAAAAACGTTAAGTCAATCTTAAGTTGTTTCCCGCCTTAGGTCTCGTGTCCAGCAAAGTAGGGGATCAACTACAGTCCTTAGGAATGAGGACTGTTAAAGAATGAATATCGAGATTCAGGGGGATCTCTACGTCAACTAAAGAATTTTGGTTTCTTCTCAGCCGTTGGATTATGGGGCATTTGTAGATGCTGATATTGTTGGCTATAATAAAGGTAAAGAAATTCCCAATCCACCCCATCCAGTTGAGACTACATTTATTACTGATTCAATAACAAAATAAATTCAAAATGAAGAAAGGTCTTCTCCTCCTTCAACGTCAGAAGCTGAGCTATGTGAACGTTCAGGGAAGTTATCCCATGTGTAGAAATTCAAACGTGTCTCTAATATGGGTGGTTAAGAATCAAGTGGAGAGGAAGTTGATGAGACCAACATGAAAATAAAATATTAAAAATCTCCAATAATTCTGGAACAAAAAAAAATAATTTGGCCAATTTCTATGGGAAAATGGATACTAACTAGCATGCAAGCCACGCGATGCGTGGCCGAATTTAAAAGAAAAATCCATCCAAAAAGTTCCTACCGGAGATTTTACATAGCCGAAGAAGATGAGGAGTCCCATTCTTTAACACTTTTCATAGCTGAAGAAGATGAATCCCAATTCCCATTTAGACATTGTTTTGAAATTCTAACAAATGATTGATTATCTGGATGTAAAACATACTCATGTCCCCAACCACCACCAAGTCCGCCACAACTGTAATCAAATGGGTCTTGTAGGTAAACTATTAAATAATATATACTCAGCAATCCATAACACCGAATATGAAATGAAAAACGGAATGATACAATCAAAATCAAAATCTAACTTCAACTCACCAGACATTGGAGGAGCAGAAATCATTTTATGTCTCATAGCATCAGAACAGTTGAGCCTCATAGAATCAAACTAAGCATTTAATTCATAAATTGTTGTAGATTTTCATAAAGTCATATATTGTCCAATATAATGTATTATAAACTTAATTTTTACCAACAGAAAAAGAAAACACATAGTTTAATAGTGATATATAAAGGGTAACATTTATCATGACATACTATGTGAAAATAGTAACCCATATTCATCCACAAAATCATTCCCTCACATTGATTAATAAATAGATAAATAAAACAAATAAATGAACCCTCATCTTCAAAGTTAATGTTTTAAGATAAGGACCATACACTAATTTAGTTTAGGCTAAACAAAGCGTATAAAAATATATGAATTATATTATTTCATATAATATAGAACAAAAATAATTACTAAACTCAAATATCCATAGAATCCATTTCTTCCAGTTCATTTTCATTGTAAGAAAAAAAGAAAAATTGATAAATACACACGATCAACCAATCACTCCTCCTTTCCCGCAAGACTCATCGCATGAAGCTGAAGATTCTTTTGAATTCATATTCATCCATAAATTGGGTAGATAATATTAATTTGATTTTATTGAACCTTTTCTAAGGGAAAGTGGTCTAGGTTTTCTTCCTTTACTTTTTTAGGGGATTATCTTGCTGTGGGAGATCAAGATGGGTGTGTTGTAATTTTTGAAAAGAAGGATGATATTAAATCATGGTCATTATCGAAAATAATTAGAGAAATTGGATCTCGTTATGCCACATCCTGAATTTCAGTACAAAACAGAATTTTAGTGTCACAAACCTAAGTTTCATTATCTGAAGAGTTTGAAAATTGAAGAGAAGATCAATAAAGTAAAATGGTGTGCAACACCCAATGGATCACTTTCTATTCTTTAAACAAATGATAAGATGATAAAATTCTGGAAGGTTAATGAACAAAAACTGAAAAAAGTAAAAGAAATGGACTTGAATACATCTGTATCCTCAGAGAATGCTCTTCTGGGTGAAAGGAGTTTCGTTAGTGGGAAACATACATTATCTTTTGCTAATGGTCATTGTTTAGAATAGATATAAAAAGAATGGACAACGTCGTATTGCCATCTCATGTATCCCATACCAATGTAGGTAGTATTGGAGATGCTTCATCTGCAAGATGTCAGAAGGTGTATGCACATGCTCACGATTTTCATATGAATGCCATCTCAAACAATAACGATGGTGAAACGTTTGTTTCTGTCGACAACCTTAGGATAAAGTTGTGGAATCTCGAGATCAGTGATCAATGTTTCAATATCATTGACATGAAGCCATTGAACATGGATGATCTTACAAAGGTATATATTAGTTGATTATTGTTATGCTTTTTATTCAGAATGATCCTCGCATTTGGAGCCACAATTGAAGCAGTACAGTGATACGGAGAAAGGTGGAGAACTTATGGGAGTATTTATGAGTGCCTCTTTACTTAACCGGGTGATACATATATGTTCAAGGAATATAGGGGAGGAAAGTGTAGAGTCATTGTGGTTTTTTAAGAAGAAAAGTTTAATTAAAATGGATAATTTTAAGGAGGTGATTAATTAAAGATGCCACCTGTCACTCTAAGGCCTGAAGAATCAAGGGACATATCTAATAATGATGACTCAAACTCATATGGTGAAATGCCCCCTTAGAAGACATTACAAATTTTCATGATAATATGTCAATTCGCTCAAATAATTATTTTAGGGATGAAGGAAATAATTCTTATACGGGAGTAAATTTATTGTTGACAACCCAAAATTTTATATAAGTGATGATATTGAAGACTCATGTAGTAAAAAATGTGGAAATATTAAATATCAAATGTTTAATTTCCAAGTCAGCAATTCCTTTGATATTTTAGTCAACAATGATTGTTCGTCGGCTGGATTAAAAAAGGGAGACAATAAAAAGTGGACTCATTTCCATACCTAACTGATGAGGAGGAATCGGATTTTTAAATATAATTTAAGGGATTTTGCTTCTCAATCAAGCATCATAAATTTTCATAAATTGTATATATTTTATTTTCATTATCGCTTGTAAGAGCCACTAGGATAGTCTTTTTCTCCTACCTGTTTATAAATAAATTTAATTTTCATGCCAAAAAAAAGTTGTGCGTGAAAGATAATATCCAAACAAAAATGTGTCAAATAAAAACCGAACCAAGCAAAACAAGAATTAAGAAAAAATCTCTTCAGGCAAGACCTATGTTCATCACTGTTAAAAAAATTGACAGACTCAGTGACTTACAAACTACTTAGAGATCCACTAAATATAATGCACGGGGTCATCAAATCATTAACATAAAGTAGTGCAGTCTGACAACATCCACAAGAAGCATCTCTTCCCTCGGTGTCCACCGATCAACCTCAGGAAACTCAATTCCTTTCTTCAGCAGTAGTAGAGTCGCAACTCTACAAATCAACAATAGATAAAACATAAACAACTTTGATTGTGATTTTCTAGGTTTGGAAAAGTGACCCTTAAAATTCCAAGTGGTTTAAATGAAAAAAAATAAAGAGTTTCGTGACAAAAGGATTCCTAAAAAGGTTTGGAGAAAATTCAAATCCCGCATCTCTATTTATAGAGAAAGTTGTTGCAAAAAAATGGGAATTAAAGAATATAAAAGATTTGTTTAAAAAACAAAAACAGGCATGCTCGTTCGAATGAACTGTCGCCTCGTTTGAACGTTGCAACCTATCTCGTTTGAACGGGTTCCAACGAAACTTCGAATGATATTTCATAATGTACGCAAAAGGAAGCGTTCCACATCTCGTTCGAATGAAGGAACCTCGTTCCAATGACCATACGCAACTCGCTCGAACGACATTCCAATTTTGTTTTAACGAGTTAGCGAGAATTAAAAATTCTTTAAAAATCATTTTAAAATATTTTGAAAATTTTAAAATCCAACCTCTTTTAAAACACCCCTGGATATGAATACAATTTCATGCGTGAGGCTACATACAAAAACTGTTAAAAGCATTTAGAATATTTATCTTGTCAAATCTTTAAGTTTCATTTAACATTAACATATATGGTTTTGATGTGTCCTCATAATGCTTAGCGGATGTATTCTACAGATATAGGTATTTAAAATGTTATTTCTCATAGAGTTTCACGTGCAACGGACGTGTGCACTAACTAGTACATTTAATATTATAAATTCATATCTTTTTCCCGATTTTTAATTTACATTACTTCTTCTCCATCTCCTAAAATTATATTTTTATAGAAATATTGAATAAGTATGACCAAACCATCCTATTTCTAACTTCTCATTAAAATAAACTATTCTCAAATCATTTTTAAACTTTATGATCAAAATAAACCTTAGACGAACATGTTATTATTATCCTGAATCAAACCAAATCAATGTGGATAAAAAAATTCTTAGTGATGCATGTTTTAAATAATTTGGTTGGGTTTTAAGGTTAAATCAAAATTAAAGTAGGTATATATTTTTATTTTGATATCAAAATCAAAATCAAATCCATAGCTAGAATGTATATGGAACAAATACATCAGCTATGGGATCTTGTTCCATTAGGTTGTTTACAATCCCACATGTTTTTTTAACTAAAAACTTATAGCACGCAAATGCAATAATTGAAGCTTAAAAATTTATCTCAGCTTAGGATTATGTTTTTCTACATTAAAATATAAATAGATATATTGTAATTATTAACATGCATAATTTTGTTTCACTTTGGTGGTAGTCTTCTAGTTTTGGTGTGAAATTAGTCACTTCATTTGTTTCAGGGTGGAAATGAATTTTCACTTATAAGGGGTTAAAATTTATTCATATATTATTATAAGATCCATAATTATAATGTGTTCACTTTTTCACAACTGGCTCAGGGCCAGGGTCGTGCTCGTCAAAGAGGGGGGAATTAACACCACCTCGACAGCAAACAAAGGGATGTCCTAACCTTTCTTGAAGTTTAAACAACTAATGTAGCCTATTTAATCTTCAATATCCTCGTATACTGCAAGCCACCCAGCATTGTAAGAGCTCTCCTTGAGGGTGGTGGCCTCAGATTCCATCTTCTTCGTCTTCTCATCGAGCCCTTTATTCTCCTCAACCATTGCCAACTTGTTAGTAAAGACCAAGTTATAGGACTACCTCAACTCCTCTATCTCCTTAGATGCTGCCTCTTTTGCTGTATTGCCTTCATCCAAGGCGAGGTCAGAGGACTTCTGAGCAGCACTGGAAACCTTTAGGCTCACCTCCAGCTCAATATTTTTCCTCGCAAGCTCACCGCGGCTGCGATAGAGGACAGTGAAATCAGACACGAACTGGAGAAAGAAAGATGGGAGAAAAATGTACTTGAAATCACAAAGGGAGGTGAAGGGAGGACAAATAATAAGGTAGAGAGAGATATGAACAACTCCGAACATATCGGAGAAACCTTAGGCAAAAGCATTTCCCTAAGATAGCATTGAGATCCGACATTTTGGCACACAAAGACAATGTCTCTTCCAACGTTGAGATGCCAGCCAGTCAATAGAATGATTTTCTAGAAAATGAGACGAAGGACTCGAAAATGCTGCAAAGGGAGAAAAACAAGCAGAATAGGGCAAAAAAAAACTAAGTCCATCGATTTGGATCGAAATCTTATTAAGATTTGAAGAACGAGTGGTCAACCAAGATAAAAGGAAGTTCGAATGAAGGAAAGACACCGAATAGGGCCAACTTGTACGTGCATGAAAGACGAGATAAAAAAATAATTTCCCTCCTCACTTAGACAAGACTTTAGAATCAATAGAGTCTATCAGTAGTCACTCAACTTCAAGACCATTTAACGACATTGACAATGATGCCCTTGTACAGACCTTAGGGAAGAACCATAGAGGGAGGATGAGAGGTTTGGGGTTGCATATGTCAAAAACAAGATTCAAACACGTCACACCTCTCGTTGACGAGGTTTCTTCTATTAATAAGCGTTTCTCGTCCAACGATGAACGTCATTCTAGGCCTTGAAGTGATATAATGGGGCTTTAAAATGAATTTGTAGGTGTGAATGATAAACTTTCATAAATTGTATCCCTTTTAACCAGTCATATGGCCCTACAACCCCCAATGCATCCCGATTTCCTCTTACTTCCTCAAAATTTTCCTTCTTCTCCATTCCCCTCACAAATTTCAGTTCCTCCTTCGTCATTCCCCTTCTCAGCACTCAGCATGCCACAGGTATTTCATTATCTTCAATAATCCACACTGACTATGGTGAGAAATATTATATGAAGGACCTGAGCGGTAAATTTATCGTTGGGGTGTGCACACTCATCTCCGCTCGAGTAGGAACTTTAGTAAAAAATCGGCCATTGAAGTAGGGTGAATGCCAGATCATGGTTGATCAAGTACATGTCGATCGCGAATATGCTCCAGCACACGTCAACAGTGGAGAAGGGAATTTGTTGAAAAATTATTTAAACTCTTTTACCACTTGGGTAGTTTTTTGTTTGATGAAGATGTAATATTTTTCTTATGTTGTAATAATATCACTAGAAAAATGTATTTAATTCGAGTTTAAGTGATTGTGTAGTATCGTTGATTGGTGTGTTCTTGTATTTTAGTTATTGCATAGTTTGATTGATTGATGCATTGTTGACACAATATTAGTGCTTTGGTTTGAAACTATATTAGTGCTTTACTATGAAAAATGATATATATGCAACATGATATTTATTTTATCATGTTAACAAAGGACTTTGATTTAAAGATTATTAATTTGATTTTCCACAATACAAAGAGTGGGTGGGGGAGACTGACCGAATAGCTAATAGTTGTGTTAAAACCGTTGAAGAAATTATTATCTACGATTTTAAGATACTTTAAAGTCAGAAGATTACATGTCCGTGCACCCATTGTATTAACAGAAAATATAAATATTCAGAAGGTGTTTAGTTACATTTAATAAGGTGAAAAATTTGTCAAGATTATAACAAATGGACATACCAATGGGAAAAATATGTAGCTTATGTTTTCGAAGAATTGTTGGTAACCGACCACATAAGAGAACACCAATGAGTGAAACTGCTAAATGATTCGACAACACATCGTCCATCGACCCACCTAATTGACAATCCTTACGGAGTCCACCATGACCAAAATCACCAACCTATAGAGACAACCAGACAGTGAACAATTTGATACTGAACTATATGGAGATCGAGAATATATATGGTTGAAAGTTGATGTGGCTAGATCATTGGATAAAGATTATGATGAAGATAACTCGGTATTATACACAATGATTGGTTTGCATAATTTGAAGAGTCATTTGGTTTGTTAGGGAACAACATAACCAGAATTCTTATGTGGGTTAGATAAATTCTCCCAAAAGAGAACATGTTACCAGATAATTATCCTACCATGAAGAAGAGCTTGAAGTCTTTAGGATTGAAATAAAAATCTATTCATGCATGCAATCATGATTGCATAATGTACCATAATGAGCTTGAAGATAATGATGAATGTCTAGTATGCGGTGAGCCTAAATATGTCGTTTGGGAGAAGGTAAATGACAAACCAGCAAAATATCAAAAGAGCTCGCAAGTCCCACAAACGGTTTTGAAGTATTTTCCACTTGGGTCACGATTAAAATGTTTTTTTACTATACCGTGGATAGCGGAGTCCATGACATGTCATGCTCGATGCGAGGTGGGTGGGAATCTGATGCGTAATTCTACTGATTCAAGCAATGGTGATGTCGCTTTTACAAAAGGGATATCTGGTAAATTTCAAATGCATGACACCATGAATTTACAAAGGAATCACGCAACGTTCGTCTTGCAATCTCAACCGATGGGTTTAACCCTTTTGGTAATTTAAGTACTAGTCAGAGTTATTGGCCAGTTATCATGACGCCTTCAAATCTCCCTCCAACACTGTGCATGGGAAAGGAGTTCACATTATTATCTCTATTGATAGTTGGGCTGAAGGATCCAAGCAATGATATTTATATATTCTTAGTCACCCCATTAATCCAAGAACTTAAAGAGTTATGGGATAAAGGCGTGACGACATTCGACTCTCATAAGGGTGAAGAGTTCACACTTAAAGTAATGGTGATGTTGGCCATCCATGACCTTCCTTCTTACGGGACCTTATTCGGTTGTAATGCTCATCATTATTATGGATGTCCCATATGTGGGGAGGAAACTGAAGCCACTTAGTTAAAACATAGTAGTAATATGAGTTCCACAAGTCATCGTAGATTTCTATCGACCGGTCCCTCTTTCAGGAATGACTAGTCAAAATTTTATCCTATTGGTCAAGACCGTCGGATGGCACCTGCTCGGCTTTCTAATCAGTAGATAGAGGAGAAGGCGATGTATGCGACGGCTGCATAGTCATAGGACTCCTAATTTGAGTATACGATGAGAATTTGTTAATACTATTAACTTAATAGTTAGACTTAGACTTAAAAACATGGCATCAAAGCATGAAAATGTAAAATAGCCACAAAATTGTCATGTAAGAGTAAGAGAACCTCGCACGGGATTTATGTAACTCATACGAATAGAACACATAGTCATCAAACACCCCGTTTGAGTATACCACTAAAAATTGCGAAAGATTAGACTTAGACTTGAAAACATGTTTTCAAAGGGTGAAAACGTAGAACAATAACAAACTAGTCACGTTAGAGGTATAAACGCCTCACACGGGATGAGTGTAACTCGTAGGAACTGATGGCGTAGTCACGAGACTCCTGATTTGTGTATACGATAAGAATTAATAAGAATTTAGACTTAGGTTATAAATCATGTCGTCAAATGGTGACAACATAAAATAATCACAAAATGGTCTGGTCCTATAAGAGGCATGACCACCTCACATGGGACCAATATAACTCTTCAAAATTGATCGTGTAGTAATGGGACTTTTGATTTTGACTATACGAAGAGAATTTGTAAATGGTTAGACTTTGGCTCAAAAATATGTCGTCAAAGGGTCAAAAACGTAAAATAACCACAAAATGGTCCCGTAAGAGGCACGAGCACCTCGCATGGGACAATGTAACTCGTAGTAACTGATTGTATAGTCACGGGACTCTCAGTTTGAGTATACGATGAGAATTTGTTAATAGTTAGACTTAGACTTAAAAACATGACGTCAAAGTGTGAAAATGTAAAACATTCACAAAACAGTCCCTTAAGAGGATAAGAACCTCTCATGAAACCTATGTAACTCGTACGAATCGATCGCGTAGTCATCAGACACCCCGTTTGAGTATACCATGAGAATTTGCAAACAATTTGACTTAAACTTAAAAATATGTCGTCAAAGGGTGTAAACACAGAAAAACCACGAAACGGTCCCATAAGAGGCATGAGCACCTTACACGGGACTAGTGTAACTCATAAGAACCGATCGCATAGTCATGAGACTCTCGATTTGTGTATATGATGATAATTAGTAAAAAAATTAGACTTAGACTTTAAAACATGTCGTCATATGGTTAAAACATAAAGCAATCACAAAACGGTCTAGTAAGAGGCACGAGCACCTCGTACGTGACCAAGGTAACTCGTAGGAACAGATCGTGTAGTAACGAGACTCCCGATTTTGATTATATGATGAGAATTTGTAAATGGTTAGACTTAGGCTTAAAAACATGTCATCAAAGGGTGAAAACGTAAGATTATCCCATATAAGGCACGAGAACCTCGCATGGGACCAGTGCAACTCGTAGTAACTGATTGTGTAGACACGAGACTCGCAGTTTGAGTATACGATGATAATATGTTAATAGTTAGACTTAGACTTCAAAACATGTCATTAAAGCTTGAAAACATAAAACAACCATAAAACGGTCCCATAAGAGGACGAGAACCTCGCATGGGACCTTTGTAGCTCGTACGAACCAACTGTGTAT
The DNA here is from genome assembly GCA_949130495.1 of Sambucus nigra. Taxonomy (NCBI): domain Eukaryota; kingdom Viridiplantae; phylum Streptophyta; class Magnoliopsida; order Dipsacales; family Adoxaceae; genus Sambucus; species Sambucus nigra. The sequence continues at coordinate 101,771,300 of OX422211.1, read as the reverse complement.
TCACCAGACACCCCGTTTAAGTACACCATGAGAATTTTCAAACGATTAGACTCTAAAAAACTGAATGTCGACGGCGTGTGATATAGATTTAAATAGATTCACAAGTTTCCAATTAAACCTTATTTAAATAGAGTATATTTTTAAGCAAAATTAAATCAGCGCCAAACCAAGTAACTACATGTGTGCGTGTGTCAAACCATAAATAAATAAAGCATGCGACACAAGTTTAAGGAAAAATCCCAGAAGGGCAAAACCTTTTATTTTTAGAACTCTGACAAGTTTACAAGACCAATGACTTACATACAATCTTTCTTTTGCCCACAAGAGTAATGCATGGTGTCTTCGACAAACCTCCAAAGAAACGGCTAGAAATAAATCAACAATGGTTCACACGAAGCTATACCATAAGGATCGCAATCCTAAACACGCAGTCTTCTCGGTGTAGGTTATCCTCCCCACAAGAGTAAACAACAACAAACTATGTTCTTTGAACACCAAAACAATTCACCTAAGCAAATGGGATTTTTATGAATTGAAAACAAAAAAGGGATTAAACCCTAAAGGAAGAAGCCAAAAGAATTCTACAAATCGCAGTTTTTTTGTTCTGTAACACGCTGGGACTTCTAAATGAAAACAAAACCATTTAATGAGTATTTATAAAAAATTGCGCCGCCTCGATAGTAGAGCTCGTTCGAATAAGAAATAGGTGTCGCTCGAACGAAGGATGCGTGTCGTTCAAATGACATCGCGCGACATACCAATCTTTGCTCGAATGAGATGCTGATCTCGCTTGAATGACCTGGACATAAAAAAAATATTATTTTAATATCTACTCCAACACTTAGAAAACATACTCATTCACAAAATTTGACGAAAAAGTCCGCTTCAACACTTAGAAAATATTTTGTAAAAATATGCCAAAGCTCTAAGTGGAAAGTTAAGGTATTTAAAACTCAAACTTACCAAAGTAAACTTTACGGAGTCTTTTTGATGAAGAACTTGATAGATTCAGATCCGTCTTAATGTAGATGCTCTTGAACTTCTTCGACGGTTGTAACGGTATACGACATAATAAATTGTGACGGACATTCATAAAAATATGTCCTTATAGACTCAGGCTTAAAAATATGTAATCAAAGGGTGAAAATGTAGAACAACTACAAAATGGTCCCACAAGAAGCATGATCACCTCACACAGAACTAGTGTAACTCGTAGGAACCGACTACGTAGTTAGGAGACTCCCGATTAGTGTATACGATGAGAATTGTTAAAAATTTAGACTTAGGCTTAAACATGTCGTCAAATGGTGAAAACGTAAAATAATCACAAAATGGTCCCGTAAGAGGTACAAGCACCTTGTACAGGACCTATGTAACTCGTAGTAACTAACTGCGTAGTCACGGGACTCCTAGTTTGAGTATATGATGAGAACTTATTGACAATTACACTTAGACTTAAAAACATACCGTCAATGGGTGAAAATGTAAAATAACCCAAAAACGGTCCCAAAAGAGTCACGAGAACCTCGCACGGGACATATGTAATTCATACAAACCGATCGTGTTGTCAATAGAATTTCTGTTTGAGTATACCACGATAATTTGCAAATGGTTAGTTTTAAGCTTAAAAGCATGTCGTCAAAGGATGAAAACGTAAAACTGCCACAAAATGATCCCGTAAGAGGCACGAGCACCTCGTACAGGACCAATGTATTTCGTACGATCTAGTCGCATAGTCACCGGACTCTCGGTATGAGAATACAACGAGAATTTGGAAATATTTAGACTTAGGCTTTAAACCATGACGTCAAATGCTAAAAACTTGAAATGGCTATAAAACCATCCCGTAAGAGGCATGAGCATGTCGTACCGGACCAATGTAAATTGTAAGAACCGATCGCGTCGTCACTGGACTCCCATTTGAGTATACGACGATAATTTTCAAAAGGTTAGACTTAGGCTTAAAAATATGTCGTCAAAGAGTGAAAATGTAAAACAACCACGAAATGGTCTCATAAGAGGCATGAGCAAGTCGCGCGAGACTAATGTAACTCGTAGGAATCAATCACATAGTAACGGGACTCTCGATTTTGAGTATATGATGAGAATTTGTAAGCGTTTAGACTTAGGCTTAAAAACATGTCGTCAATGGGTGAAAGTGTAAACAAACCACAAAACGGTTCCGTAAGAGGTAGGATCACCTCGTACAAGACCAGTGTAACTCGTAGTAACTGAATGTATAGTCATGAAACTTGCAGTTTGAGTATATGATGGAAATTTGTGAATAGTTAGACTTAGAATTAAAATCATGATGGCAAAGTGTGAAAATGTAGAATAATAACAAAACGGTCCCGTAATAGGATGAGAACCTCTCATAGGGCCTATGTAACTCGTACGAACTGATCGTATAGTCACCAGACACCCTGTTTGAGTATATCGCAAGAATTTGCAAACGTTTAGACTCAGGCTTAAAAACATATCGTCAAAGGGTGAAAACATAGAACATCCACAAACGGTCCCGTAAGAGACACAGACACCTCACACGGGACCAGTGTAACTCGTAGGAGATGACCGTGTAATCATGACAATCTCCATTTGTGTATATGATGAGAATTAGTAAAAATTTATACTTAGTCATTAAAACATGTCTTCAAATGGAAAAAACATAAAACAATCACAAAACGGTCCCATAAGAGGCGCGAACACCTCACACGGGACTAATGTAACTCGTAGGAACTGATCATGTAGTAACGGGACTCCCGATTTTTAGTATACGATAAGAATTTTTAAACGATTAGACTTAGGATTAAAAATATGTCGTCAAATTGTGAAAACATAAAACAACCAAAAAATGGTCCCATAAGAGGCACGAGCACCTTGCACAGGGAAAATGGAACTCATAGAAACTGATCGCATAGTCACGAGACTACCAGGTTAAGTATACCATGAGAATTTGCAAACGGTTATACTTTAGCTTCAAAATTTACTGTGAAATCGTCAAAATGTAAAATAACCACAAAACGGACCTATAAGAGGCACGAGCACCTCACACAAGCCCTGTGTTAACTCGTAGGAACTGACTGTGTAGTCACGGGACTGTCAGTTTGAGTATACAATGAGAATTTGTAAACAATTAGACATATACTTAAATGCATACCGTCAAAGGGTGAAAACATAAAATAACCATAAAACGGTCCCGTAAGAGGCACGAGCACATCACACGGGACCTATGTAACTCCTACAAATCGACGGTGTAATCATTAGACTCCCTGTTTGAGTATACCAAGAGAATTTACAAATGATTAAATTTAGGCTTAAAAACATGTCTCCATAGAGTGAAAGTGTAAAACAACCACAAAACAGTTCCGTAAGATGATCGAGCACCTTACATGGGATCAATGTATCTCATACGAGCTAGTTGCATTTTCACCGGACTCTCGATTTGAGTATTTAATGAGAATTTGAAAAAAAATAGACTTAGGCTTTAAAACATGTCGTCAAATGGTGTAAACTTCAAACAACCACAAAAAAGTCTGATAAAAGGATTGAATACCTCACACGAGACCAATATAAATCGTAGGAACCGATCGCGTAGTCGTCGAACTCCCAGTTTGAGTATACGATGATAATTTCCAAACGGTTAGACTTAGGCTTAAAAACATGCCGTCATAGGGAAAAACATAAAATAACCACAAAATGGTCCCGTAAGAGGAATGAGCAACTCGCACGGGACCCATATAACTCGTTGGAATCGATCGCATAGTAACGGGACTCATGATTTTGAGTATATGACGAGAATTTGTAAACGGTAAAACTTAGGGTTAAAAACGTGTCGTTAGAGTGTGAAAATGTAAAACAATCACAAAACGGTCCCGTAAGAGGCACGAGCACCTCGCATGGTACCAATGTAACTCGTAGTAACTGACTACGCAGTCACGGGACTCCCAGTTTGAGTATACGACGATAATATGTTAATCGTTAGTCTTAGGCTTAAAAACATGTCATCAAAGCTTGAAAATGTAAAACAGCCACAAAACGGTCCCATAAGAGTTCGAGAATCTCGCATGGGACCTATGTAACTCATACGAACCGACCGCGTATTCACCAGACACCCCGTTTAAGTATACCATGAGAATTTGCAAATGGTTAGGTTTAGGCTTAAAAACACTCCATCAAAGGGTGCTAACATGAAATATACACAAAATGGTTCCGTAAGAGGCACAAGTACCTCGCACAGAACGAGTGTAACTCATAGAAACTGACCGCATAGTCACGAGACTCCCGATTTGTTTATACAATGAGAATTTGTAAACATTTAGGATTAAAAACATGCTATTACAGGATGAGAACATAAAATAACCACAAAACGGTCCTGTAAGAGGCACGAGCACCTCGCACGGGAGCATTGTAACTCGTAGGAATCGATCGCGTAGTCACCGGACTTCCATTTTGAGTATACGATGAGAATTTGTAAAAAGTTAGACTTAGGTATAAAAAGAAGCCTCCTAATGGTGGAAATGAAAAATAGCCCGAAAATCATCCCATAAGAGGCACAAGCACCTCGTACGGGACCAATATAACTCGTAGGAACTGAACGCGTGCAAACCAACTGCGTAGTAACAGAATTCCCAGTTTTAGTTTACAAGGAGAATTTGCAAAAATTTAGACTTAGTGTTTAAAATAGGTCGTGATAGGGAGAAAACGTAAAATATCCACAAAATGATTCCATAATAGGCACGAACTTCTCGTACGGGACCAATACAACTCATATGAATTGACCGCATAGTCACTGGATTCCCGATTTGAGTATACGATGAGAATTTGGAAAAATTTAGACTTTGGTTTAAACATTATTTGATTACTGATATCTTTATTGTTTTGTAGCTTATATTTTTATACAGGTTAATGCTTCAGCATTATATTTTATTCACATGGAACACGTAAACAAGCCAACGATTTAAGATAGGTAAATTATTTATTTATTGTTGTTTTTTACATGAGAGATTATTTAAAAAAAATCTGGTCGTGCGGGCTTTGTGTTGATTAAACAGGTTGGTTTTCATGTATAAACAAAGGAGACTCTATCGAATTTTTTTAAAAAATGTAAAGAATTATTGATATGCGCGATAGTTGTTTTCAATTTTTTATGGTCGTGCAGGCTTTTGTGTTGATTAAAAAAGTTGGTTTTTATGTATAAACAAATGAGACTTTGTCGATTTTTTTAAAAATTATAAAGAGTTGTTGATATGCGAGATTTTAATTTTAATTTTTTATGGACGAGTGTTGATTAAACATGTTGATTTTCATATATAAAATAAGGAGATTCGATCGATTTTTTTTTAAATTATAAAAGTTGATATGATTAGCTAATATATTTGGATATTTAATTTTACTATAATATTATTTTGATAATATAATTATTTATTGATTGCAGATTGTACACAAGAAGTTGAAGAGACATGTTTTTTAGCGTGTCTACTATATGTGACATTGAGAAATGTTTTTGTAGCGTGACAACTATATTTATGTTCTTAATTTAAGGACGATTTTTCTGTTGACAATTGTATTTCTTATTAATTAGCATAATTTTGTACTCATTTAAGTATTTTAACTTTTATGTAGTTTAATGGAAGAAATTGTTATTGAATACGTGTTTTAATGAATGCAATTGATATATTGTGTTTATGATTGGATAATTTAACTTATAATTAAAAATAGACGTAATTTATTATTGTTTCCTAAAGTATATAATAATATAATTGTTTATAATAATTTTTTTCCTGAATTGGGACAGTTGTAAACTATCCCCAATACCCATTGTGTATTAATTGAGAATACATTTTGGGACGGTTATAATCCGTCCCTAATACCCATTTTGTATTAATTGAGAATACCTTTTGGGATAGTTCTAAGTCATCCTAATTAGGGTTACTAGAATCTGAGTAGTATTAGGGATGCTTTATCCGTCCCGAATACTACTCACGGGAGCGAGAATTTTTTCGCGAGAATACCTTTGGGACAAAAAAATCCATCCCTAATGCCAAATGTAGAGCATCCATGAATTAACATTTAAGAGAGAAAAAATCGTCCCTAAAATATTTGCGATGCCTAGTATAAGGGACGAATTTTTGCAATTGCAAATCCGTGATAACTATTCTTTTGGGACGGATTTTGTGCTTTTAGGGACGTATTTTTACCATCCGTAATACCCATTTTTTCTAGTAGTGTATTAAATAATAAATAGTTAAGTACCTTCAACATTTGAGATGAACTAAAAAAAGATAGGTACATTTGTCAATCTTCATTTGAATTTCAATGGCAAGCAACCTATAAGGTTCTTCAACTTAGTAATAAGATCACTCACTAAATCTGCACATCGTTGAGCATCTGGTTAATGATGATATCCCCATACTGAATGTGGGCGTAGGAGCTCCTTGCTCGAGATTTGCTTGCATAAAATGATTGTTATCATATAATTAATTTGAGGTGAAATATTTGTTTTAGTATTTGTCACACCTCGCCTAATAAAATACCGGGCGATCACTCCTGTACCAAATTAAAACAGGAGTTGCATATGGATCATTCTTAGCATCACTGTCGAAAACCAATTTAATTACTAATAACCTATTAGGCTGGCGTCAAAATTTTATTTAACTAATCTTTTTAAGCAAACTAACTAAGTAAAACCATCACACAGTTTAAATAAATGAAACTAAAAAGAAATAAAATAACCGAACACTCGGTTCAATAATAATACAATCAGAATGAATGCCACACTAAAAGGCGGTAAAAGAATAAATAAATGCAATTGGGCTTTTACCCGAGTGTTTATACAGTATCTCGTATCTAGATTACAAGGATAGAAGCGTCTACAGTGAACCTGCATGCATCCACAGCTGCAGTAGCCGATGTCTGACTTGGAGGAATCATCATCCAGGCGTCCCTGTGTCTGGACACCTATATATATATATATACCAAGAAAGGAAAAATAGGAAAACGGGTCAGAGCCCGAGTTGTAAAAATATTTTGCAAGTGCATAAATGCCATTTTTATAAAATATTTTTTTACCTCATATTTAAGTTGGTATCGCACTCCCATGAGATACCCCTTGCCTCTCTTCTAATGGTGCACCCTAATTCATCCGTTTAAAACATCCTAGTTAAGCTACCCCGCCTAAGAAATCTAATTCACCCGTTAGCTAGAAACCTCGACATCCCAAGTACTAAGGGCTAAACTTCTCTCCATTCTCAACACTGCACTGCGTTCGTGCGTGGGGCGTCTCGTGAAGCGAAATCCAAATAAGGAACCCCCCGATACACTACTGCTCGACAACGTCGATCGTCGAGATCCATTAGACCCTCAGCACGTGACGTATATATAAGACTCATATATACAAAGAATAATATATATATATATATATATATATATATATTCATATACATTATTATACTTACTGTTATTTGCATATCATTACACACGTCCAAGTATAATCTCCCGAAATGAGAATTTATCCTTTTTCATTTTATCTCTTTACCCTAATAGAGATATAATGCCTTTTTTTCACACACAAGTAATATACTATACACACAAGTATAATAACCATCCCAACAAGCTATAACTTGAGGATGCGGTCTCTCAATGCTATCATCTTCTAGGGCATCACTCACATACCATCCTAGGGACCAGCGATTGGACTCAATATCACTGACATCGCGGCCAACACACACACAACATCTGGGAAGTGGTCATAGTTTCTCCTTGGAAATGAGACGAAACATACCCACCACGTCTCACCCCTAATAAAAATCACACAATATAACAATGGACACTATGACCTGGGGAATATCCACACCCTGCTCCTCGAGCCAGGGTGCTCACCCTCATCGCGCAACTTCCCAATGATAGTATTAGAGGGGGTATGCTTCACATATATATATATACAGATTTATTACTCCTCAAATGTAGATATGGCTACAATTGCCAATTTCATAATTATTTTCCTACTTCAATATACCTCACACCTTAATCGCTGTTTGGTATTTATATACTCTCCAAATAACCCGATTCATAATCTTATGAGAAGTATATCCTCAACTTATCTTTAACCTATAACCCAATTTCCATCCTAGTCTCCTCGTAAGAGTTACTCACTAATTCCATACACACTTACTTTTTCCCATTCACACGATTATTTAGCTTTAATTGCTCGCTAAAATACTCCCTCGGGTGTCCCTCACTCCGAACATCCATAATTAAAGAAGTCTTGGATTTTACCCAATTAATCCAAGGTATACATTTCACTCCAATAATAATTATTTAAAATTCCTCTCTTATAATTCTGGAAATCCCAATTTTCTAATCCTTTAATTTGTTTATTTTTCTCGAAAATATACCTTAGTACCACACAATTATAACATCCTCTTAGCCCCTATAAATTTCCCCCAAATGGCTAGTGATAATTTCCTAGATGGATACTTATTTCCTGAAATAAATAAACTAGGAACAACTAAATCCGAATTTATCCCATAATTAACCCTAGGCAAAAAGTGCCAAAAATCTTGAAGGGTCGATCGATCGACCCTTGGCCCTCGATCGATCCTTTACCGTCGATGGATCGATCACTTCGAACAACTTCTTCTCCAAGAAGTTGTTTCGATCATTAAAGCTTCTCCCAAGCTTGTGTCTCCTCGCCTAACGTCCCCCAACCTCAATTAACTATATATACACAAACAATAAGGGTTATAACATCCTAGAACCCATTTTCAACAACAATTTTTTATTAAATCCTAAGTTTTCCAATTGGGATTTTTTTCGGGGTTAATCCGTTAACTTTTTCCAAAAACCCGTTTTGGTTCACAAAAACCCATCACAAAAATCTTTGTGATTTATCACTACCAACTATAATATGAGATTTATGCTTAAAGCGAAATAATCAAGTAAACACTAGCCTCGTGAATAAAATCCGACGATCCCGAGTCGAATCCCGCGGAGTTTGGCTAAAACCTCCCCTTTCTTCCTCTTTTATCTCCTCTTTCTTTTCTTGCTTTTCTTTCCCCCTCCCTTGCCTTATATAGGGAGAAAAATGGTTTATTCGTTATTAAACCCAAAAATGACTTGTTTACTCAATCACGAGTACCTATAAGCCCAAAAATTCTCGGAGCCTAAACAATACCCCCGAATACTCTATTCAAACAATCTCGAACATTTCGAGACCAACCGCATAATCAAAATTGCCATCCGAGGTACTTGACCGTAATTCACCATATTAACCCAACACTACTTAATGCGGGTTCTCCCATTAAAACATCATCCTTTGTTTCTTTTCCCAATGGTGATATATAATAACATACTTCGAATCATTTACTTAATCCTAAAAGTAAATATAACATACATCAAACATCATTAAATCTTTGAAAACCTCAAAATTTACTATTCACAAAATTTTCTTAAATTTCCAAATCGCACTTAATTATTAAATTTCCCATAAAAGTGCGGGGTATTACATACTCCCCCCCCCCCCCCCTTACAACGGAATTTCTTCCTCGAAATTCAGATACAACCAATGCTACCAACACTAACCTAAGATTGCTCCACATCCTAATGCTTCCAAGGGAAAGGTACTAACCCAATGGCTCTCAACCATGCACTCATTCGACACTCACCTCTAACCAGGTTTATATGACACTATATTGCTACCACGGTTGTAAAGTGACTCTATCAACGTCACAATGCACCCATCGTTTCTAGTGCCCTATGTAGAAAGACGAGCCTATAGCTGCCGCTCTAATGTCCAAACACGATTCTAAACATCCGCTTACTCTAATGTTTGACCACTCTCGTCAGTGTCATCTCTTATCTTTGGCATGCTATCTCTTTTTGCCCTATACAATTGGATTATCGCCTACCTCTCACGACGTTCCTTTCGACCCATACTAATTCCACTTATACTGCCTCACGACATAATCTTCAACTTACATACTATACCTCTTCTATATCAGACGATATATACCTAATTTACCAATGTGCCCATACACCTTTTAACTTGTGCCTATCAGCACAACCATTGTAAACGTGACACAAGTAACACTCTCTCTAAATATGGGCTTTATTTCCTCGGTGTAATACTCACACATGGGTTTTCCTAACTCGCTGAATTCAATTCTTCACACGGTTAGTCAACCAGTCTTCTTGTGGTTACTCAGATCTGTTTCCTTGCATCGGTGCCACTAATCCTTCCGACATAAAATTCTAATAATCCTACGATCGATGTGTCTCCAACACACGTAAAACTAATACTATCCTAAACTAAATATCCCTAGTGCCTAAGGCCTCTCTCAACTTCTGACATTTGCTCGGTTTCATGCGAGGGACGTCTCGCAAAGCGAAATCCAGACAAGGAACCCTCCCCTTACACTACTTCCTCGCATTGTCGGTCATCGAGACATAACGGACTAAGGCACATGAACAGAACGTCCTAAATCCTATCTCACTAACCTACCCACGTACATCTATCCCTCCATCCTTCCACCTTGGGAAAATGGAAACTCTAACTAATCGATGCACCTACTCCCTTCAAACCTGTCGTGAACATTACACCCAAAACATACTTCTTCCAAAATTTGCCTTTTCATTAAGGCCTCGCTATAATCGTCAAATCAATTTCTCTAACTCCATCTTCACTCACCTACTTGCGGTAAGCGGACCACTTTAGTGCTTTTCCATAGCACTTATATTTCCATAATCTCGTCATCATACAACCCTCAGTCTATAGTGTTTCCTCCACACTATATGATTTATCAACGAAACCAACATCCTCGCATCCTATAACATCTCTCCACTCCAAACGTCGTTAAGGTTCATGCGTGGAGCATCTCGCAAGCGAAATCCAAACAAGGATCCCCTCCAATACACTACTACTTAACTTTGTCGCTCGTGAAGGTCCGTTAACTTCAAATATGCCACTGGGATAAACCCATCCCACTAATCTACAAAATGTGGTCATAAATCTTATTTCCTTCCAGGAGCGACACCACCAGGCGCTTGTACTAACACTAAGTCCTCAACACAAACAACCACGAGCTTAATCTCACAGATTAACAATAAATTCGGCACACCTTAAATCAGATCTATAAGGTCTCCACTCACTCAAATCATAATAACTAAATGTCTACTCATCGAAATTTCCATTTACGCATAATAACAAGGGCGAACTCAACCTGTATCCAAGTGAGATATCGCAACAACTTGTTCCACCCTGGAACTGTGGACAATGTAGTCTTGCAATCATTAGCTTGCTATCATTCTGATCAATAAAGAATATTTTATACTCAGAATAATACCATACTCGTATTTTACACATAAAACGAGTAGTAAAAACTAGATATATACACAAAATATCAACACCTAATGTTATAGCGAATGAAAGAAAATATGATTCCGCTACTGCGAAAAAACACATAAATATGCACTATATTAATGTTATCGATACTGCCACAAAACTCAAATTACACACATGAATCTAGGGTTTTCGAAATACCACGACTCTATCTAGTCACACCAAATATACCTCCTCCATCTGAGGTAAAACTCATAATAATAACTTCATCAGTCAATCAAACCAAACCATTTTAATCGATGCCCCACCTCGGCACCCTATTCCTTTAATTTATATTAGGCAAGGACTACCCATGTGGTTCTATACTCCACATAGAGACCTATCCCCATATCTGGCCACCCTGACCATACTAAGATTATCAGTATCTCGGACTCTATTGCCTCGATGCTGACAATCGCCTTCATAGTCCCCCTTCACTTCTTCATTATAAGAAAGCTCTACTATTGGCTTCAGTAGCCCTGGTTCCATGAATTTCCCGGGAGGATGTCCACTAATGGGTTCCATGGAAACAAATGCTCCATAAGTGTTAGCAACACTTATTCAGCATACCTATCCTTTCACTGAAGGACCCCTGTCTTCATTGTACCTACCTTACTTCGGTACAAAGCTTACTTATCCTTATCACTCTTGATTCACTGTCGGCATATGACCGATCCTTATGTGAATAATCCAAAGACTGCATTCTCTTCATTACTGATAACCCAAAGGAACTAACGGTTGTATCCATTCGTAAGATCCATCTATGAGCTAAACATCCTCCTCCCTTACACATGGTGACTACCATTCCCACCATTTCAATATTGCTCCCATGAGTGAAAATTTTCCTCAAATTTTCACATATGGTTATTTTTTTTTCCATAACATGCTCTAAGCTTCCACTGTGTAAAGATACACCGACTCCGTATGACTTAAACCTCAACATATGGTCCTTGTTGAAGACCTTTCGAACTTCTTTCCATTTTAATTTTACCGGGTAGTTCAAGTTTAACACCACTTCATACTACAATGTTACTTGGATACTCATGACTACAATACTCTAGTAGTCCCCACAACAATCCTTAGCAAATGCCACAAGGTAAGTGACCTCTGCTGCGGTCCTAGTCCCTGACTTAACTAGCTGTTCCAGCTAAGCCCTGCCTCCTGCTGCTTTCATCACGACCTTCCCTAGCCGCCCTTCCTCGATCAGCACAGGAACCTCAAATGAGCACGCAAAAGATTATGATATTCTTACATACTGGCGGCAGAATGAAATCTCACAAGAGGAATCAACAATCCTATTTCCTACGGCTCTATATCAAATTGAAAACAACGCTGAAAGCGTAGTACGTTAGTACAGATTCCTAAGGACACTTGAACTTTATGCTCTGATACCATCTGTGACAACCCACCTAAAATACCGGGCGATCACTCCAGTACCAAATTAAAATAGGAGTCGCATATTGATTGATATGCCCCAAGTGTGATCTCGGCGCAGAGACACCAGCCTCGGCCGAAGTTATGGCCGACACTGGATGAGCCTTGGGCATGCGACATCAGCCCTCGGCCATAGCAAGGTCGGCCCAGGCCGACACTAACAACAGCCTCTCCAAAGGACATTGCACGTATCATAAGGACCAACAGCACTCTCTTACACCTGGGAATGGCAACCTCGACCAGATATAGGCCGAGCTCGTAAGAAGCCTTTCTACCAACAACCTCATCAAGACATCAGTCGATGCTCCAAGCATAATCCAGCTCAACCTCGAACAATGCCGACCCTTTTTCCATTATCTCGGCTTAATATGAGCCGAGACCTTCATGGCCACCTCGGCTTGAACGAGCACCAAGACTTCTCAACCTCGGCCTCTCCCAAGCCGAGGTCATGCACCAAGCACAATAGCCGAGCATCTGCTGACATTTGGATAAGGTCACGTGGACACAAATCAGTTATAATAAGATTATTCCCCCACACGTGGGGAATATTTCATCATCATTATCTACATGAAACAGTGACAGGTGGCCTCCCCATATTGGTGAGGCTAACACACACATGCATATTACGTGCATGGGGGGTGAATTACACCCCCTAGGTACTATATATAGAGGTCATCCTCTACCTTGCAAAGGATCCCCGAAATTAACAACCCTAGCTGAAACTCTGTCTCAACACACAGTTGAGAGAGAAAGCTTAAGAGATTGTAACTATGGCCATTAGAGCCCTCATACAGTGATACATATCATACACTTGCACAGTGGATGTAGGCCTAATTGGCTGAACCACTTATATTCCTGTGTGAATCCTCTTCTCCTCACCTTCTTCTACTATATGTGTATGTACCCTTATACTGCCATTGTTAACACTGAATTGAGCTCACAAACACCTTGAAGGGTGGTGTAGTTTCCTGCATCATCATTTTGGCACCCTCTATGGGAACGAGAGAAGCTGTCTCTTCCTCTTCTTCAGCTTAACCTCACCAGAGACTCTGGTGGTGAACCAGGCACCACCCCTCGCGTGGAGCTGTTTCACCATTGAAAGAGGTCCAGTGATGTACTAAGCTCATCTGCTACTCAAGGCCTATAGTGTTAGCGTATGGCAACAGAATTACCGCCACCCGGAGGTGGGGGGCCTATCTCAAGTCAGGCGCCGCCCCAGTCCGAAATGGTGGAGGTAGCCACAACATTGAGGTCTTTGGATGCAACACAACAAGCTATATAGGAGCAATTTGCACAGCTCAACCAAACTATGATGAGGCCACCTGGAGTCTCACTGGATATGATCACTCCGACGGCTGTTCAGCCTCATCCAGATGCCAAGGGACCACCCCAGGCACCAATGAAGGATCAGCCCGCACCTCAGCGGAGAAGGGACGTTGCTGACCCTAGGCGCTTACGCCTAGGGAGGCAAGGAAACCCTTGCCCAGAGAACATGTATGATGATCTAGAGGCGGAAGAGGCCCCGGAAGACCGTTGGGAGCCGTATGAGGTGTTGAATAATACTGTACGACCCCTCCAGCAAAGTCAAGGTTGTATCGGCCGAAGGGGTGAAGAGGCTCAACAAAGAGGGTCAGTCTTTGATCGGTTGAGAAGAGGGTCAGCCTTTGAGAGGTTGGGCCCGATGAATGACCTAAGACACAGGTTGTCGAGATCGAGGAGTGCAGTAGGCTCTCAGAGTGGAAACAGACAGGGTCGGCCAGACCAAGGCCGATACTGTGAAAGAAGAGGCAGGGAACAATAAGAGGTTAACAGCTGACGTGCTACGATAGGGGAACCCTCGGTACATCCCATGGAGGTGGCTGGGGACAACCTCGTCCAGGTCGAGTGCCGAAGACCATGGAATGACTCTATCCAGCGCCTTGAGGAGAAGATAGAAGATCTCATTAAAAGCAGGGACCCATTGCAAAGGGGTTACTTAGAGGGCTCTCCATTTGTGGCTAGGATAGCGGGCTTCCCAACCCGAGCCAAGTTCAAACCTCCCGCGGTGTCTCCCAAGTATGGTGGCAGCACCAACCCAGTACACCACATCGAGATGTATTAGTCGTCAGCAGACATCTACTCGATACCCGATGAGATGAAGTGCAGGGCCTTCTTTGGGACCTTAACAGGGGCAGCACAGAGCTGGTTTACCTCCCTTCCGAAGAACTCAATTGAGAACTTTAAAGGCCTGGCTGAACGATTCATCCACAACTTCTGCTTTGGGGTGAGACCTCAAAAAAAGTTTACTCACCTGCTGCATGTCAAGCAGGGCAAGGACGAGAGCCTAAGAGACTACATAGCCAGGTTCAATAAAGAGAAGTTGGAGGTCAAAGATTATGAAGAGAATATAGCCATGACCGCCCTCATAGGGGGGCTACAAAAGAGGAAGCTGTTGTGGAAACATGCGGAAGACCCCCCAAGGTCTATGGCGGAGCTCCTGGAAATCGCAAGGAAAGTAATGAAAGCGGAAGAGGCAATGGCCGCGAAGTATGAGGATGAAAACCGCGGTAGTAGTGGAAAGTCCCAAAAGAAGAAGGATGGGAAGAAGAGGTCAGGTGATGACAAGTTCGCCAACTATACTCCTCTGACTGTGAGCTGTGAGCACATCCTCAGCGAGATTAAGAATGATAGGACTTTGAGATGGCCAGAGAAACTGAGAGCCCCACCACATAAGAGGAACAAAAACCTATGGTGCGAGTTCCACCAGGACCATGGCCACGTCACGGACAGATGCTTCGCCTTAAAAGATGAGATTGAAAAGATGTTAAAATCTGGAAATTTGAGGAAGTATGTAGACGGTAAGTCTCCTAAGGGTGGAAGAGATGACCCTAAGAAAAGGATAAATGACAGATGTCGTGACAACGTTCCAGCCAGAAGAGACGATGATTCAGAAGGTGATGACGAAGACGATCCGGATCTTCCGCCGAAAGATGACAACACCCCGGTGAAGAGGGTTGGTATGATCTCGTTTAGTGTTGACACCATATGCGAAGGATTTCCAGGAGGTGGCTCTGAGGTAGCTGATAGGAAGGCTCACGTGGCCGAGGCCAAGTCAGTGGCCAAACTTAAAGCTCTGAATCTAACGTCTTCCGATATAGTGCAGAAGAGGAAGAAGGTGGACATGGACACCCTTGTAGTTGGATTCTCCAGACTCGACTTCAAAGTTATCTTAGCCCCTCATAATGACCCTTTGGTAATAACGACAAGGGTGCATGGGTGTGAGGTGCAGAGGATCCTTGTAGATGGGGGGAGCTCGGCAGACGTGATGTTTTGGCCTTGCTTCAAGATCCTAGGTCTTAGTAGGGAAAGGTTGGTACCCTATCATCACCCATTGATAGGCTTCAGTGGTGAAAAGGTCCACCCCTTGGGCATGTATGAGATGGACATACGGATGGGCGATGAGTGGTCTAAGAGGCTGACCAAGAAGATAATTTTTTTCATCATGGACGAGAACGTATTTTCGGCCTATAACCTCATCATAGGAAGGGTGGCCCTTAAAGAGTTTGAAGTTGTGCCGTCGACGGTCCATCAGATGCTAAAATTTCCGACCCCCTATGGGTTAGGGGAAGTGCAAGGTGACCAGACCACAGCGCGAGAATGTTACTTCAACTCGACTAAAGAGAGAGAGGCCCATAAGAGGGAAACCACCATTTCTAGCATTGATACACTTGACCCAAGGGATTAGATAAAGTTGAATAAGGGAGAGGCTGCGGAAGAGGTAGAATCCCTCATCCTCAATGAGGACGAGCCGGAAAAAACCATCCAGGTCGGTAAATCCCTAAAGACAAAAATCAAGCAAGAGCTCGTAAACTTCCTCAAGAGGAGACAGAGTGTCTTCGCATGGAGTCATGCAGACATGCCCGACATCGACCCTGAAGTTATAAGTCACAAGCTCAACGTGACCAAAGATGCCAAGCCTATCAAATAGAGATGAAGAGTCTACTCTATGGATAAGTACAACATCATCCGAGAAGAGGTCAAAAAATTAGAAGAGGCTGAGTTTATAAGAGAAGTTACATACCCGGAGTGGTTATCGAACGCAGTCATTGTGCCCAAGGCCAATGGGAAGTTGAGAATGTGTGTTGATTTCACTCACCTGAATAGGTCTTGTTCAAAAGACAAATATCCCCTACCTCGAATAGATCAGATGGTGGATGCTACAGCGGGTCATGAGCTCATGAGCTTTATGGATGCATATTCAGGCTACAACAAGATCTTCATGGATGCTGAAGACTCTCTGAGAAGACAACTTTCATTACCGATAAAGGGACGTACTGCTACAAAGTTATACCCTTCGGTCTGAAAAATGTAGGGGTAACATACCAACGTCTTGTGAATAAGATGTTCGAAGAACAAATAAGTAAGACTATGGAGGTGTATGTAGATGATATGCTAACAAAAAGATTGAAAGCTTGCACCCATGTAGCAGACCTTGAGAAGACCTTCGATGTTATGGATTCATACAGAATGAAACTCAACCCAGCGAAGTGTGTCTTTGGAGTAGGAGCTGGTAAGTTCCTGGGATTTATCGTCAACCAGAGAGTAATTGAAGCGAACCCTGAGAAAATCAAAGGATTGCTTGACATGAAGACACCTAGGAGTATCAAGGATGTTCAAAGACTCACGGGGAGAGTGGCTGCACTTAACAGATTTGTCTCTAGGGCAACGGACAAGTGTCTTCCATTCTTTAAAGTGCTTAGGAAGGCCTTCCAGTGGTATGAAGAGTGTGAAGAAGCCTTCAACCAGCTCAAGTCTTACTTGAGGTTCCCCTTGTTGCTATCTCGACCCATCGCAGGAGAAAAATTATATGTGTATCTGGCAGTCTCCGAATCACCCATTAGTGCAGCCATAATACGAGAAGACGCTGGGATCCAGAAGCCTGTGTATTTAAACAGTAAGGCCCTACAAGGTTCTAAACAAAATTACCGTCGCATGGAAAAGCTAGCTTACGCCCTGATACATGCTTCGAGGAAGATGAAGCCTTACTTCCAGGCCCACTCCATGGTTCTCCTTACTGACTCCCCACTAAGACAGGTCCTACATAAACCTGAGAATTTTGGGAGGTTGATGACATAGGCCATTGAGTTGGGGGAGTATGATCTTACCTACCAACCTAGGACGGCCATCAAAGGGCAAGTCCTCACAGACTTTGTCACTGAGTTCACATGGGAAGAGGCCGAGGCAGAGAATGTCCTAGAGGGTGTTAATAATCGTAGTGTCTTTCGAAATTCGGAAGAGACGACACCAAACATCTTCTAAGATTAGGAAGAGGTCGCGTCCAATAGGGCCAGGAGTAGAGTCGTGGAGAACGAGGAAGATCGGTACCTCTTCAAGTAAGGAGTCATGTCAGAAGGGGTATTCTCATCGGATACAAACATTTGGAGCCTCTTCGTTGATGGATCTTCCTACGACAGTGGAAGCGGTGCAGGGTTGATACTCTCGGCTCCAGATGGTGCCAACATTGAATACGCTTTGAGATCAACTTCCAGGCTTCTAAAAACGAGTCCGATTATGATGCCATGATAGCAGGTCTCTCATTGGTAAAGACTCTTTGCATAAAGAGACTCCTACTCCACAGCAACTCAAGGTTAGTTATCAATCAAGTACTGGGAGTCTATGAGGCAAAAGATGAAAGGATGGCCAAGTATCTAAAAAGGGTGAGAACGATGTTAGAACATTTTAAAGAAGCAAGACTGAAGAGGGTGCCTCGACAAAGTAAGAGCCACACAGATGCATTGGCGAGGTTGGCCTCGGCAACGAAGATAGATGTTAGAAGGACCATTCCGATCGAGGTCTTGGGGAAGGCAACCATTGAGGAAGAATAGGTATGTAACCCTTATCACAATTTGAACCTAGGAGACTCATGGATGGACCCCCTCGTCAGATATATCAGAGAGGGAGAGCTACCTGAATCCAAGTTAGAGAGGAGGAAATTGAGATATAAGGCTGCCAAGTTCTTGGTAGTAGGAGACGTCCTGTAAGAGAACGGATTCCTACTACCTCTCCTCAGATGTGTGCACCCCACGGAAGTTCCCCGGGTCTTACAGGAAGTTCATGAGGGTTCTTGCTCTAGCCACATAGGAGGAAGACCCTTGGCTAAAAGAATCATCACACAGCGGTACTGGTGGCCAACCTTGTCCAAGGACGCTGCGGCCTATGTGAGGAAATGTGATAAATGTCAAAGATTCGTTGCCATCCCTCATCAACCTCATTAGCTTATGACGTCAATCACTTCTCCATGGCAATTTGCAGTATGGGGGATTGACTTAGTAGGACCCCTACCAAGAGCTGCCAACAATTATAGATTCTTGATGGTTGCCATCGACTATTTTTCAAAATGGGTGGAGGCAGAGCCGATGATAATGATCATAGATAAAAAGACCTGCCAATTTATTTAGAGGAATATCATATGCAGATACGGCCTCCCAAACACTCTCATCTCGAACAATGAGACCCAGTTCAAGAACTCCTCTTTCGAAAAGTACTGCCTAAGAGTGGAGATAAAGCAGTTCTTCTGATCTCCTGGCCGACCTCAGGCAAAACGGTCAGACCAAGGTCACAAATAGAAAAATTCTCGATGGAATTAAGAAGAGGTTAGAAGATGCGAAAGGAAGATGGGCTGAAGAGGTCTACTCTTTGCTATGGACCTACAGAACCACGATAAGGACACCGACAGGAGAAACCCCGTTCATGTTGGCACATGGTTCAGAGGCTGTCATACCCACAGAAGTAGGGCTTCCAACTCATAGGGTTCAGACCTATGACCCTGATAAAAATAGGGAAGAAAGGAGGCTGGACCTATATCTAATTGAAGAAAGAAGAGAAGATGCAGAGGTTAGATAAGCAGCTTACCAACAGAGGGCATCAAAGTTATACAATCAGAGGGTGAAGTCAAGGCCCATTGCAGTGGGAGACTTAGTGCTGAAAAATACCTTACAGAAAGCAAATAAACTCCACCCAAACTGTCATGATCCCTACAAAGTGACAGAAGAGGTAGTGCCTGGCACCTACAGGCTAGAAAACCTAGAAGGAGAACCTTTCGCTAACCCATGGAATGCTGATCACCTAAAGAAGTACTACATATGATGTTGCAAAGAGTTTATGTAAATGTACCTTCTATTATGAAGAGGTTGTTAATAAAAGATCAGTTCCCATGGTGGTCCTTACTTCATTTTGCACTTATGTCAGATTTTATGAGGGTAACATCATAGGTGATGACCTCGGACCTTCATAACACCATTCAGTGGTGACGAGGTCTGAGCTCAGACACCATAATAGGATGACCTCAGACCCTTAACATCATTAATTTGGTGAGATTAATTAAGAGGATAACATCTTAGGTGATGACCTCAGACCTTCATAACACCATTCAGTGGTGACGAGGTCTGAGCTCAGACACCATAATAGGATGACCTCAAACCCTTAATATCATTAATTTGGTGAGATTAATTATGAGGATAACATCTTAGGTGATGACCTCAGACCTTCATAACACCATTCAGTGGTGACGAGGTCTGAGCTCAGACACCATAATAGGATGACCTCAGACCCTTAACATCATTAATTTGGTGAGATTAATTATGAGGATAACATCTTAGGTGATGACCTCAGACCTTCATAACACCATTCAGTGGTGACGAGGTCTGAGCTCAGACACCATAATAGGATGACCTCAGACCCTTAACATCATTAATTTGGTGAGATTAATAATGAGGATAACATCTTAGGTGATGACCTCAGACCTTCATAACACTATTCAGTGGTGACGAGGTCTGAGCTCAGACACCATAATAGGATGACCTCAGACCCTTAACATCATTAATTTGGTGAGATTAATTAAGAGGATAACATCTTAGGTGATGACCTCAGACCTTCATAACACCATTCAGGGGTGACGAGGTCTGAGCTCAGACACCATAATAGGATGACCTCAGACCCTTAACATCATTAATTTGGTGAGATTAATTATGAGGATAACATCGTAGGTGATGACCTCAGACCTTCATAACACCATTCAGTGGTGACGAGGTCTGAGCTCAGACACCATAATTGGATGACCTCAGACCCTTAACATCATTAATTTGGTGAGATTAATTATGAGGATAACATCATAGGTGATGACCTCAGACCTTCATAACACCATTCAGTGGTGACGAGGTCCGAGCTCAGACTACTAATGTATTGTAAGCAGACACCATTGCAATATGACCAAGAGTAAAAACATCACGACATTCAATAAAGAAAATAAAGATGATCTTCCTCAGAGATTAAAACATTTAGAGATTATAAGTATTCAAAGGTTACAAAGTGGAAAAGTAAGACCCACAATAATTAAGAAATTATAGATTTTCAAGGATTACAGACAAGCTTCACAATGTCATGGGTTACAAACATTGTTCAGAAATTCTCTAAGGGTTTGAGGGGGGAATACTAGTATCTTCGGCTTGGTTAGGTTGAACAACATTGGTCACCTCGGCAACATCATCATGATGGTCTGCCCCTCCAACCTCAGTACCGTCCAACGTGGCAGTCTCGGCAGGTGCGGCAGCCTCCTCCTCAACCTCCTGAAGGGACTGGGAAAACTGAGGATCAACAAAGCCAAGGCCTATGAAGTCAGAGGCTTTCAAAGTGCCAACCTCCCTCTCCTTGACATCAGCCCACTTAATAGTGGCTTTGATACCTCTTTCAAGGTATTCAAAGCCGAAGCTGATAAACTCATCAGAGGTTTTATAGTCAGATATTACCCTCTCAGAGGCATCATCAAGGGCTGCCTTAACGACCGAGCTGACCTTCTACTGCAGAACATCATCCTTGGCCTTCAGAGCTACAGCATGGTCCTTGTTAAGCCGAGAGATGTCCCTCTCCAACCCCTTCACCTTCTTGTCAGACTCAACCCACTCAGACTTCAGGCGGTCAATTTCTGCGTTCAAAGTACTTTGGACCTTCTCGACCTCTTGACCCTTTTGGATGAGGGGCAACTTCCTTAGAGTCCAATTGGAGAGGTGGTGCATAGCTTCCAGGCCCTGCATATTTTGTGATTATGAATGAGTTGAAGAACATTCAGAGGTTACACTTAGGAATTGGAAAGAAAAATGAGGTCATACCTGAATGGATCTGTGAATGCCGAACTCAACCATTAAAGGAGTATCAAGTGACCTGAAGAAGCGCTTGTCGACCTCGATCATTGTAGAGCCGAAGGAATCTAGGGCCTGAAGACTATGGCCGATTATGCTGTCAGTAATCTTCAACTGTTCTAGACGAGCCGATAAGGCGTCTGCTAAAGCGATGGGGATGGCAGTATCAGCATTCCTTTTCTTCGGCCTCTGATCCTTAGGGGCATAATCAGCTGGAACACTCTTCTTTGTGTCTTGGGGATTTGAGGTAGAGGGAGCTGAGGGAGGATCATTAAGGCCAGCTTTCTTTGCAAGTCTCGTCAAGATGGGTGCAGCCATTTCCTAGAGTTCGTCTGAGATATCCTTTGGGCGCTCTGCAAAAAATTAATAGATATGGGTTAGAAGATCAGACATAAATCAACTCAGAGGGTCAACTTCAAATAGAAAGCACTTACCAAGCTCGGAAAGGGGACTTATACCTAGACCTGTCTCAGAGAGGTAGTGGGGGGTCATCAAGTGTTCGAACTTAACGAACAGACCATGTACCCCCTCATCTTGAAGGACTTTCACCTTCTGAAGGTTTTGCGAGCTAAGTCCAGGGTCATCCCTCGCAGACATTGTGACCTTACCCCATCTCAGGGGCATCCTCGGCTCTAGAATGGACGAGGGGGCACATGGGCCAAATTCCCATGGTCCAGAGGCAAAAAAGTATCGAGGCTTCCAGTTATGGTTGGAGGTCTAAGTTATTTAAAGCATCTTTTTTTCAGGCTTTCGAGCTACGAAATGATAGTAGCTCGAATGGTTTTTGGCTGAAAAAGGGACATAATAACCAACAAAGACCTGAACTGGAAGGTCTGAGTGGTGGACAACCCTCCATAAGACTATAGCCCCTACTATGACCCTCCAGGCATTGGGGGATAGTTGTGAGGGGGCCAAATTGATATAGGAGAGGATGGACTTGATAATGGGATGGATGGACAAATGAAATCCTAACTTGAACATGTGCTCATATAAGCAGATCTCACCATCTCGGCCATTGTAAGCCCTTTCCTCGCTCAGAGGTCTCCTAAGCTTTATTGAGGGACTGATAGAGTACAGATATTTGAAATAAAGAAGGTCCAGTACTCTCAATCTCGGCAACCTCAGAGATGTCGACATTGCTTTCAACCTCATCATCATCATCTGGCTCAACGTCGGCTGGAGTAGATGTTGATGGATGACTCGGGAACCTCCGAGCGAACTCGGCACCAGTGACGGCCGACAAAAGGATGGCGTGAAGTGGTGGTGGTGGAATGGCCACACTCGGTTCAATAATCTCAACCTCTGAAGAAGAGGCCGAGGTGCTCGAGTTATTATGGGGTGAGGCTCGGCTAGAGACCTCGGCCAGATCAGGGGCCTGATCATCCCAAGGTATGAAGTCCATAGTCTCCTGGAAGGAATTCACAGACATGGGGTCGGAGGTGGAAGACTCAGACTCAGATATCGGTATGGATCAGTGGGAACCTCTGCTTGATTAAAAGGTTCTGAGGGATCAGGATATATCACCTTCAGAGGTGGTGGAAAGATGGTTCTAACAGGGAATTCTTGTGACCTACGAGCCTCCTCTTGTGCTCTTTCTATTTGTTTGATATTTTCTAAAGTCTTCTCTCTAAGGGAAGGGAACTGTTCAAGAAGTTGGTATAGGGGTCTGAGCATCAGAGGCAGACACTACACTTGGGGGAAATTTCCTAAATTACAAATAAGATTGGCTGATATAATAAAGGAGTCTAAAGATCAAATTACCCAAACCTAACAAGAACAGTTCACCTGAAACTATGGTGGACTCACCAAAAAACTCAGAAACTCGCCGAAAAACTCAAATAGAAAGAAAAAAGCAGAGAAAATGGAGGCAAATGAGGGGAAGAAGATACCTGAAGATGAAACGACAAGGAAAATCAAAGGAAACTCGAGAGAGCGCCACCAAAGACCTCTGCTGAGAAATTGTGAAGAAGAATGCCTTTAGAGAGAGAAAATGGCTGGAGTGCAATTGCGCAGAAGAGAGAATTGAGGATGGAGGGAAAAGGAAAGGTTTAAAACCCTTAAATATCTAGGCACAATTCCCAAGGCCCATCATTGCCTTGGGATCCCCAAAGGCGGCTGATAGCACACGCTTGCCAAGCAAGCCACACTTCAATATTAGACAAGTGTCAAGCAAACATTGGCTCATATTAGAAAGGCCTCGGAGATGTGATAATCCCACAATCACCTGCTCTCACATGTAACTAAGGGCTGGGGGGTGATTGATATGCCCCAAGTCTGATCTCGGCGCAGAGACACCAACCTCGGCCGAAATTATGGCCGACACTGGATGAGCCTTGGGCATGCGACATCAGCCCTCGGCCATATCAAGGTCGGCGCAGGCCGACACTACCAACAGCCTCTCCAAAGGACATTGTACGCATCATAAGGACCAACAACACTCTCATACACCTGGGAATGGCAACCTCGCCCAGATATAGGCCAAGCTCGCAAGAAGCCTTTCTACCAACAACCTCATCAAGACATCAGTCGATGCTCCAAGCATAAGCCAGCTCAACCTCGAACAATGCCGACCCTTATCCATTGTCTAGGGTTAATATGAGCTGAGACCTTCATGGACACCTCGGCCTAAACGAGCACCTAGATTTCTCAACCTCAGCCTCTCCTAAGCCGAGGTCATGCACCATGCACGATAGCCGAGCATCTGGTGACATTTGGATAAGGGCACGTGGATACAAATCAGTTATAACAAGATTATTCCCCCACACGTGGGGAATATTTCATCATTATTCTCTACATGAGACAGTGACAGGTGGCCTCCCCATATTGGTGTGGCTAACACACACATGCATATTACGTGCATGGGGGGTACATTACACCCCTAGGTACTATATATAGAGGTCATCCTCTACCTTGTAAAGGATCCCCGAAATTAACAACCCTAGTTGAAACTCTGCCTAAACACACAGTAGAGAGAGAAAGCTTGAGAGATTATAACTATGGCCATTAGAGCCCTCATACAGTGATACATATCGTACACTTGCACAGTGGATGTAGGCCTAATTGGCTGAACCACTTATATTCTGGTGTGAATCCTCTTCTCCTCACCTCCTTCTACTATATGTGTATGTACCCTTATACTGCCATTGTTAACACTGAATTGAGCTCACAAACACCTTGAAGGGTGGTGCAGTTTCCTGCATCATCATTGATCATTCTTAGCATCACTGTCGAAAACCAATTTAATTACTAATAACCTATTAGGCTCACATCAAAATTTTATTTAACTAATCTTTTTAAGCAAACTAACTAAGTAAAACCATCACACAGTTTAAATAAATGAAACTGAAAAGAAATAAAATAATCGAACACTCGGTTCAATAATAATACAATCAGAATGAATGTCACACTAAAAGGTGGTAAAAGAATAAATAAATGCAATTGGGCTTTTACCCGAGTGTTTATACACTACCTCATATCTATATTATAAGGATAAAAGAGTCTACGGTGAACCTGCATGCATCCACAGCTGCTGCAGCCAACGTCTGACTCGGAGGAATCATCATCCAGGTGTCCTTATGTCTGGACACCTATATATATAATATATATACCAAGAAAGGAAAAATAAGAAAACGGGTAAGAGCCCGAGTTGTAAAAATATTTTGCAAGTGCATAAATTCCATTTTTATAAAATGTTTTTTTTACCTCATATTTAAGTTGGTATCGCACTCCCATGTGATACCCCTTGCCTCTCTTCTAATGGTGCACCCTAACGCATCCTTTTAAAACATCCTAGTTAAGCTACCCCGCCTAACTAATCTAATTCACCCATCAGCTAGAAACCTCGACATCCTGAGTATTAAGGGTTAAACTTCTCTCTATTCTCAACACTGCACCGCGTTCGTGCGTGGAGTGTCTCACGAAGTAAAATCCAAACAAGGAATCCCCCGATACACTAAACCTCGGCAGCATCGATCGTCGAGATCCATTAGACCCTCAGCACGTGACGTACATATAAGACTCATATATACAAACAATAATATATATATATATATATATATATAATTATATACATTATTATACTTACTGTTATCTGCATATCATGACACACGTCCGGGTATAATCTCCCGGAATGAGAATTTATCCTTTTTCATTTTATCTCTTTACCCTAATAGAGATATAATGCCTTGTTTTCACACACAAGTAATAAACTATACACACAAG